>JASVEL010002337.1:0-90201 GCA_032618575.1 Nicotiana noctiflora | reverse complement strand
ATCGGTGGGAAACTGGCCGGTGGGAAAATAGTTTCCCACGATATTTCCCAGGGAGTTTCCCACCGAGGGTGCAATTTCCCACGATTGTCGTGGAAAAAGTAATTAAAAAAATAATTTAATTTTTAAAAATTTCCCACCGAATCCGTGGGAAGTATTAAAAATAATTAAAATATTATTTTTTATTTTACCCATGGAAGCACGGGGAAATATGCGTTATTTGGAAATAAACATATGAATATTCCCACGAAAATCTGTGGGAAATATTGATCAGATCCTGGAAAAAAAATGCCCCGTGATCGATGGGAAATCCTTGAGAAATATGGAAAATATTTTCGTGGCCAAATTTATTTTTAGAACTACACTACCTGTCAAACAGAAAGTATAACAAATAATACAAAAATAAAATAATTAAGCATTCAAGTACCAAATTTAACATGCAATCCAATTTATTTCATAAACAACAACTAATCAATCCATTTTATAATTAATCCAACTAATCCAAAAGTAGAACAAAAACTCAAAAATACAACTTTCAATATTCAACATCCAAATACCATCGAGGACAAGCTAATAAAAGAAACTACTCATTAGTTATCATCAGATGCTAGAGAATGGGGCATATGAAATGCACCAGATTCTAAGAGGGAGTTTATCTGAGACTTCAGACTTTTAACATCACTAGTAAGAAGTCTTAAGGTATCATCCTTTCGCCTCATTTCTTCCTCCCTTCACTTTGCCTCTTCTTCCCTTACAGCCCTTTCTTGAAGATACAACTCCGTCATTTCCACTACCTTCCTATTCAATTGCTCAAACTCATCCAAATCAACCGAGCAATATGACGAAGAATAAGAACCAGACAATCCAGAAGTGCGATGGCTGAGACTAAACTCAGATCAAAGGCCGTAAACTCTCCCCTTATGCACGCCACCAGCTGCCTTAATCCACATGTCCATGATCTCCTCTTGGGTTGGTTGGATTGGCTACCTTGATCATCAATCGGCTGGCGTTGCATGAACTCCTCCAAGATTCGTTTAAATTATCCTGTAAAAAAATTACAATTATTATGTCCTTTTTGTTAATCATCACTGGAGCTGAGAAAACAAAAGTCTAAAGCAGAAGAAACACCTATTTGCAGGTTGCAGCTACATCGGGTTGTTTTTAAGATAAGACACATTTCCAGTTCTTAAGTAGAACCAGATAGATTATGATAGCTTCTGAGAATGGAGGTAACTATAACCGATTAAATTTTATTGTACCTAAATGGAGAAAAGTCCAACATACGTAACATTTTGAGACTGGCGAAAAGAGCTACTCGAATAGAGCAAGATGAGTGTAGGAACATAAATTATTAATTTTCAACTAACAAAAGGACAGTCCCGTGCACAAAGCATATCGCGTTCACACTGGGTCTGGTGAAGGGCCGCACATCAAGAAATATGACATAGACATCCTACCCTAATGCACAAGTAAGCAGTTGATAAATATATGCACTCTGCTCTCAACTAGATATAGACTTTTATCACAGTAGATTCCAAAATTAAGACTTTCTTCCATTTAGTCAAGTAATCTGTAATCTTAGGTCTGCATAATATAATAGGATAGAGAGCTTACGTTTCTCTTTAGATACAAAAGAAGTCATAAATTGCAGTGCTGGATTTCAATATATACTGACAGTTCAGCATAACAGCGCCCCCTTAACTGTCAAATCTTTGGTTCGCCTCTGCTTCTAGTGTTCCCATCGACGTGTTGATAGCTTTCTCAATCGCCTTTGATGTCACCAATTCTTCCCTACGAGCCCAACTTCTAACCGTATTTCCAATTTCAGCATGTTGGTTACAAAAACAACGTTATAAGGTTAGTCCATGTGGATCGGCCAAGTTGCTATAGGAACTCCCGCGCTAATAGTCTCCATGCACGAATTTCATCCACAATGACTCAAAAACTGACCTATAGATTTATGTCCCAAGATTTCCTATCGGGGTACCCAATTTCTCACCACCATTCCTTTTCCTTCAATTAATTCTTCAAAACCTTTAGGCAATTTAAACTTCCCATCTTGCCCTTCACATTTCTCGCTATCCATCTTTTTATCCGCTTCTCGTAGTACCCAAATAAACTTATAGCCACTCTGTTCTAAACCAAGCACGATTCCTGTGAAAATGTAGTGGTTGTTCCAAACGAAACAAATATTGCTGAATTAACATCTTGTTCGTCGATAAATTCAAGACATTCGTGACGATTTCTATCGCCACATGCTCGGGTGATTCTAGTATCATATGAAATGGACCAAGAGCCTACATTGGCTCATTTCTTACATTGGCAAGTAAATCTATGTACTTGCCTTCCAGTTCTCTACATGAGTTCATAAATTCACCAGTATTGATTCGATTCACGTTCTTTTTTCACAAACTCCACTATTTTCAGTCCAAAACAATTCTCTACACGTGGAAATTCATCAAGTTGAGTGACAGTTTCGTCATGATCTTCGTCAACAACATTAACAATTTGTCAAAATGTAGAATACATAGTAAAATCTGAAATAGCATGAAATGAGTAATACTCCACATTTAAAATTGAATACATTTTTTGACTCAAAATGTTTATAAGCATTTATGAATTCAAGACAATCAATAAAAATGAAGGGCCAATCATAGCATATCGTAACATATCTGAAATCTAACAAGGAAAAGATAATAGAAATAATTGTATGGACGGTAGAAAATATTGGTGATCTTAATTCATGATAATGGGTTAACATGCCTCTCCATGAAGAGGTTCAGATCTTTACAATCATGTTTTGAGAGATCTACCGTTATTCTCTTCTTTGTCTTGGGTTCCCACTCTGTGTTTTACTCTATATTTCTTAGAGCCCCAATGGGGAGAGAGTGGAACCATTTTTCTAATGTCAGCCCTTGTATTTATAGATGTTTGCTGTACGAGTTAACTTTCTTGGAGACCGGGCCCACATTAGGAAATTATTTCGGGCGTACCAGGAAAGTATCGACCCCGGCCAAGGTTCCAGGCGGATACAGATAGTATTCTTGGTTGAGACGATCTCAGCTCCTGTTACGTTTATACTAGTTGAGAGGAATGGTTAATCTCATTGATTATCGTGGGATCAAATTATGACCCATACAGTTAGTCCCTCCGCTTATCATGGTCGCCTCGAGGTAGACCCTGGTAAGCGGATATGATCGATCGAAGAGCGACCCCTTTCCGAGCGAGAGGGGGGATGATAATTGCTTATGACGCTTTATCACTATTGTCTTTCCTATGATGGGGGTACGATCTCGTGTGCGAATATTCTTGGCGAATGGAAATGGTCGGTATGCCGTAATCATAGGTTAGGGTACGTTTCGTCCATGAGGACTTTTGGGACGCGGGGTCTAGTCACCTCGGCCGATGAGGCATCTGTGTTTTTGAGGTATTCGAGGTGGTAGCCGCGATTTTAGCGCATACTCATAGGTTTCAATCGTGGTGGCGACGATTTTGGTGAAACTGAACCGTTTTTTGACGGTTGGGATACACATTTAATGGTGCCTGTCGGTTTCCCGAGGTTTTATTCAGTTGCCTATAAGAAGGTTTGAGATGCTTGATGTTCAACACTCATTGGTTTACTTGTAGCTATCATTTCTGGTGAATTTCAAAGGATTCTATTCTTTCTGCGAAACGTTGTTATTCGTTCTCAGTCGGATTCATCACTCTTCCCTTATCTTTCAAGTGATTTGGATCAATGGCTGGCTCTTCTTCTCGTGACGGTCTTCCGACATTGGTACCGATTAGTCCTCCGGTGATCGAAGGATTGTCTTCGGTACTTGCGGATGGCGGTCGGAATGAGGCTGAGAGAATCCCAACAGTAGATGAAATACTCCCGGCAGCGGGAAACTTGGCGGTGGACTTCACCGCGGACGGAGGAGATGACTCGGTTGATGAAACCCCGTTAATGGGGGAAGTGGGTATGAACCAGTTACGTGAACAAGGGCTCATCCCTTCTCATGCCGATATTGTGCTATCCCGACCGGAGGAACGGGTCCATACTGATCACGTCTAGTACTGTGTATTCTATTCTTATCCTCTCAGGCTGGGGTTCAGGCTCCCCCTCCCCAACGTGGTAGTTGATTTTTGCCGATATTATAATATGTGTTCGGGGTAACTTACCCCATCTTTGTACAAGCTTTTGGCAATGTTGCTGAAATTCTCAGAGTTAGCTGGCCGAACTGTTACGCTGCAGCACATACTCGCTCTGTACTCCCCTCAGCGAGTTCGGGGGAGTATGATTCGGATGGTTCCACGTGGGTCGCAGGGCTTGGTGGCTGTTCTAGATGACAAGGTCGAGCCTCGTCAGTTTGAAAAATTTGTCTATATCAGGACCGGTCATTTGGTAGTTCCCTCTCCAAGGTTTCCAGAGACTTGGAATAATAGTTGTAAGTTTCAATCTACTTCTTTGACAGGGTCGACTTCGTTCCCTTTCTTTATTTCTAAATGGTCGCGGTTTTGTTGTTATTTCTATAGCCGACAGGTCACCCCCATCTTTGTTCACCGGTCTGCGCGGATGGCTCGAGGTTATCCTTCCGCATACTGAGGGGATCCATTCGTGGTCATCTTTCTGGAGGAGATACGGCCAGGGGCCGGCTGTAGGTAAGGGATTTTCCTTATTTGAGTGTATTTAATTCTGGTTGTTGCCATGACCTGGGATTGACCCAATTCCGTATTTGCAGGGAGGGTGTATCGCAGCCGGGCTCCCCAGTTGGTATTCAGGCGGCTTGGTGCGGTTGCCAGATTCTTTGTTGCGCTGGCGGCGGACCGGGTGCCTAGGGCTGCCTCGGTCGAATCTTCCGCAGCGCCATCTCCTGTACGTCCTTTAATCAGCGGCAGGGGTTTGTCAGGGGCAGTTCGCCCGCGGGAGGCGTCGCCTTCTTGTGGCAAAGAGGAGAGGCCTTTAATTAGACGCAGGGTTTTCCCCCCTTCGGCTCCTTCAGCAGCTCGGCCCGCTGCTATTGATGTGGTAAATGTGGATTCCTCGCCCCCTTCCGAGGCGAGGGATAATGTAGGCGCGGCGCTCGTCCCAAGTGGTGGGCCGGATGAGGCTTAGGCTCGAGAGGAGCGAGAGGGGAGTGCCGCCCCTACCGCTTAATCCTCTACTCATAGTTTCGAGGTGGGAGAGCCTTCTCGGGTGATCGTGGATATTGGCGGCTCGAGTACTCCTTTTACGAAAATGGCGGCGGCGGGAGAAGGATCTACGACCTATTCTGATTTGGATTCTGAAGACGTCCGCATGTTTCGTGATGGGGTCACAAATGCGATAGTCCATCCGGACGGGAGGCCGCATGTAATTGAGATTCCAGTGAATGAGAATCTGTTGCTATGGGATTCTGCTTTAGTGCCGCTGCTTGGTCAGTTGTGTTCTGCGGACGAAAATGAGTCACTACGGGGGGTGACAGATGTGGGTTTGATGCATGAGGTGGCGACGTTGGGAATGAGGGTATGTGATCTAGGATGATTATTCACTTACGAGCGCCTTGCTTCCCATCTTCTCATGAACTTCTGTATCTGACTTCTTCGCTTCTTTCGCTTTGTCTTGCATGTGTTTTTGTTGCAGGTGGAGAACCTTCGTCGGGCCAATGTTCGGTCGGGGGTACTTCTACGGGTTCTCGAGAGGTGTCGTTGGTATCAGAACAGGTGCAGGGAGCTTAACAAATGCATAAGTGTTAATCCCCGTAACCAGGCGCTCGCGGAAAGAGTTGTAGAGGAGCCAGACGCTTGGTCGTGCATACGCTTTGGAAGATCGATTGCGTTAGATGAACGACAAACTCGAGGCTGGGTGGACGGCGTCTTGGAGAGTGAACGCTTATGTCTGACCAAGGTGACGGAGGTCACTTCGGAGTGGAGCGGGAAGGTCGCCGCGCTAGAGGGGGAAGTAGCCATCCTGAAGCGTAAGCTGGCCGAAGCTTCCGCCCGGGCGGACGAACTCCAAGGGGTTATCCGTGCCAACAATTCCCAATTGTCGTTGGTGAGGGCCGCCGCCGCTTTCAGGGAGAGCGACCTTGAGGAGCAGATCAGGGTTCTAGAGCGGAACGCTCAGGATGCCGCGGGGAAAATTGCACTCCTGGAGGAGGAGAACCGGCGTATTCAAGAACAATCTGCATAGGCAGCTCTCGCTAGGCTTGGGTTTATGCTGAGGCCCAGCGGGACATATATAAGTATCTGTTCGAGGCTGGTATCACTCCGAAGCAATCTTCGAAGGGGCGCGCCAAAGGGCACGGGAATCTCGCGAGGAATGCGGTTTTGATGCTGCGACGCCCGGTATTGATGATGTACCCGGTGGGAGTTTGGCTGGATCTGGAAACGACATGGGCGTTGCGGGTGCCGGCGAAGGCAGGACAGGCGGTGGTGAGGCGAGGGCAGGCGACGGTGTGACTGGCGCGGACGGTGGTACCAATGGTCTCCAGTGAAAGATGATTAGTTGATGATTTTCTTGACAGTTGTTGCCGTGTCTGGCTATTTTTCTTTTCTTTCTTTTTTTTTTGTATTATTGTGGTTTATTTTCGGACAATGTTAAAACTGGGACGGACGGGCATGGCCCGCGTCCCTCTTGAATTGAGGGGGCATTCCCCTTTTCATGTTGTTTCTTTATTGCTCGCCCCACTTATGTTTTCCCTTAGCACGGTCATTGATTATTTCGGGTCGAGGGCTCATAGCCCGAATATTACTTCGACTGAGGTTGAGTTAAACTGGCGAAGGCTCGTGGCCTGAGTCCCAGTTCGACCGTAGTTGAACTTTGTTGATTCTTTTGAGTCGAGGGCTCATAGCCCGAGTATTACTTCAACTGATATTGAATTAAGTTGGCGAAGGCTCGTGGCCTGAGTTCCAGTTCAATCGTTATTAAACTTTGTTCATTCTTTTGAGTCGAGGGCTCAAAGCCCGATTATTACTTCAACTCATGTTGAATTAAGTTGGCAAAGGCTCGTGGCCTGAGTCCTAGTTCAACCGTAGTTGAACTTTGTTGATTCTTTTGAGTCGAGGGCTCATGGCCCGAGTATTACTTCAACTGATGTTGAATTAGGTTGGCGAAGGCTCGTGACCTGAGTTTCAGTTCAACCGTAGTTGAACTTTGTTGATTCTTGTGAGTCGAGGGCTCAAAGCCCGAGTATTACTTCAATTGATGTTGAATTAAGTTGGCGAAGGCTCGTGGCCTGAGTCCCAGTTCAACCGTAGTTAAACTTTGTTGATTCTTTTGAGTCGAGGGTTGATAGCCTGAGTATTACTTTAACATCATGTTTAATTAAGTTGGCGAAGGCTCGTGGCCTGAGTCCCAGTTCAACCACGGATGAACTTTGTTGATTCTTTTGAGTCGAGGGCTCAAGGCCCGAGTATTACTTCAACTGATGTTGAATTAGGTGGGTGAAGGCTCGTGGCCTAAGTTCCAGTTCAACCGTAGTTGAACTTTGTTGATTCTTTTGAGTCGAGGGCTCAAAGCCCGAGTATTACTTCAACTGATGTTGAATTAAGTTGGCGAAGGCTCGTGGCCTGAGTCCCAGTTCAACCGTAGTTGAACTTTGTTGATCTTTTGAGTCAAGGGCTCGTAGCCCGAGTTATTAATTTAACTTAGGTCGGATTAATATGGCGAAGGCTTGTGGCCTGAGTCCAGTTCAACCGTAGTTGAACTTTGTTGATTCTTTTGAGTCGAGAACTTATAGCCCGAGTATTACTTCAACTGCGGTTGAATTAATGTGGCAGAGGCTCGTGGCCTGAGTCCCGGTTCAATCGTAGTTGAACTTTGTTGATTCTTTTGAGTCGAGGGCTCAGAGCCCGAGCATTACTTCAACTGAGGTTGAATTAAAATGGTGAAGGCTCGTGGCCTGAGTCCCAGTTCAACCGTAGTTAAACTTTGTTGATTTTTTTGAGTCGAGGGCTCGTAGCCCGAGTATTACTTCAACTGAGGTTGGATTAATATGGCGAAGGGTCGTAGCCTGAGTCCCAGTTCAACCGTAGTTGAACTTTGTTGATTCTTTTGAGTCGAGGGCTCGTGGCCCGAGTATTACTTCAACTGAGGTTGGATTAATATGGCGAAGGCTCGTGGCCTAAGTCCCAGTTCAACCGTAGTTGAAATTTGTTGATTCTTTTGAGTCAAGAGCTCGTAGCCCGAGTATTACTTCAACTGAGGTTGGATTAATATGGTGAGGGCTCGTGGCCTAAGTCCCAGTTCAACCGTAGTTGAACTTTGTTGATTTTTTTTTAGTCGAGGGCTCGTAGCCCGAGTATTAATTCAAATGAGGTTGGATCAATATGGCGAAGGCTCGTGGCCTGAGTCCCAGTTCAACTATAGTTTAACTTTTTTGATTCTTTTCAGTCGAGGGCTCATGGCCCGAGTATTTCTTCAACTGATGTTGAATTAAGTCGGCGAAGGCTCGTGGCCTGAGTCCTAGTTCAACCGAAGTTGAACTTTTTTTATTCTTTTTAGTCGAGGGCTTATAGCCCGAGTATTACTTCAACTAATGTTGAATTAAGTTGGCGAAGGCTCGTGGCCTGAGTCCCAGTTCAACTGTAGTTGAACTTTGTTGATTCTTTTGAGTCGAAGGCTCATGGCCCGAGTATTACTTCAACTGATGTTGAATTAAGTTGGTGAAGGTTCGTCGCCTGAGTCCCAGTTCAATCGTAGTTGAACTTTGTTGATTCTTTTGAGTCGGGGGCTCATGGCCCGAGTATTACTTCAATTTATGTTAAATTAATTTGGAAAAGGCTCGTGGCCTGAGTCCCAGTTCAACCGTAGTTGAACTTTGTTGATTCTTTTGAGTCGAGGGCTCATAGCCCGAGCGTAGACGAGATGAATTAGGCTTTCTCTGATTGGGTTTCTAACCCTTTGTTCATCGTTTTCCCTTTGCTTCTGACTTAAGGAAAGGCTACGCGACCTTGCTATGAAATTCCCACAGACGCCGCCAAATTGTTTGACTCAAAATGTTTATAAGCATTTATGAATTCAAGACAATCAATAAAAATGAAGGGCCAATCATAGCAGGTCGTAACATATCAGAAATCTAACAAGGAAAAGATAATAGAAATAATTGTATGGACGGTAAAAAATATTGGTGATCTTAATTCATGATAATGGGTTAACCTGCCTCTCCATGAAGAGGTTTAGATCTTTACAATCATATTTTAAGAGATCTACCGTTATTCTCTTCTTTGTCTTGGGTTCCCACTCTGTGTTTTACTCTGTATTTCTTAGAGCCCCCATGGGGAGAGAGTGGAATCCTTTTTCTTATGTCTGCCCTTGTATTTATAGACGTTTGCTGTACGAGTTGACTTTCTTGGAGACGGGGCCCACATTAGGGACGGGCGTACCCGAAAAGTATTGACCCCGATGTAACGACCCGACCGGTCATTTTTTTAAAATTTACACCCCGATTCCCAATTTAACTGCTCCCCTAAGTTTATTTCTGCTATTGTAGTTTGCCGGGAGGTTCGGTTCTAGAAATTGAAGTGTTTTGGGACAGTGTTATAGTTGAAAAAAAGCCCGTATTCAGAACAGTGTTAAGACGACCTTGGAATGGAAATCCGATGGTTCTATTAGCTCCGTTAGGTGATTTCGGGGTTGGGAGCGCGTTTGGAATGTATTTTGGAAGTCTGTAGCTCAATTAGGCTTGAAATGCCGAAGTTTGAAATTTTGGAAATCCGATCGATAGGTGAGATTTTGATGCGGGCGTCGGAATGGAATTTCGATAGGTGCAATAGCTTCGTTAGGTGATTTTGGATATGTCTGCAAATTTTCAGGTCATTCGGACATCATTTGGTCGGGTTTTTGATAGCATGTAGGTTTCAGAAGTTTTGGATGAAATTTAGGCTTGAATTCGCTTTGATTTGGTGATTTCCGTGTTTAAGGGTGTATTTTTTATGATTGGAACAAGTTTGTATCATGTTTTGGAGTAGGTTGGTGGTTTTCGTTGGGGTCACGGGGGCCTCGGGGTGAATCCGGGGGTCCAAATAGACCATTTTTGGTTAAAAGGAACAGCATAAATTGCTGTCATAATTGCAGGCCAGTTTTGTTCTCTGCGATCGCATGAGGAGCCATGCGATCGCGTTGAAGGATTATGTGAGGCGGAGGGGTTGTTCTCTGCGATAGCACAGCATAAGCTGCGATCGCATAGTGAAGGGAAGCTAAGCTCCGCGATCGCGAAGCCAAGTCTGCGATCGCATAGAATCTTGAGAGGCGACCATGCATTATACTATGCGATCGCATAGATGTTCTGGAGGCCGATATATTTTATACTACGCGATCGCATAGTATTGACTGCGATCGCATAGAGCATTTTGGAGTCCAGAAAATTTAATTCACTGCGATCGCATGCCAAGGGCTGCGATCGCATAGAGATAAAAACCTGCCAGAAATATTAAAAATCAGAACAGTTCATTCGCGACTCATTTACTCAAAACCCTCATTATTGAGTTCTTAGAGAGCAAAGTGACGGGAAATTGCTGGGATTTCACCGGGTAATCATCGGAGGTAAGTTTTATGGCCAAAATGCGTGATTTTATCTTAGAATCTTCAATTATTTCACTGTAAATGGGAGAATTAATGAGGGGTTTTTGCCCTAAGCCTGAGTTATGGTAAATCGTCGATTTGAATGGGCAAACGGAGTCCGATTTTGGTTAATTTTATATGCATAGACTCGCGTTGAGATAAGGAACCCGAAAATGTAACTTTCGTAATTTTTTGAGAAGCGTACCGAAAGTCGGATTTTGGCAACTTTGTGGTTTTTGGTGTAATTCGAATTGTTTCGATTGGGTAATGCCCAATTGACTTATTTTGATGTATTTCTATTGACTTCGATCAGATTCTACACCTGTGGGGGCCGATACTCATGGAAAGAGAGTTATCTCTTAGCGGTTTCGTACCGGAATCGAGGTAAGTGGCTTGTCTAACCTCGTGTGGGGGAACCTTCTCCCCTAGGATATTATGTGTTACTTTAAATGCCTTGTACGCGAGGTGACGGGCGTGTACATGCGCAGATTGTTGGAAATCACCTTACTTGAAATGTTCAAATCATGATATTTTGTTATTTATCTGATTAAATCATAACATTTACCTGATATTCGTTAGAAAAGCATGGTTAGATAGGATTTATCTGTCTAAGTGCCTACCTGCCTTACTTGAACTTCTTGAAACTTGTTGATACTAGTTTTGGTGTAATTGTAGTTATGTATTTCATATTTCTCTGTGTTTCCTGCTTATTATTGTGTTGGTGGACTGCGGGTTCAATTCCTGGAGATCCAAGGGCTGCGGGTTCAATTCCTGGAGACCCGGAGTTGTAGTATTTATGGACTGCGGGTTCGATTCCCGGAGATCCAAGGGCTGTGGGTTCGATTCCTCGAGATTCGGAGTTTATTGAGATATTGGGATACGGACTGCGGGTTTAGAGAGACATATTCTCTAAAGAGCTCAAGTATGACAAAAATAAAAACTCACAATGATTTTTTTGCCTCCTAACGGATCTTAGCCAGATCACGCCACACGCGCTTAACATATGGGCAGATTGATTGAATCAGGTCATCAGACCTAGTCCGGGAGATCTTTGAAAGCACGAGGGTAGCACTCGACAGTTGCATCCTCGAAGGGAGTTAATTTGAAGTCAATAAAAGATATTCGTCAAATCTCGGATCAGTCATAAAAGTGTGACCCCGAGGTGCGTCTCTCGAGGGAGCATATCGAGGAGCAATCTTGGAGCAGTACAAATCGATAATCGTCATAGAAAGGGGAAAAGCTCTCAAGAGCACGTGGTTTAAGCTGACCAGGTCTGCAAGAATAACAAAAATTCATACTAAGTAATCGTACAGCTGTACCAATAGAATTTCCTCGTCATTTTTAGGCATGTGCCACGTTGGGATCCCCTTCCCGCTCCTATATAAAGGAGACCCTCGTTATTTTTGTAAGGGACGTCATATTGAATAATATACAACATTCTTTGCTCTTCTTGCCAAAAACTTGCTTAAACAATTGTTCTACACATTATTGCTTATTCATTCGTTGTTCATTTATTGTTCTTTATTTGCATATTATTAACCGCAAAAGGCTATTTTTGAGGCCTTCATTAACATTATTTCTTCATCAATTGTTCATTACTAACTGCCCTAACTACCTCGAAGTCCATGTTCCAGCCAACTCGAGGCTAAGTTTCGCAAAAGCTTTGGTTTGCATTTCTTGTTCTCTTTATTTATCCTTAGCATCTATTATCTAACAACTAACATTAAAATAAATCACATATTTATAAAATAACAAAATGAAATATAATTTTCAATACCATTTTCAAGGTAAACATCTAACTTGTTGTAGAAAGTTATCGTACATTTTCCTGATATATAGACTATTTTAGACGTAGAAAGCAGCTAATTCACACTAATAATAGACTATTTTCTGTTGAAGGTTTTTTTAAGCATAATAGCGCAATAAAAAATTTCAACGTCAATGTTAATAGTGAAATTCATTTTGATAAACCAAGGTAGATTAAATTAATCATATACATTGTAAGACCCAACCGATGACCTAAAGAATCTTTATTGATATCAAGTTCCGGATTTCAGATAATACAAATATAGAACTGAAAACATAACAAGACTTATGAAAGTCCTCCATTATGAATATCTATAAAGCTATGAAGAACTATGCTTCTTTCGCACCACGACTCTTGTAGAGTAGATATATAAATATAGCGAGTGATAAAGAGCACATGACACAAACAACTATGGCTAGGCTTGGCAAAGGTAGCACAACGTAGAAGCCAGTCATAAATGCTACCATCATTGCTATGATAGCAGATACGACGAAGGTGCTAGCACTTAGGTAACGGTAACAGACTATGTTCCCTCGCTCAAGGGTTGAACGGAAGAGCAAAAACACCGCAAAAGTAGAAAAAATCATGGCAAGGGTATCAGCTATGACGAATACTTTGAATGCTGCTTTCTTCGTTAAGTTTGCCATACCTTTATTTGGACCATCATCACCATCGTAGCCACCAGGAATGGTGAATCCAGCTGTGAAAGAAATTGTTGTAATGAGCGTAGCCACTATCAAATGTGTGTTGGCTCTTTCTTTCAATGACGCTTCATCTTCCATGAATTTCTTTTCTTGTTTATTTGTCTGAATAAAACATTGAAAATAAAGTCTTGTAGTCACTCTTAATTTTATATATATGTCCTAGTAACTATTTATGTCGTTAAATTTACAATTTTTGAAAATAAAGAATAGTACGTGGTATTAAATAAGTAATATTTTACCCAGTAGTGATCTGCTTCCTCCAAGTAAGGGTGAGATATGACGCTCCGGTGCTGTTTATCAAAACTGGGTATGATCTTACCAAAGGCGAGGTCTTTGTATAATTGAATAGGAAGAAAACCATGGCCAGAAAAAAGATATTTGACTTTGACATTACCATTTTGTTTTGCAAGTTGAAGAGCAGTATGGCCTTCACCAGTGACTGCCTCCAAAGAATCTGGACACTGCTCATAGATCTCTTCAACTACGCCTAGCATGTCTTTAAGGACTGCTAAATGCAGAGGTGTTTTATTGTCTTCCTTGATTGTTTCATATGCCATCTCTTTATTTGCCATTAATAATGCCTTTACAATCGGTTTCGACCCGAAATATGCTGCGAAATGGAGAGGACTCCACCCCAGTTCATCTACTTGCTTCACCAAACTTGGTTCCTTTCTTAGTATCATTCTCAAGCATTCTGCCAAGTCAAAAAAAATACATATAACTAACATACATATACAATTGTAATAGAATTTGGTGTTCACTGGTAACTTCTCAAATCTGTAAGTTTCATCACATCTTTTCTTTCTTTTTTCCCATACTTAAAAAAAAAAAAATATTATGAGTTCTATACCTAATTAAAACACAAAAAAATGACTAAACAACTTGCAACAACGCCTTGATTAGTGTAGTCCTCATTAATTAGACGACTCTTCAAAGTGAAACTATCATTCTTTTTCAAATGTTATAGTTGGTAAAAGTAATTTTAAAGGTTGATAACAAAAATTTCTCCTAAATATTTGATAATTTAAAACCTGGCATCTTGCCATTACCTAATTGTTTAATTTTTTGAGCATTCAGTTTTTGCCATTTACTTCATTTTTTAAATCTCAAGTAAGTTAGATCTATTCGACTCTGCAAACGAAATATCAAAATGATTTTTTCTGTTATATGTTACTAGAACATTAACAAAAGCAAGGACAAGCGTTCGATATACCTAGTATTAATTACTTTACGGTATACAATTTATATATATATATATATATATATATATATATATATATATATATATAAACTCGTAACATCACTCACCAAAATAAAATTCCGTTGATTAAAGTCGTTTGACCCAAAAGCTATCGGTTGCTTTATGGCTTAGGGACAATCAAAGATTATAAAAAGAGTAAATCGGAATCAGTGGTAATATATCCAAAGCTCGATCTTTGGATTCGTATAAAAGTTGTTCTTATAAAATTGTAGTAGATCTTGATGAAGTGTTTAAGCAAGTTAGCTACTGAGAGATAAATTAGAGAGAGAATGATAGATAGAGAGAGAGTTGTATTATTATTGACTAATAACACTTGCCTTACAAATGAGGGGGACCCTTCCTTATATAGAAGGATGGTCCCTTCGCCAACACATTACATCATTTCAAAGCTGCTATTATTACAATGACGATATAGGGGAGGGGAAGTCGGGGCGTCTGTACGGGCAAGTCTGCTGATACGCCTCTATGGTCGGGGGTGTACCCCTTTCGTCGTATAGACGTGAGAGAGGATATCTTCTGACATCTTTGGTCGTATAAGGATACGTGCTTGACCCGTATTACATCTGAGTCGGCAGTATGAGGATATGCGCTCGACCCGTCTTACATCTGATTCGACCCCATACAGTTAGTCCCTCCGCCTATTGGAGATGTATTCGGCATATATCGGCAATGGGTGGATAAGTCGACCCGTACTGAGTCTATCCGTATACACACACGTGGCACGTTCTTCTGAACCGTCGTTTGCTGATGGCGTGCGTCATAATTGCGGTTGCTCCCGAGGCAGGCTAGAAAGGCGATTTGACGTTTCGGTTTTCTGCCTCTTTTCTGGTGCAAAACTCTTCGAATCCCGTGTAGTGGCTTATTATAAATAGTGAGAGGTTTCAAGACTTTCTATTCTTTGGATCATCAGAAAGTTCTCCCATACTTTTGTCTTTCGTCTTTTCTTGATAGAACTGCAACTTTTTACGTTGACCTTGTATTTCGTCATTATACCTTAACGTATAAAGGCTTCTAAAAATGGCTAAGGGTGGTCGCCATCGTGGAACAGACGGGGGTGAAGCTACTTCCAGGGTTTCCCGGCCATCAGGGGATGGCAAAAAGTCTCGCAAACCACTCGTCCCCCTATCTGTGGATATTTTTCTTCCCCGCGAACTATACGTTCGCAGGGATTTCCCAACAAAAGGGTTTACTCCTGCATGGGAGAGGTCTACTTTTACTGAACCTCTCCTAAATGAACTTCGGGCATCTTGTCAGATTCCGGAGACGGCTGTTATGCAGGCGGCTGGAAGGGACCTCGCCAACGTACATAGGTGTGGGTTTTGTGCCTTCTGTGAGTACCCCTTCATAATGGGGTGTGGCCTCCCCATCTATCCGTTGGCGGAGGGGCTGTGCCGGTTCTACAATGTATGTCCGACTCAGCTTACCCCCTACACATGGAAGATATGTCGTATACCGACGACGTATGCCGAGAGGGCCGGTCTTAGACATCACAGTATACCACATGCTGCAGCTGTTGCGTCCCGGCTTCATGAGAGAGACGATGCTTCAACTGAAAAACTGAGGGACGAAGGGCCTGGTCGTCGAAACGGACGACAAACCCAACCGTCAGTTCTGGCTGAAGTACTTCTTCGTCCAAACCTCGGATTTGGTGTCGGACCCGGCCGGATTTCCCGAGGCATGGAATGATGACCGTAAGTGTTATTTCTTACGTTTACTTTCTTTATGTCTGCTCGACTTTTCGTCGTCTCATTATGTTGTATGAATGCAACGACGGTGCGTACACCCCAGTCCGTGCCGGACATAAAAGCTTGGGTGGGGCGGCTGATCCCCTTTGTAGAGGAGTGTAGGACTTGGGCCGCCTTCACTACAAAATATGTTCTTCCAGGTATGGTAGTGATTCCTGATTTGGCGATCTCATATCCTATTTGGATGTCATTTTTTTCTGATGCACTTTTATAATTGTGTTGGTAGCTCGGAGTGTACCGCGGAGATGGAGATGTCGTGCCGCCTATTCTTCGTCGACAAACTCCGAACACGTGCTTCACGTGAGGGAGAGCGCTCCTGAGGCTTTTCATCCTGAGAATGATCGAGCAGATATGGGAGCGTCTGGTGATGACGTTGTCGATGCTGCCCATCCGGAGGGCAAAGCTATAATTCGGGAGCCGGTCTTTACGGACGTTACCGGGACTTCTTGTTCCGTAGTCGAGCCAGTGACGACCCGGCGTCCAGAGCGGACTTTCTGCCTCCCTCATCCTGTCGGAGGGGACGCTTCGACGGACGATGAGCCGTTGGAGTGAAAGAGGCATCGACTACTCCTTGGAAAGGGGGTGACCGTAGAAAAGGGGAGACGATCACTCGCCGCCCCGAGTCGAGACTGGTTTTTATGGGTGACGCCATTCGATTGGAGAGGCGACCCTCTTAAGGAAGGTTGCGGGAAGTACCGCTCCCCCGCGTGTCGAGGATGGCAGCGTGCCGGCTGTCACCAGTGAGGCTGTAGACGAGGAGGAGGCTGCTTTCGGACAGGCTCCTGCTCCCACGAACGTGCCGTAGTAGGAATACGCCCGGGTGGACATGACGGTGACAAGCCCCACCCGTCGGCTCATGATTCCCACGGGATACAACTTGCTGCTGGAAAGCGAGCAGGCAGCAGCGGACATGTCCTTGCTATGCGGGACTGCCGAAGCAGAATCTTTGAAGGCCGTAAGCGATAGAGATCTGTCTCGTCGAGTCACCGGCGCATGGTCATTTCTATTCGTAGTTTTCTTATGAGTGTTGAGGTATTTATGTCGTTCTGACTTGTGTCTCCTTTTCACATTTTTCACAGACCCTCATCTTGGAGGTGGAGCGGGGCCGGAGGGAGCGAAAGAAGAATGCTACCCTCCGTAAGGCGTCAAAGAAGTACCGGGAGGTCCAGAATAAGCACTAGACGCTGGTAGACATCTACACTCAAGACCCTCAGTTTCGAGTTTTTTTGTGAGGGCTTGAAGCTGGCAGAGGAGCAGTTGCAGAAGCGTACGGCCCAACTGGAGAGGGTGGACGTGGACTTAATAGCCATTGTGGCCTGAAACACTGAGTTGGAGAGTCTTCTCCAGCAGCGAAAGGGGGAGTTGGACCTCGGTCGTGTGGTGATGGTGGAGGCGGTAGAGTTGTGTGCCAGGGTTGATGCCCTCACCACCAAGCTCAGGACCTCAACGGTCGAGGTGGCTGTCCCTCAGCAGGCGGAGACTGTTGCCTCGGCTGGCGATACGTCTCGCGAGGCTCACGACATGCTTGTATACGCTAAGGCGAGACGGACTATGTTTCAGGATCTGTTGGCCGCCGGTAGAGCCACTGAGGCGGAGGCTCAAGCTCAGCGTCGCCTCGTCAGGGTTGCACGTGAGGCTTGTGTGTATGACCCCAACTCTCCGGACCAAACGGGCGGTTCCCTTGCGGAGGTGGACTAGCTGGGCACCGGATCCTGGATCGATAGGGTGTTTCGGGATGAAGGCGATGGGGACCATGATGACGGTGTGGCCGGCGCGGAGGAAGGCGATGGGGGTCGTGGTGGTTAGCTAGGATTTTTCTTCATTTTTGTAATCGAGACCATCTTGTAACCTTGTAATTTATCAATATGATTTTTGATGACTTCATGAGAAATGCTTGTGTTTTTGTGTCTTCTTTTGCGACTTCTGTATTGTTCGTGGCGTGGCCTTTTATTTATCGTAGTCTTTCCTTAGGCTGTTAGGGCCTTAACCCTTTATGCTTATATCGAAGGTGATCATAGTCTCTCCTTACGTCATCAAGGCCTTCGCATTTATTGGAGGTGACCATAGTCTCTCCTTACATCGTCAAGGCCTTAGTCTTTCACAATTATTGGAGGCGACCGTAGTCTCTCCTTACGTCGTCGAGGCCTTAGCCTTTCGCATTTATTGGAGGCGAACGTAGTCTCTCCTTACATCATCGAGGCCTTAGCCTTTCGCATTTATTGGAGGCGACCGTAGTCTCTCCTTACATCGACGAGGCCTTAGCCTTTTGCATTAATTGGAGGTGACCGTATTCCCTCCTTACGCCATCAGGGCCTTAGCCCTTTGTTCATATGGATGGCCGTAAGCTTCCGTTTATTGAGAACGACCATAGTCTTTCTTTACGTCATCAAGGCCTTAGCCTTTCGCATTTATTGGAGGTGACCATAGTCTCTCCTTATGCCATCACGGCCTTAGCCCTTTGTTCATATGGATGGTCGTAGCCTTCCGTTTATTGATAACGACCGTAGTCTTTCTTTACGTCGTCGAGGCCTTAGCCTTTCGCATTTATTGGAGGTGACCGTAGTCTCTCCTTACGGCATTAGGGCCTTAGCCCTTTGTTCATATGGATGGTCGTAGCCTTCCGTTTATTGAGAACGACCGTAGTCTTTCTTTACGTCGTCGAGGCCTTAGCCTTTTGTTTGTATGGGTTGCCGAAGCCTTTCATGCATTGGAGATGGTCGTAGCCTTTCATACATTGGAGATGGCCGTAGCCTTTCATACATTGGAGATGGTCGTAGCCTTTCATACATTGGAGATGGCCGTAGCCTTTCATACATTGGAGATGGTCGTAGCCTTTCATACATTGGAGATGGCCGTAGCCTTTCACACATTGGAGATGGTCGTAGCCTTTCATACATTGGAGATGGCCGTAGCCTTTCATACATTGGAGATGGCCGTAGCCCTAGCCTTTCATACATTGGAGATGGTCGTAGCCTTTCATACATTGGAGATGGCCGTAGCCTTTCATACATTGGAGATAGACGTAGCCCTAGTCTCTGTGATACGCCATTCATGCCGATCGCCGGTACGCTTGTGGTATCAGATTTAAACCTCTAAACATTTTCGAGTATCTCATTTGTCGCCTCATTAAAAACCTCCCCGAGAAAACCCAATTGGGACAAAACTCGGATGAGGGAAAAAGAGTACGGCTTAGGGGATACCCTTTAGAAAAGGAAACGTTTGAGGTGGGAGATGTTCCAGTTGTTTTGGAGCATCTTCCCATTCATGGTTTCCAACTTGAATGAGCCTTTTTCTGCTGCTGCGATATTTTGTAGGGTCCGTCCCAATTGGTGCCAAACTTTCCTTCGTTAGGGTCTTTGGATGCCAATGTCTTGGCCTTTAACATATAGTCGCCTACCTTGAGCGGGCGAGTTTTTGTTCTTTTGTTGTAGTATCTCTCGACCTGCTGATTTTGGGCCACTAGCCTGATGTGGGCCATTTATCTCCTTTCTTCGGCTTCATCTAGATCTTGTAGTCGGTTTGCATCATTCTCTTCTTCGCTTGCGTGCGTGTACCTTAGGCTTGGTTCGCCGACTTCGACCGGTATGATGGCATCGGTCCCATAGACCAATGAGTAGGGAGTTTCTCTTGTGGAGGATTTGGGGGTAGTCTTGTGTGCCCATAATACTTCTGGTAGTAACTCGGGCCACAATCCTTTGGCGTCTTCGAGTTTTTTCTTTAAAATATTTAGTATGGATTTGTTGGACGACTCTGCCTGACCGTTAGCGGCTGGATGATATGGCGTTGAAAGTATTCTTTTGAAGCGCCATTTATTGTAGAAGTCGGTTGTTTTTTGTCCTATGAATTGTTGTCCATTATCACATGTTATTTCTTTGGGGATGCCGAAGCGGCATATAATGTTCTTCCAGTTGAAGGCGATGACCTCTTATTCGCGGATCTAGGCGTAGGCACCTGCTTTCACCCACTTGGAGAAATAGTCAGTTAAAACTAATAAGAAGCGTACCTTCCCTCGTCCGACGGGTAGTGGTCCGACTATGTCCATTCCCCATTTGATGAAGGGCCATGGTGATGTGACCGAGTGGAGGGGTTCCCCTGGCTGATGTATCACAGGGTTGAACTTTTGACATTTTTCGCATTGGCGGACGTATTCCTCCGCGTCCTTTTTCATGGTGGGCCAGTAGTACCCAGCCCGTATTAGACATCGCACGAGCGCTCGGTTGCCTGTATGAGCACCGCAATGACCTTCGTGGACTTCCTCTAACACTGGTGTCGTCTGGTTGGGGCCTAGGCACTTAGCAGGGGCCCTCCAAAAGTTCTTTTATAGAGGTCGTTATTTACCAGACAGTACCTCGCTGCTTGTGTGCGAAGCTTTCTTGCTTCTTTTTTGTCGTGTGGTAGGTTTTCATCCTGCAAATATGATACAAATTGATTGCGCCAGTCCCAAGTTAGATGTAGGGAGAGTACCTCGGTATGGTCGATTGCAGAGTGTAGGAGGGTGACAGTGCTTTCTTTATTCAGGTTGGTGGCTGCTGCGGCCAATTTAGCCAGCTCGTCTGCTTCAGCGTTGTGTACCCTACGAACTTGCTCGAAGCGACATTCGTCGAACTGGGCCATCAGCTTGCAGACCTCCGTTTGGTATTTCTGCAGTCTCTGTTCCTTGACCTGATAAGTCCCGGTGACTTGATTTACCACAAGTTGTGAGTCGCAATATAGGACCAGTCGGCGAGCTCCGTACCTGATGGCTAATTTTAAACCTGCAATAACATCTTCATACTCTGCCTCGTTATTAGTCATCTCGGGACATCGTATGGACTGGCGAATGACCTCGCCCGTGGGGACTTCGAGGACGAGTCCCAGTCCCGATCCCGAGGCGTTTGCGGCCCCATCGATGTGGAGTATCGAGTGGTCGGTGTTTGAAGCGGCTTGCAGGGCTTCCTTCTCTGCCTCTGGTTAGATTTTGACACTAAAATCGGCCATGAACTCGGCGAGGACTTGTGACTTGATGGCGGTTCAGGGGATATAGG
This sequence comes from Nicotiana noctiflora, assembly GCA_032618575.1. Classification (NCBI taxonomy): domain Eukaryota; kingdom Viridiplantae; phylum Streptophyta; class Magnoliopsida; order Solanales; family Solanaceae; genus Nicotiana; species Nicotiana noctiflora. The sequence goes on along the minus strand of JASVEL010002337.1, from coordinate 69,141 downwards.
TGATGTCGTGCTCGCTGAGCTCTATGGCCCATATAGCTAGACGGCCCGACAGTTCGGGCTTGTGCAGGATGCTTCTCAGCGGGAAAGTGGTCACTACTCTGATGGGGTGGCACTGGAAGTAGGGTCTCAGCTTTCTAGAAGCCGTGACCAGTGCCAAAGCCAATTTCTCGAGGTGCGGGTACCGAGTCTCGGCGTCCACTAGGGTTTTGCTAATGTAATAAATAGGTGATTGCATACCTTTTTCTTCACGGACCAGTACCGCGCTGACCGCAACCTCTGATATGGCTAGATATGTCAGTAGAGGCTCACCTGGCTTCGCTTTTGACTGCAATGGTGGCGACGATAGATATGCCTTCAGTTCTTGCAGAGCCTTGACACATTCATCATTCCAGTGGAATCTGTTGTCCTTTCTCAGCACGCTGAAGAATTTGTGGCATCTATCTGATGATCGGGAGATGGAGCGAGAGAGGGCGGCTATTCGGCCTGTCAACTTCTTAACATGTTTCTTGCTATTGAGTGTTTTGGGTATTGAGGCGATTGCCTTGATCTGATCGGGTTTGACTTCGATCCCTCTTTGAGATACGAGAAAACCAAGGAACTTTCCTGACGCTACGCCGAAGGCGCATTTCTCGGGGTTCAACTTCATTCCTTCAGTATCTCAAATGCTTCTCGCAAGTGGTCGATGTGATCCTCTTTCCTTGCCGATTTCACTAGCATGTCGTCAATGTAAACCTCCATGGTTTTCCCAAGTTGCTCCTTGAACATCTTAGTGACCAGCCTTTGGTAATTAGCCCCTTCAGGTACCCTTGGTTTAGCATCCTGACGACTTCTTGTCGTAGGCCGATGCAGTCTTCGGTCCTGTGCCCCCGTTCTTGGTGGAACTCACACAGGATGTTTGACTCTCTTGTGGCAGGGTCTGATTTCATTTTTTGGGGCCATTGCACCTTAGTGCCGAGCATCTCTAGTGCGTACACGATTTCTGAAGGAGAGACACAGAAGTTATGTGAAGAAAGTAAAGGGGTCGTACCTCGTTCATTTTTGAGTGGGGCGAGGTGGCGTTGCAGAGCATCCGCATGGCGAAGGGGCGGAAGGGGGGGACCTCATGTGAGTTTGGTGTCGCTCTTTACTGGGGCAAGGGGGGAGTTCCCGGCGTCCCTTGTGTCGTTGATCTCTCCTTGTGTCCGGATGTACGGCGGCTAGCCGTCGGGTTGGTCCGTTGAGATCCTCCTCGTCTGCCCGTACCTCGGTGCAATAGGCATTATGGATCTCGTCCCATGTTGTGGGGGGATACTTTATGAGCCGGCTTAGCAGTTTCTTGGTAGCTCTGGAGCCGTCCCTGCTGAGTCCGATCTGGAAGGCTCCCACCGCCATGCCCTCTGACACGTTCGGTAGGCTCATTCTTACCCTGTTGAACTTGGCGAGGAAGTCCCTGAGGCCCTCGCCCGTGGTTTGTCTGACAGCGAAGATATCATTTACCCTTGCTTCTGCCTTTTTAGCGCCGACATGCGTTGTGACGAACTTATCCGCCATCTCTTCGAAGGTTGAGATTGCTTTGGCGGGTAGTTGGGAATACCAGGTCAAGGCTCACCCGGTTAGTGTTTCGCCAAACTTTTTCAGCAGCACTAATGGTACATGTTCCTTGGATAAGTCATTACCTTTTACGGCGGTGACATAGTGGATGAGATGATCCTCAGAATTGGTGGTTCCGTCGTACACCCTCAGGTAGGGGGCATCTTGAAGGTCTTCGGGATGGTGTAGGGTGCGGCTTCTTCGGAGTAGGGATGTTCTACAAACCTTCCTACATCCCGTTTGGGTAGCAGTTTAGGTGCTCCGGGATCTTGTCAACTCTATCTTGGTGCTCCTTCATTTGGTCACGGAGGGCCCGATTTTCGCTTTTCATTTCTTCCATCTTCCTTAGGATGAAGGCCTACGTGTCGTCGTGTGTTTATGTTTCGACGCGTTGGCCGTTGGTTCATGTTCCTTCCTGTTCATCTGTTACGGTGTTGTTGCTTGTTGTTGGTGCTGTATTTTCATAGCCCCGTGGTGGCTTTTCCACTAAGCCGCTCAAGGTGCTGGTTAACCATTCATCCAGTAGCTTCTTGACCGCTGGGGGTGCTTCTCTTGAAGTGGAGGTGTCTTTTTCCTGTGGGGTTGCAAGGTTCCCGAAGGGGGAAGGTGAGACTTCTGCCTCGGGTGTGATATCAGGGGTAGCGTTGATGGCAGAGCTACCACCGACCTCGTTCATGGAACTCAAGAGGTTGGTAGTAACTTCTATCACAGCTTTGGATCGGGTGTCATTTTTGGCCATTTCTATGCTCTTTCCGATGATCGGATCTTGTGGATGCATATTACGAGTTTGATTCTCGAAACCCCCACAGACGGCACCAAATTGTTTGACCCAAAAGCTATCGGTTGCTTTATGAGTTAGGGACAATCAAAAGACTATAAAAAGGGTAAATCGGAATCAGTGGTAATATATCCAAAGCTCGATCGTTGGATTCGTATAAAAGTTGTTCTTGTAAAATTGTAGTAGATCTTGATGAAGTGTTCAAGCAAGTTAGCTACTAAGAGATAAAATAGAGAGAGAATGATAGATAGAGAGAGAGTTGTATTATTATTGATTAATAACACTTGCTTTACAAATGAGGGGGACCCTTTCTTATATAGAAGGATGGTCCCCTCGCCAATACATTACATCATTTCAAAGCTACTATTATTACAATGACGGTATAGGGGAGGGGAAGTCGGGAGGTCTGTACGGGCAAGTCTGCTGATACGTCTCTATGGTCGGGGGCGTACCCCTTTCGTCGTATAGACGTGAGAGAGGATATCGTCTGACATCTTTGGCCGTATGAGGATACGTGCTCGACCCGTATTACATCCGAGTCGGTTGTATGAGGATATGTGCTCGACCCGTCTTACATCTGATTCGACCCCATACTAAAGTGTTTATACATGGAATATGAAATATAAAAGAATAGCTTATCACTAGAGTAAATGCTATTCTAAAGACAATATTTAAGGTTAATTACATGAATTTATTTTGTTAGCAAAAACACAACACATAAATAAGTGAGAATAGTCAAGTTTAAGCTGTTACTTTTCTAGTCTTATGCTCTAAAAGCGTGACATCCAGTCCAAATTTGATTAATTAGCTATGCCATCTTTTTTTTTTCTCGAAAATATGTCTGACTAAGGAGGGTGCAGGTGAGGGGAATTGATCCCAACTCTCCCATGTGCAGGGGCGTATGTACGCGGTAGAAATCAGAGAGCTCGATTTCGAAGACTTGACAACACTCTAGCCTGAGTTCTGGAAGCTCGAAGCAGAACCAAGAAAGCCCTAGATGAGCGCACCTCAAGAAGAAATTCGGGGACCCGTCGTAAGCTATCTCGAGGGCTGTACAATCACAAAAACACTCAACAAAGAACGAGAATTTCTCAAGGATACGTGGGTCAGGGCATAAATTATAGGATAAGATTTAATTTGCACGAAATAGTACAAGTCCGTACTAGGTCGTTATACAGATGTACCAATAGAATCTTTTACCGTGATTGGAAATGTAATGTATTAATAGTTTTTTCTCCTATATAAAGGGGACCCCAATCATTTGTAAGGATATCTCATTCTCTGCAATCGAACATTCTTCTTTGCTTTTCTTGTTTACCGTGCTCAACAATTTTTCTTCAGCTTTATTAGCTCACCTCGAGGCCCCGGAGATAACCGAGCTCGTAGTCCTTAATACTCTAACAATACTGGTTTGGTTCATCAATTATTCTCACTTAAACTTAATATTATTTGTAATTCACTAGTATTGGAATAAATCACATATCATTAAAATCACACATTATGTTTAATTGTTACTCATTATTTTCGAGGTAAACAAGCTAAAGATAATAATGATTATTTTAGTACTAGTTTTTTTGATAACATACGTTATTGTTCACGTTTTTTCTTATAAAAGATTTTTGATGTCAGACTAAGATATGTCTAGCATACAAAATGCACTTGCTTATGACAATGAGGGATTCAGAGAAAACATCGGTATAGGGGTTGGTGTACCACCCATAAACCCTGAGGGAGTGCACAATATCGAGCCGATTGATATCAGTTTGCATAACGCTCTAAATACGAACGCAGGCATAGACCCCGTAAGAAATGCACATAGAGAAGCCAGAGCCGAAGGCCAAGAAACACGATGAATGGAAGAAGGAGGAGTCAGCCTCCATGCGATATTTGAGATGCTACATGCTCAGCAAGTCGCCATCTCTCAATTTAGAGTCAGAATAGAACTTCAAACACAGCCGAACCAGTGAACACTCGGTATGCTGAACAAATGCTAGAAAGGCCCGATGAAAATAGCTCGGGGACTAACCCCACTATTATGAAAGTGCTCGAAGAACTAACCAAAAAAATCGAGTCTGGAGAAAAGAAAATTGAGGAATCAACATTCGATAAAAGGAAAATGCCAAATTGCCTCTATGCAAACTGTTCATCCAAAATTATTCCTGACATTACAAAAGCAGCTCAAATATGCCAAATCCACATTGGCTCTCTAACTTTGGTAGGTCCACAGGATGTGGCATGCCATCTCATCGGCCCCAATCCATTTTATCCCTTCCTCCACTTATACTTCCACAACTTGCGTGCCACATAGTGTTCACCTCACCAAAATTGGAGTACCACATGAGACTAGGCATCCACCTTGGAGAACCTTTAATAAAGGAAGGCAAATTTGGGCATCTTTTATACTAACATCGATGGAATTTTGGATGAATAATACAGGCGAAATATATAAACAGTCCCTTAAAGTTGTCTTTAACGACTAGCTGAACACCTCAACTAACCCCTTTATCGTTTAGACACTTCAAGTGACTATTACTCAGATAAAATAGACACGGGTCACTGATGTGACATATGCGTGATTGCTAACCAACTTTTGAACGCGTGTCCCATTTTTTTGCAGCCCTTTTTTTTTGTTAAGAAAAAACATGAAATACCTCTCTTCTTCTTTCAACTTTCAAGTGCCAACCACCATGAAAGCGCCATTTTTACAGCTATGGCCTATGAAGAATAGCGAAATGGTCAAGTAAGCTAAATCCTAGCTTACATGAAATGAAGTGGAAAATACATTAAATCACGGAGTAAAGCCATTTCAACGATTACACGAAATATCTGTTTAATGAAACAAAGCAAAGGAAAAAAAACTTAGTTTGTGTGTTTAAATTGTTGATAAATCAGAGTGGTGTAGAAGGGACTGATCGAGAGAATGAATACCAATTAGGAATATATAAATTGAAGAATGACAGAGGGGCATTATGTCATTTGAAGAAAATTCTGCCCGATCAGTGAAAGATGTAAAAAAAAGGTTTACCCGTCAATGAATTATCCTTGTGTATGGCTGTGGGTGAGAGAAAAAAGGGTCCAAATCCAGTTGATGTGAGAGTGAAAAGAGATAACAGATCAAATGGGTGTAGTAATAATTTTTTAGAGGAAAAATCACAGCAGAGGAAACAGAGGCGTTGCTGGTCTCCAGAATTGCATCGTAAATTTGTTGATGCTCTTCATCAACTTGGAGGTCCCCAAGGTTACAACACTTCCATTTTTTATTTTCATTTTCTTATGACAATTGTGTTTCTGTCGTTTGAGCGCATATCAATTTAACACACAAACTAACTACACTCGGATCGCCATAGCTATCTGGAGAGAGGATTTACAGAATCGGGCAAGAAAAATGGCGTTTTTTTGGTTGTGGGTGGGGGTGGGTGGGGGGAGGTGCTAGTTTTGCTGTGGAAGGAAGAAGATGAAGTGGGGGCCGGTAGGGTGTATAAATAAAACTGATAAATAGCACCAAACTAGTAATCCGAGTCAAACCGGAAAAGAAATTCCGTTCATGGCTTGGTTTGACTTGTTTTAGTGTCGGAAAAATAACCCGACCATAATTGGTTTGGTTTGGTTTTAACTAAAAAAAGTCAAACCGAAACCAAACCAACCCTATATTACATTTACTCAATTTTTACAAATATTTTATACATATAAATATTTATTTTTAATATAATTCATAAATATTTCTTGAACTTTTTCACAGTTTTTTCTTTAAACATATTGTTTCAAGTTTGGAATTAACATTCTTGAATGGTCCAATAAATTTTATAGTCCGTAAAGGTAGTAATTCAAATAAACTTCACATCAATAGCTAACTAAGAAAATTCAATTCAACACTAGAAATGACAATAGTGTGGATATCTATTTTTTAGTTTTGCATTATTTATATTGAAAATGCATAACTTAGTTTATCTTTTTCTTTAATGGTTAGTTGTGTAACTAATATACTTATAGTTATACTTAATTAAGCATGACTTATATAGTACTTTTAGATTATGTTAATATTTGTTATGGCTTATTACTTAGTAATATTTTCTTTATGGATTTTAGTATTTTTGTTATTGAATATTTTAGTACAATGTTATGACTCATCTCATATTATTGTATTATTTTCTTGAAAAATACATTATATAGTTGTATCCTTGTAGCATTAGAAAAGTATGTGGAGCACAAATTATATATATGTGCTATGAAGACTTATCAGTAAAATAAACCCGATAATCCGGGAAAACCCGAGATTGGAAACCAGATTTCGTTGGTTTGGTTTGGTTTATAGATATACAAATCCGACACTATTGGTTTGATTTGGTAATTGAAAAATCCGAACCAACCCGGACTATGTACACCCCTAGGGGCGGGTGAGGGTCGCTGCTTTGGGGGAAGTTTTGTTTTTTTAAATTTTTTTTTATTAATTATAAGTGTTAAGTTTTAATTATAAATTACACGATAAATGAGTGTAGTAGGCCCTTTTCCCGTAAATAAAATTTGCATAAGTACCCAAGTTTGAACCTTCAGTAAGTGCATAAAGAGAAATTGAAAGGACTATAATTATGATCATCTTATTTTTTTTTTTCGTTCTCCCCATTCAGTGTGTGTAATCTCAGTTTGTACACTATATAGTGTAATCATATATATCATGTGACAATATATGTAGATATAAACAAAGATGATGCGTTACATCAAAATCCATATTTTTCTAATTAAGTCTTCGAATGCTTGGGAGAAGCTCAGGTTGAGAAACAACAAGAAGCAGTTAACCCTCTAAAGTTCAGATTCTCAATAAAATTAAACTGAGAAAGGAAAGTACCTGTAGCATGATAGATTGCAGCTGCATGTAGCGCAGTTGTGCCATACGGTCCAGCATAAGATGGTGTAGTGGAGTTGTTCAAGATGAGTTCAGCAGAAACATTGTCACGCTTCTCCATAGCTAGAAATAGTGGACTTTTCGATGCATTATTGGGCGGATGTGAGAAGTGAACGTCTTGTTTAACCAGAAGTTCCACCACCTGGTGATGCTGATACCTTACAGCTTCATGCAAAGCCATGTTTCCTTCGTTGTTGGTAATCCTCAGCAATTCCTGAACTAATCCAATACCACCTTCCACTTCGGGACAATTTTGTTTCATGTAGCCTATAAAGGTTTCGATGAGATTGAAATGGCCTTGCCTGGCAGCAACATGAATACAAGTATCCCCATTAGAGTTTGTGTGGAAAAGCAGGTTTTGACCAAGTATATCAAGAATCATCTCGGTGTTGTTGGAGGAGAGATTAGTTTGTGCAGCAACATGGAGGACCGTATTCTTATATGGAGTTAACTGAGTGTTGAGGTTTCCCTTATATTCTCTTAAGACCTTCATATTGCCTCTTAGAATAGCCCAGTATAGCTTTCCATCCATTGGCATACTTGTACAACCTAAAAGTTTAAAAGAAGAGATCGGAAAAAAGAAACAAAAAGGAAATTTGACAGAGAAAAGGTATCAAAAAACTTCCTTCTTGATCAAAGGGATAGAAACACAAAAGCATCTATATTGGCGTGTAGATCATGGACCTTGTCTGTACATTTGAATAAAAAATGACCGGATCGTATTATAAAGAAGGACTTATATGGTTGTTTAAAGTCGTCTAGCTATTATTTCTTATGATCCTAAAAAATTGGGATTCCTCAGCCTACTACCGTCCCACGATGCCAGATCATACCATACTAATCTATCATGTTTATGTTATAAATTAAGGTGATATATGCACTAATTAACTAAGATAATGTGTCATGCACTCGGTACTCATTGAATTAGTGTAAAGATCGGCTATGAGTACCATTCGTCTAATTTGCATTCTCCAATGAACAATAACCGAACTAAATAGGCAATTTCTTATTCTCAATACTTACTACTTGGTCTGTCACCCAAAAATTAGAAGTAGCTACAACAACAACAAAAACAAAATGAAAGTACAAGTGGGAGGATAGTGAGTACGCAAACCTTATCCTTACCACGAGAGGCAATCTAGATACATCCTACTAGCTCCGCTCTTAGTTGCAGTCATTATTGTTTCGGAGACTTCAAGGTACATCTGTTGCAGATCTCGGAGTCCCCCTCTATTCCCTTATGTTGGTCCTTCTTTTACTTCTCTAAACACTGATGTAAATAACATTTAGCTTGTGACTTGCGGTGTTCTCGAGTTTTGGAAGAGTTGTGTATATTTCGAGAGTTGAATATTATATATGCTGAGCGGCATCTCAATTGCTTATTTAAAACATATGTTACTATTAGTTGTTAATTTTTATGTTTTTCATCTCATTTTCGTAATGTTAAGTTTACCTAGTCGTAGAGGCTAGATGTTATCACGACGGTTCACGAAGGGAAAGTTTGGGTCGTGCCAGATATTCTTTTTGAAATTTAAAAACGAAAATAAGGTATTTAAATTGAAACAGATGGTATGTATGTAATAATTAAATATAAAATATTTTTTAAGGAAAAATAAAGGCACAATACATGGATAGATACCTAATGTCACTATCCAAATTTCACTACATGTTGTGATGGCACTCAATACCGTTGTCCGACAAGCCAACGCGGAAATATTAGTGAGTTCAAATTTTACTTTACTAAAACAGTTACAGCAATTTCTTAATTTGAATTTAAAATAGCTAAAAATTAGCAACATAAATTAATAATTATACAATACCAAAAGAATAGTCTACCAATGTATGTGCCAAGACCTCATATCACAAGTATGTGGGCATCTAATAGTATACACACAAAAAAAATTTATCCGACTGTCAAAACTAGAATAGACAGCCAAAAGTACAGGGAGACTCCAACACGCCGTTGAACGGTATAGGAAAGGAGCATCTCACCATGGAATCTCCAACTACGATCAAGTATGCGCACTGGTAACTAGATGTACGTGCCTCAGATCATACAATTAAATACAGAAGCGTAGTATGAGTACATAAATAATAAGTACCCAGTAAATATCCCGTATAATCTCGAAGAAGTAGAGATGAGAGGTCAATTTGACACTTACTAGGGTCAATTAATATATAGGAAAATATGATACTAAGAATGGATGTCATAAATAAATAGCAAGAAGTTATATGTCATTTCCTAAATAATATCATAGTATCCATTTACATTTCTGGGCATGTAACAAGGCAAGTCATGAATAAGAATTCACATAAATATCATGCGCACATTCTGTTGTGGTCGTATGGCCCAGTCCAACATAAAATGAAATGTGCACTGTTAGAGGGTCGAATGGCACGAACCATAGATGCATCTATTTCTACTGAGGTGATCGTCCCGATCCACAAATATTAATTATCATCAAGAGGGCACATTGTCACGCCCCAAACCTGGGGGCGAGACCGTCACCCGGTACCTCACTCAACCTTGTACACTAACTTGTGACTAAGGAACTCTGAACATGTTATGTCATACTTTGACCATGGGCCAAATTGTGAAACAACTTCGAAGATTGACTAAATATCAATATAAAGCTAGGCCGACAAGGCAGTCGTAATTATTGCAGCTAACAAACCAACCAAATATACATACATGGCCTACAAGCCTAACATATTGCACTAACTGACATGATATGTCTACAAGCCTCTGCTAGTAGATATATTATTATCGGAACGGCTCCCCGACCTACTCGTACTATATATACACAAGATGGATATAAAACTCTAGACCATGTAACTCCGAAAGACATAGAGCTTACCAATCAAGCTGAACTCGGCCAACACTTAATGAGGAGGTACCCGTCTGTCTGCTTGAACCTGCATGCATGAAATACAGCGCCCCTAGAAAGGGGACGTTAGTACGAAATAATGTACATGAGTATGTAAAGCAATATACTCTAAGCTGAAACTGAACTGATAATATAATAACTACAAGTAACTGAAAGTCAAAGATGATCTGAAGATACGCTTACCTGTTGATACTGACTCAACTTTCTCAATATAGTAAGTAAAATTGTTGTCTGGCTCTATAAGGCTCGGTATATATATATATATATATATATATATATATATATATATATATATATATATAATTGTTATTGCCGTAGTAGGCTCGCTAATAGGCGCTCGGCCTTAGTAGGATCGGTATATAACTTGCCATCCGATCAGAGGTTGCACAATAGGGGATGCCCATCGATTATAGCTCGATGTTAATGAAAATACTTTTAATATTGTGTATATAAACTCTCTAATCTCTTGACTGGAAGAAGAAAAATACTCAATTGAATATGAAGTCCCAATTTATAGAACTAGTTCGTAACTTGCGAGACAGCAAAATATATGTAAATTTTGGAATATGAATTTTTCTAACTTATGTAATGACGAGATCATGCCAAAATGAAGGAAAAGCTTAGCTTCAACATACCCGAAGTAGGTAAACTCCGTATAATATTGCATAGAAAACGTTTGTGGATTGAACTTAGAATCCGAAAATGGGATTAAGCTTCTCCGCAACTTGCCTACTTCTTTAAAGCTTATGAACGAAAATTTTGGCCTAGGATGCGTTAAAATGTTGGAACGCAATCTTTCTGAATGAAGCTAGTTTAAAAATTAAAATTTGCTTATGTTTCAAACGCTTTCTTGTTCGATCAGAGAAAATACGTTTTTGGACTTTTAACAAGAAGGTTATACCATGTCTTACATGTAAGACTTAGTAGCCAAGTCTAGTTTGCTAAGACTTTGATGAAATCGTTATAATCACATGGCTTGAATGACTAAGAGTCATTCTTAGCCATCGTAAATTTGTGCCACGTGGCTTTGGGGTTACCTAATTAATTTTCTCCGCTTATTAATTAATCGGGTAATATCCTGCTACCCGGTAATTGATCAATATAATTACCCGTATAATTTAAAATTTATTTAAAATTCTATTTATTTTTAAAATACTTCATATATACTTTATATATTATACTACCATGGTCATATGGTACCTTGCATAGTACTAGTTCATAATTACCAGGTATTAACGCTCAACCCGTATTTTATCCCAAATCGACAACCTTCAACGAAACTCATCTTATCATTTTCATAACCTATGTCTTATGAATACTTTATTACACTCCTTGACATCTAAGGAACTGTTCTATGATTCAATCTAAAGTCAAGGGCATTCCTCCCTCTAGGCTTTTTTCTCACACCACGACTTATGGTCGGAATCCTTCCAGTCTCGTAACTGTTGCTACCTTCTATCATGTAGCATGTACGTCTCTGACCTTGTAAGTGCGCTTATGCGTCTCTTCTCTCCTTTTTCCTCCAGCTTTAAGCCAATTTCTTGGCCTTACTTGTGAACACATACAGAGCTTAATAAGATGCCCCTCTAGGTATCTATAAGTATATTGAAGTTCTTCGCACAATACTTTATTGAAATTACAAATTTTGTTATACCTTATTTCATAGACCTATTTATTCATTCGTATGACTTTGTTGCACCTAGGTAGGTCATACTATACCATAACTCATACTTCGATTTATCGTTACTGTGGTCTGCAACCAACTCTGGGTTACTCTACTTGTTTATCCTATATGTATAAATTTATGTACTTTAATGCCTTTTCCTTATTGTTCATCATTAAAATGATGGCATAATCTCACCTCATTCTTTGTGACTTCTATCCATCCATTATTGATTCACCTAAATGTAGATGTATCATCTGTCAATGATAACTTGATCTCTTATGTAACACTATCGTTAGGGCTCACGTCTCATCGTGGAATATTTGAAGTGATTGTCTTGATCCACCTGGGGGCAATACTATACTATACTTCCATAATCGTAGTTCATAGTATCCAAGTGTGATTTATCTTACTGGATATTTTAATCCTGTACAATTCATGAAATTATTATTCAATCGAAGGACCAAACGTCATCCTTCTTATATCCCAATTACACCTTCATTCTGCTATCAGAGTTGCATTCCATCTCTTCTAAATGCTATTAGTCTTAGACTCATTTGAGTTCCTTTAGGCTATACTGAGCTTTGTATAACTTAGAGAAACCACCAGCTCTTCTTATTTTTGTGGGCTTAATCCTGAGGACTTATCCATTCTCGTCACCTTCTCACTTGCCCTTTCTTATCCTTACACATTTTTTCCTAAAATATTATCGATTTACCATACTTTTGCTTGCGACCTACACTTATATATATATATATATATATATATATATATATATATATATATATATATATATATATATATATATATATATATATATATTTGTATTACTCGCAACCTTCCTTCAACTTGCTTGCATCATAGGCTCCCTTGTCTTATTCTGGAACATCATCTGAGACACCATACCATCCCTAACTCTTCTTTTATCTCTTAACTAGACCTCTCAGTACCTAGAAATCATAGGCTTGGAAGATATATCAGGGAAGATGCCGTTATCATTCCTGTATACTGAATCCCTGTACTTGTAGCCTTATATTCGCAGTATGGACTATTCACAACCTTCTACATTAAAGTATTCCATATGTCGTTCACCTTTACCTTACTACTTTAAAATCTTGCATCATATCTTCTAGTTCTTTCATGACCTCCCTTCCACATAGGTATAATTCACGTACTTATCTTGATTTTCTATTATAATACTTGCACCTCTAATACATATACAATCCGGTGGAAGCTTCATACTGTCTTCTTATGAGCTGGTACCCTTCTAAAGGGCTTATCGTAGAGTCATTACAGAATATGGCTACTTTACTATCTCTCCTGTACCTCTAATATTTAATAGTAATCATGTAGTATTCTCAATCACGAGGTCTATAAATAATCAAATTTCTAATTTACCTTGTTGATATAACTCTTTAGTTTTCATCTCCTTTTGATCAGCTTTTATGCTTAAGTTATCTTCTGATCTGCGGCTCATGGTGTTACTTTAGCCTTTCATGGATGCTATGGAATATCCATGATACCATCATCTAATAATTCAATCTTTTGTCAATGACCTGAACTTAATTCTTTCTTTTAACTTACGCCAAGGTCTTCTACGGCCGTACAATTGCCAACATATATGCTGCATGGATAATTCTCTGAAATCTTGAGTGCATTCATAACGTAACTAACTCTGGATCATTGATCGAATAATTTCTTCCAACCCTTCTCAACTTTATTTAAATTTAAGCAATTATTTCCCTAGTCATTCTTCCACTTGTTGCATGAATACTTGTCTTATCTTAGTTCCACACATGTTAAAATTCCACAATACCCATATGACCTTGAATATCACTTTTTTGATTTTTGATTTTTTTTCTCGTTCATTAACCATGATAGGTGCCACTTTGTTAAGGAATGCATACAACGTTGTTGTGAGACTGTTGTTATAAGACCATTTCCTCTTTAGGCCATTGTGCTTAGGTTGAAGCCTTATTTCTTATTTTTCGGGCTAGTTTTTCATTGTAGTACTTAGGGAGAATCCTCTGACTCTTGTAAAGCTGCGAGCTTATTATATCGCATACTTGGCAGAATCTTTTTTGTCATTTTTAGCCTATAACTATATGTAGTTACTTACTTCCATGCCTTTGTGCTTGTATGGTTTCTTCTGAACTGGTATTTTGACTGTCTTCCCAATGGCACACTCTTTTATTCACGTAATATTCATACGATATCTTTAACTACCCCGACTCATATATGAATATATGTCAAGTATTATAATAACATTACAGTGAAGCTGAATTCTCCATGTTAGGGTTCACTATGTTTATCTTGGGTGATCTGCTGATTTGCCTATAACCTCTTGTCTAGCCATGACTAGACTCTTCCTAAATCAACTACTAACTACTCGTTGGCCCATCCTCATATCCATATTCCATGTAATCTGTATTTGGTTATTTTCTTTGTCTTAACTTAAAGGGGGGTTTTCTCTGTTGTAAAGCATCAAGTATTATTCTCAAATAATACAACTTTTATCATTCTATCTCTATTATTTCCTCTCTCTACTATCCTCTCATTTGCGATCATCGATTATATTCATAACTTCTTCATTTTTATTAACATTCACAGCATCATAACGATATTGATTCTGTTTTGAGGTTTATTATACTTGATTACGACTTACCCCCATCTATATTTTCGATTGTTTATAGCTCACAAAATAACCGATAACTTTTGAGTCAAACAACTAATTCAAAGAGTACCAAGTGCATGACACATTATCTTAGTTAATTAGTACGTAAATCACCTTAATTTGATAAATTAGGGTAGTATGATGTGAATACATAGTGCAGATAGATTTTATAACTACTTTTGGCAGCCTTGGCGTCTTTATATATTATAGTACTCCTGTTTGATCTGGCATCGCGGGACGGTAGTAGGCTGAGGAATCCCGAATTTTTAGGATCATAAGAAATAATAGACGACTTTAAACAACCATATAAGTCCTTCTTTATAATACTTCCGGTCATTTTTTATTCAAATGTGCAGACAAGGTCCATGATCTACACGCCAATATAGATGCTTTTGTGTTTCTATCCCTTCGATCAAGATGGAAGTGCTTTGATAGTTTCTTTCTCTATCAAATTTCCATTTTATTTTGTTTGGATCTCTTTTTTAAAATTTTTGGATTGTACAAGTATGCCAATGGATGGAAAGCTATACCGGGCTACTCTAAGAAGCGATATGAATGTCTTAAGACAATATCAGGAAAAACTCAACACTCAGTTAACTCCATATAAGAATACGGTCCTCCATGTTGCTGCACAAAGTAATCACTCCTCCAAGAACGCCGAGATGTTTCTTGATATACTTAGTCAAAACCTGCTTTTCCACACGAACGCTGATGGGGATACTTGTATTCATGTTGCTGCCAGGCAAGGCCATTTCAATCTCATCGAAACCTTTATAGGCTACATGAAACAAAATTGTCCCGAAGTGGAAGGTGGTATTGGATTATTCAGGAATTGCTGAGGATTACCAACAACGAAGGAAACATGGCTTTGCATGAAGCTGTAAGGTATCAGCATCACCAGGTGGTGGAACTTCTGGTTAAACAAGACGTTCACTTCTCACATCCGCCCAATAATGCATCGAAAAGTCCACTATTTCTAGCTATGGAGAAGCGTGACAATGTTTCTGTTGAACTCATCTTGAACAATTCCACTACACCATCTTATGCTGGACCGTATGGCACAACTGCTCTACATGCAGCTGCAATCTATCATGCTACAGGTACTTTCCTTTCTCAGTTTAATTTTATTGAGAATCTGAACTATAGAGTTAACTGCTTCTTGTTGTTTCTCAACCTGAGCTTCTCCCAAGCATTTGAAGATTTATTAGAAAAATATGGATTTTTAAGTAACGCATCATCTTTGTTTATATCTACTTATATTGTCACACGATATGTATGATTACATTATATAGTGTAGCCAGAGGCGGCTCAAAAATATTTATGGCATAAAGCCAAAAATTAAGAAGATGCCTTAAATTATAGTGAAAATTTATATTTAATTTTATTTGATTTTTTTCTAGAAATAGTTTATGAAAATCATCTTGTACGTATTTTGGTTGACTATCTGCTAGCTCACCATCATCGAAAACATCTAGGGACTCTACGTACAAAGATTCAAATTTTTTTAATGAAAAACATCTGCAGTTAAGGATAACATTTTTGTAAGTTTCAATCGTCTAATAATCTTAATTTTGGTAGATGTTCAAATAATTTTATACATTTGAAATAGTTTAAGTGAATTGAACTTGATAAAAATGACTTCATCTACTCTTTATAAAAAATAATCTATTTCAAAAAATATTAAAAAAAGACTTTGTTTTATTTATTTTATTAGCAATGTTGTCATCAAACTCATGTTATTTTGCTATATTGCATGTTTATTATGAAATTCAAAAATTTGTCTAAATAACTGCTATTACACTCAAAAAAAGAAAAAAATCTAGTATTTTTTTATCATAATTTTATAATAACACACTATTAACTGCTAAAGAAAAGTTGAGGCCTCCAATTTTGGGAGGCCTAAAGCAATTGCTTTAGTAGCCTCCCCCTTGAGCCAGTACTGAGTGTAGAAACTGAGATTACACACAATGAGTGGGGAGAATGAAAAAAGAAGGAGATTATCATAATTATAGTCCCTTCTAACTGCTTGATGTTGGATAGCAACCCTCTGAACCAAGTTTGAAAGTGTTACTTACCTAAAGCCAAGCAAATATCTACTTCAAAATGCCTTTCCCTCTCAAATCGGTCTCCAAACTTCCTGAATCTAACCACAAGTAGTACAATACAATGAATATACACTAAAGGGATCAATTCCAGAAGAAAAGTACTAAATCATGGCCAAAATCCGAAATCGGCTCAAACCTGGTCTCCGGGCCCACGACTCGAAATATGACAAAAGTCACAATACCCGAAAGCTCATTCACTAAGCAGTCTAACCATACCAAATTTATCAAAATCGAACACCAAATGGCCATTCAAATCCCCAAAACTCACTTTTCAAATCCCTTGCCTCAGGCCCCCAAATTTCACCTCAACAATACACAGTATAGGTAGAAAAAATAATGGGGAAACACGATTATGATTAAAAGCGAGTACAAGAAGCTTACCTTAATAATCTCCTCAAAAATCCTCTCCAGAATCACCTAAGTCCAAGTCCAAAATATTGAAATGACACTAATATCATGAACCCTTGTTTTTAAATATTCTGTTGTGACTTTTCGCACATAGCCATTTATCTGCACCTACAGAACCGCTTCTGTGGTTAAAACTCCGCTTTTGCGGAAGCCACTTAAATCACTGGGCTTGCACCTCCGCTCCAGTCTCGCACCTACGGAGTCGCTTTGCGGAGACAACCCAACCTTCACACATCGCATTTATGAAGCCCTCGCATCTGCGAGCTCGTAGATGCACATTCTCATTTGCACCTGCATTTGCCCCAGGCCAGCCCCTGCTCTGAATCTGTGCCAACCTCGCCACACATGCGATATTGCAGCTACAGTCATACCCTCGCATATGCGATTAGACCAGCAACAAATAAACTTCAGCAATCTTCAAATTTCATAATTTGTTCCGCTAACCATCTTAAATCAATCCGAGGACCCTGGGACCTCAATCAAACATACCAACAAGTCCCCAAAACCTCATACAAATTAAGTTAAATCTTTAAATCACCTCAAACAACATAAAAGAAAATTACATATACATGGATTCAAGCCTAATGAACTTTGAAATTTTCAAATTTCACAAATGATGTTAAAACCTATAAAATCACGTCCGATTGACCTTAAATTTTACACACAAGTCAAATATGACAACATCAACCTACTTCAACTTTCAAAATCTAATCCGACCCCTGTATCGAAAAGTTCACTCATGGTCAAACTTTCCGAAATTCCAACTTTTAGCATTTCAATACTAATTCTATTACGACCCTCCAAAACACAATCCGAACGCCTCCTAGTCCAATATCACCTAACAAGGCTAAAGGAGCCATCAAAATTCAAATCCGAGGTCATTTACACATAAGTCAATATCCGGTTAACTTTTCCAACTTAAGCATTCAAATAAGAGACTAAGTGTCTCAATTACTTCTAAAATCGCTCCAGACCTGAACCAACTAACCCGGTAAGTCATAATACAGTTGTAGAACACAAAAGAACAGAAAATGAGAAAATAGGACTATAACTCTTGAAACAACCGGCCAAGTTGTTACAAGAAAGTGGTTTTCGATGATGTAAGGAGGTGGGAAATGAATTTTGGGGGTGGGGGTTGAAAACACAATAAGTCCCTAGTTTTTATTGTAGTTGGTAAGAAATAATAAAGAAAAATGGGGATATTACTAACTTATTACTTTCATGTAGTATATATATGATATAGCTATACATAGAGCTACTAGAGGTGATAATTTGATGATAGAAGAAGAACTAGATAATAAGAGAAAAGGAAATTTCTAATCCAAATATGTAACCTAACTGGTAGAGAAAAAATTGCTCTTGCTACAAAGCGTATAGATACGTTAAACTCAATATAAATTGTACACACTTATTTCTTAGACCGTAAAAATTAATGTACTATCGAATGCTTTACTTTTCTATTGTTAATGTTCAAGGGACATACAAAATAAAAGGTCCTTTCGATATTTCAATTGTTTGCAGAGTCTAACAGAACTTATTTGAGATTTGAAAGAAGAAGTAAATGGCCGTAAACTGCATGATAAAAATAATTAGTACACAATTAGGTTAGGGGCAAAAGATCAGGTTTTGAATTGGCAAAAGTCGTCTAATAGGGAAAATATTAATGAAGGAGTTCTTACAAGTTGTTTAGTCAATTTTTTCCTCTTTTATGCTATAGAATATTTTTCTTAGCATGGGAAAGGATAAAAAGAAGACTTTATGTGATAATTGAAACATACACCTTTGGGAAGTCCATTCAACTCTTCAATTTTAGTAGTGTCATTCTTTCAAGTTAATTTCATATTATATATATATATATATATATATATATAAAAGGTATGACAACAACTAGTGGTGAATCCAATTTGCTCAAGTCTAGGTAAAGGGTCCTTTTTTCTTCTCTTAGTGTATATGTATGTGTCTCTGTATTATTACTTCTTCTTTCACATTGGCACGCACGCGTGAGCCTTGTTAATATGTACTACTCATTGGCGGGCAGAATGCATGGAAATGGTACTAAGAAAGGAACCAAGTTTGGTGAAGCAAGTAGATGAATTGGGGTGGAGTCCTCTCCATTTTGCGGCATTTTTAGGGTCTCAACCAATAGTGAAGGCATTATTAATGTCAAATAAAGAGATGGCATACGAAACAATCAACAAAGACAATAAAACACCTCTGCATTTAGCAGTTATTAATGACATGATGGGCACCGTGGAAGAGATTTTTTTGCAGTGTCCAGATTCTCTCGAAGCAGTGACTACTCAAGGCCATACTGTTCTTCACCTTGCAAGGCTAAATGGTGCGGCCGCTGTGAAATCTTTTTTCCGTGGTCTTTCTGTTAGCCCACAAATCAGAGCCGTGCTCAATAATGGAAGCGCACCCAACTCTGCTAAATGCAAAACCATCATATCTCATCCTTTCCTGGAGGAAATGGATTTCTACAGGGTAACATTATTAAACCACCATGCAATACTCTCTTTTTCTTTTTCTATTTCACCCAAAAAAAAAAAAAAAGAACCGAGTCAAAGATGTAAGTTTAACAATATGGAATGATTTTGAAAGGTTTTTAACTGTGCTAACAGATAAGAATAGAAGAAAAGAAGCTCACAGAAAACGAAGCATTTTGGAAAGAAAGAGCAGACGCACATTTGATAGTGGCTACACTCGTAACAACAATTTCTTTTACAGCTGGATTTACAATTCCTGGTGGCTATGAGGAAGATGGTCCAAATAAAGGCATGTCTATCTTAACGAGAAAATCAGCCTTCAAAGCATTTGTAGTAGCTGATACTCTTGCCATGATATTTTCTACTGCTGCTTTGTTTCTGCACTTCCTTGCAAGCCTTGAGCGAGGGACCATAATATGTTACCGTTATCTAAATGCTAGCGATTTCCTCCTATATTCTATCCTAGCAATGATGATATCATTTACTGCTGGCTTGTATGTTGTGCTACCTTCCGCAGGCCTTGCCACAGTTGTCTGTGTCATGTGCTCTTTAGCACTTGGTTGTTTTAATTATATATTTCCTAGATAGTAAATCTTAGTTCTTCATGGCTTCAGAGATATTGAAAAAGGAAAACTTGTATAAGTTTTGTGATCAGCATATGTTTCCAGTTCATGTGTATGTTTCCTGTTATATGTATGTACTGAAAACTACAACTTCATGTCAATAAAGATTCATTAGGTTTATTTGGTTGTCTCCTGATTCATTTGTATAAGTATTCCGTAACGACCTGACCGGTCCTTTTGAACACTAGCACGTCGTTCGGCGGTTTGAGTCCATGAGTAGCTGCACTTCAGGTACTATGACTTGTGCGTGTGATCGGAATTGAATTTCGGAAAGTTCGGAGTTAATTTGAAAAGAAAATTCTCATTTCAGAAGCTTTAAGTTGGGAAATTGACTAAAGTGTGATTTATGAGTAAATGATCTCGGAATCGGGATTTGAAGGTTCCAACATGCTCATATGATAATTTTGGACTTGGCGAATATCCGGATTGGGTTTTGGATGACCCAGGAGTGTTTCAGTGCCTGTTGTGGAAGTTGGCATTTTGGAAGAATTTCATAAATTTGGGTTGAAGTGCATTTCAATGTTATCGATGTCCGTTTGGGATGTCGAGTCTAGGAATTGCTCTGTATGGTAATTCTAGTATTGAGAGCGCGTCCGGATGTCAATTTGGAGGTTCGTACGTCATTTTGGGTTCATTTGATGAAAGTTAGAAATTTGAAGGTTTTTGAGAAGTTTGACCGGAAGTGGACTTTTTGATATCAGACTCGGAGTCTGATTCCTAAAGTTGAAGTAGGTCTGTAATGTCGAATGTGACTTGTGTGCAAATTTCAAAATCAATCGGACGTGATTTGATAGGTTTCGGCATCAAATGTAGAAGTTTGAAGTTCTAAAGTTCATTAAGCTTGAATTTGGGTGATTCGTGATTTTGATATTGTTTGATGTGATTTGATGCCTCGAGCAAGTTTGTGTCATGTTTTGGGACATGTTGGTGTGATTGGACGGGGTATAGGGGCCTCGGGTGTGTTTCGGATCATTTTGGGCTACTTTGGTTACTGATTTTCTGATGTCTGGTGTTACTAATCACGTTCGTGATGATCCTCTCGTGGCCGTGAAGAAAGATTTGGCTTCTGGGATTTTGTTCTTCATGTTTGTGAAGAGACTCGAGTTCGTGAAGAAGAAAATCTCTATCGCACAGATTTGACTTTGGAGGCTCATATCTCGCAATCTATAAGGAATCTGGAGTTGATCTAGAAATAAAAGTTGTAGCCCTATGTGTTTAGTTTTCAGAAAGGTAAACTTATTAGTATTTGGATTTGTGTACAAAACATTATGGCTAGTACACTACAGGCTGTACGAGAAGATGAAGAAGAAATTTGTGTTGCACAAGGCTGATTTGGCAGCTTATATCACGAAAACTATAAGGAATAGCGAGATGACCACGAAAATGAAAGTTGTAGATCTTGGTGTTTAGTTTTTAGAAAGCTAAACCATTTGTCAATTGTAGTTTTGTACAAAACGTTATGACCATTATACTAGAGGTTGCCTGAGAAGAGTTTGGAAATCGCTTTTGAGAATTTTGTTCATCGTGAACTGATGGGAGAACCGTGAACACAAAGAAGGGTCGCCTGAGCAGTGTATAAGTTTGCAAAAACGGGTTTGGCTCATTTCATCTCACTTCCTCCACGGGAGACGGCCTAAGAGCGATTTTGGAGCTTCATCTTCATCATATATGTCAAGGTAAGTTATTCCCACCAATTACAAGTTAAATACTTGGATTATATAGATCTTAACATGGAAATTCATAGAAAATTAGTGAAAATTTGGGGGTTTTGGTAGAATACCTAAAATTTAGTATTTTTGAATTTTGACCACGAATTTGGGAATGAAATTGAGAATAAAATATATATTTGAGTTCATGATGTTATGGGTAATGTTTATCTTTAATAATTTTCGGAAACTCGGCACGAGGGCCCGAGGGTTGATTTTATCGACTTATCGAGCATAGTAGGAAGAAGTACATGACGTCGGTACTATAAAAAGTACATGAAGGCCATTGTGGCGCCCACACGGGCAATCAAACACTCGTACGCTACCTAGTACGAGTCGGGTATTACTGGCCTACTATGAAAAAAGATGTCGCAGAGTACGTCCGCCGATGTGAAAGATGTCAAAAGTTTGCCCCTATGATACACCAACAAGGAGAACCCCTCCATTCGGTTACTTCCCCTTGGCCCTTAATCAAGTGGGGAATGGACATAGTCGGCCTGCTACCCGTCGGCCGAGGAAAAGTACACTTTTTATTAGTTTTAACTGACTATTTCTCCAAGTGGGTAGAAGCAGGTGCTTACGCCCAAATTCGCGAGCAAGAGGTCATCGCTTTCATATGGAAGAATATCATCTGCCGTTCCGGCATCCCCAAAGAAATCACCTGTGACAACGGGCGACAGTTCATCGGTCAGAAAATAATCAAATTCTTCGACAAATAGCACATCAAAAGGATACTCTCAACATCGTATCATCTTGCCGCCAATGGTCAAGCGGAGTCGTCCAACAAAACCATACTGAATATATTGAAGAAGAAACTCGAAGACGCCAAAGGGTTATGGCCTGAACAGCTACCAGAGGTGTTATGGGCACACAGGACCACCCCTAAATCTTCCACGGGAGAAACGCCTTACTCGCTGGTTTACGGAACTGATGCCGTCATACCAGTCGAAGTAGGCGAGCCAAGTTTAAGGTACTCACACACAAGCGTAGCAGAAAATGATTCAAACCGACTCCAAGACCTCGATGAAGCCGAAGAAAAGAAAGAAATGGCCCACATTAGGATGGTAGCCCAAAAACAGCAAATCGAAATATACTACAACAAGAAGGCAAAAATTCGACCGCTCAGAGTAGACGACTACGTTCTAGAAGCCAAGACTTTGGCATCCAAGGACCCCAGCGAAGGAAAATTAGCGACCAATTGGGATGGACCTTACAAAATCATCGCAAGAGCAGATAAAGGATCATTTCGACTAGAGACCATGGAAGGGAGGACGCTCCAAAACAACTGGAACATCTCTCACCTCAAGTATTTCCATTTCTAAAGAGCACCCCCCTGAGTCGTACTCTTTTTCCCTAATCTGAGTTTTGTACCAATCGGGTTTTCTCGGAAAGGTTTTTAACGAGGGAACGAAGGAGATGCTCGAAAATGCTTACGAGGCAAATTTGACACGCCAGTTATTCTGCTAATCAGCACAAAGGTGTATCACAGGGAAAGAGGCTAAGGCCACCTATAATGTGTGAAAGGCCAAGGCCGTCTATAACGAACCAACGGCTAAGGCCATCTACATCGTACAAAGAGGCTAAGGCCATCTATAACGCATAAAAGGCCACGGCCGTCTACAATAAATAAGAGGCTAAGGCCATCTATAATGCGTGAAAGGCAAAGGCCGTCTAAAACGTACAAAGAGGCTAAGGCCATCTACAACGTACAAAGAGGCTAAGGCCATCTATAACGAATAAAAGGCCATGGCCATCTACAATGAATAAGAGGCTAAGGCCATCTATAACGCGTGAAAGTCCAAGGCCGTCTAAAATGAACCAACGGATAAGGCTAGAGTCGCACTAACCAACTCGGTTCAACTGTGACAAATCGATTTGGCACAACTGAGATCGCTAAGCAACCACAATTGCTCCAAAACAGGCAAAAGTCTGAAATCACTACAGTACAAGGTCGACTCAGCTTAACCACGATAAATTAACTCGACGACAATCGATACTACGCATACTGCTACAACAAGCACGCAAAATAAAGGGTACAGAAAGAATACATGAACACCAAAGGGATAATTTCCATTTACTCCAAAAAATAATGTACATACATTTACATGAATCTTGTCGCCCCAACTGCAAAATCACAACAATAAAATAAGAATACATCCTAACTTGCGCTACCCTGTTCGCCACCATCACCCTGGTCGCCACTGCCTCCTGGTTCGCTATCACCAGCTGATCTGTCACCACGTTCACCACCGCCCTCGGCCCGTAATAGCAAAGAGATCCAGTTTGCCATACCCAATTGATTCACATCTGCAAAAGTATATCCCGCTGGTCCCAGGGAATCAGGGTTATACCCGCAAGCTTCCCGAGCGACCCTAACCAGACAGCACTGATCCTCAACCTCCACCTTAGTAGCCCTACCAACAGCAGCAACTCTTCAAAAACTGCCAGGCTAGCCTCGACATACACCCACATGTCGTGCGCCTCGCTAGACACATCGTCGGCCGGTCTGGTAGCTGTCGCCTGCTTGAGAGCATCAAATTCAGTTGCCTTGGCTTTGAGCTTGGTGGTTAAGGTAACGACTTTGGCACGCAATTCACCGGCCTCCGCCATCGCCCCACCGCCGATCTCCAGCTCATCCTCCTTCGACCGAAGGAGATTCTCCAGCTCAGTACTTCGAGCCAGGGCAGCCATTAAATCTGCATCTGCGTGCTCTAACTGAGCCGCGCACTCTCGTAATCGAGCTTCCGCCTTCTCCAAACCATCGTGAAATACGAGAAACTACAGGTCCTGGGCATAAACATCCGCCAATGTTTGATGCTTAGTTCGGCACTCTCTACACTTTCTTATTGCCCTCCTAAGGGTGGCAGTCTTCCTCTAAGCACGCCAGCCCCTCTCCACTTCCAAAATGAGGGTCTGAAGAAAGGAACACAACCTAAGTCAGTGCAAGCCTAAAGGCCTACACTAAGTAACAAGAGATAACAACAAAACATACCTGCAAAGATACACCAGTGACTCGTCGGGACAAGTCATTGTCGCTGATGTCTTTTAAAGTCTCGATCTCGGCAGCCGTGTACAGCAAAGTCATGTCCATCACAGCCTGCTCGCTATCCAACAACGGGTAACCGCCTTCCTACGCTCCACAGCTATGCCTTTGCCAAGAAGCAGTCGGTGCCTCTTCTGCTCTGGCGGCTCTTCGCCTTCGGAAGCCTCCTCTTCGGCATAGGGAGATGGAGGTGAAGGAATCTCCTCATTCACAGATTTGACTACCGGCTCGACGCCAGGCCGAGTAGCCTTAGGAAGTTCTCGGGGTCGTATCGAAAGGGTGGGGAGCTTGAGGGTGGTAGAAGGGCCTCAGTTGAGTGCGAGCGCCTATGTCTTACCAAGGTGACGGAAGTCACATCGGAGTCGATTGCAAAGGTGGCCGCACTAGAAGGGGAGATTGCAGCCTTGAAGCGTCAGCTGGCTAATGCCTCGGCTAGAGATGAGGAGTTGTAGGGGGCCGTCCGCACCGACAAGTCACAATTGTGGCTGGTAAGGGCCGCTGCTGCCTTTAGGGAGGCGAGCCTTGATGAGCGGATTGGGGTCCTTGAGCGGGGTGCTGAGGATGCGACAGGGCAGATCGCGATCTTAGAGGAAGTGAACCAGCATATTCGAGAGCAGTTCGCTTTCTCTGGTCAGACCCGCAAAAGTTGGGTTTATGCCAAGGCCCAGCGGGACGTGTACAAGAATCTGTGGGAGGCCGGTATTCTGTCGGAAGCCGCTTTCGAGGGAGCACGCCAAAGGGCTCGGGAGGCCCGTATGGAATGTGGCTTTGACGCCACAATGCTAGGGGTCGATGATGGTGTTGGTGGCAACGCAGAGGGCGCATGCGGTAATGCAGACGACGCCGAATAGAGAATAGTATTTTTTTGTTTTTTTCTTATCTCTTTTCGCCGTTTGGCGTTTTTTGCTTTTAGTTATTATTTTTTCTTATTTTCATTTACCGTTTTTGGCCGGTTGTAAGCGGGCATAACCCGCGATTGTTTTATAAATAAAAAGGAATTTGCCTTTCGTTATTTACCCTGTACTTGTTATGCCCGCATTTGAGGGGGCAATTTGCTTTTAATATTCGACTTTGGTAGGTATGTTAACCTTCAGATGTCGTCGACTCTTCCTTCTCGACTCGGGGTGATCAAGCTAGAGCCATCTTTTGGGGATGTTGCTGTTTTAGCCTTAGTCCCAGTTCGGGCGCGGTCGGGCTATTGATCGTGAAGATGAGAACGCGGCCTAGTAGCTTGACCGAGGATGAACTTTACTTGCCTTTAATTTTAGTTAGAGTTGATCGTACTTATTTGGATGGCGAGGGTGCTTGACTCGTGCCTTAACTTGATTGACTTTTTGCCGAGTTTATCGGCGAAGGGGTCCATCTGGGTTTTGGTTAGATTGTAGTTGAATTCATCGGCGAAGACGCGTGGCCTGAGTTCCTCTATCAATTATTTGAAGGCGAGGGCGCATAGCCCGAGTCTGAGTTCAACCCTAATTGAATTTGTTGGCGAAGGCGCATGGCTTGAGTCCCAGTTCAACTATTGTTGAACTTTATCAGTTTTTGGAGGTGAAGATGCGTAGCCCGAGTCTTGGTTCGATCGTGGTTGAATTTGTTGGCGAAGGCGCATGGCCTGAGTCCCAGTTCAACTGTTGTAAAACTTCGTCAACTATGAAGGCAAGGGCGCATAGCCCGAGTCTGAGTTCGACCGTAGTTGAATTTGTTGGTGAAGGAGCATTGCCTTAGTCCCAGTTCAACTGTTGTTGAACTTTATCAATTATTGAAGGCGAGGGTGCATAGCCCTAGTCTTGGTTCAACCATAGTTAAATTTGTTGGCGAAGGCGCATGGCCTGAGTCCTAGTTCAACTGTTGTTGAACTTTATCAATTATTGGAGGCGAGGGCGCATAGCCCTAGTCTTGGTTCAACCGTAGTTGAATTTGTTAGCGAAGGCGCATGGCCTGAGTCCCAGTTCAACTGTTGTTGAACTTTGTTAACTATTTGAAGGCGAGGGCGCATAGCCCGAGTCTGAGTTCGACCGTAGTTGAATTTGTTGGCGAAGGCGCATGGACTGAGTCGATGTTCAACTGTTGTTGAACTTTATCAATTATTGGAGGTGAGGGCGCATAGCCCTAGTCTTGGTACAACCGTAGTTGAATTTATTGGCGAATGCGCATGGCCCGAGTCCCAGTTCAACTGTCTTTGAACTTTATCAATTATTATAGGCGAGGGCGCATAGCCCTAGTCTTGGTTCAACTGTAGTTGAATCTGTTGGTGAAGGAGCATGGCCTGAGTCCCAATTCAACTGTTGTTGAACTTTATCAATTATTGGAGGCGAGGGAGCATAGCCCTAGTCTTGGTTCAACCATAGTTGAATTTGTTGGCAAAGGCGCATGGTCTTAGTCCCAGTTCAATTGTTATTGAACTTTGTTAACTATTTGAAGGCGAGGACACATAGCCCGAGTCGAAGTTCGACCGTAGTTGAATTTGTTGGCGAAGGCACATGACCTAAGTCCCAGTTCAATTGTTGTTGAACTTCGTTAATTATTTGGAGGCGAGGGCGCATAGCCCGAATCTTGGTTCGATCGTAGTTGAATTTGTTGGCGAAGGTGCATGGCCTGAGTCTCAGTTCAACTATTGTTGAACTTTATCAATCGTTGGAGGTGTTGAGTGGTGAAGCTCGATTTTGGTTTTAAGACTGTGAGCAGTTTATGTCTGGTTTCCCGGGCATACGGGTTGTTTTGAGGTGGACCTTGGATCGAGGCCTGCATCGGAAAATGTGGGGGATGCTTCGTGGGGATCCTCCCAGAAGTGGGGGAAATTTCTTCTTCCGTTCGCATTATCGAAAAACGGGAGATCGAAGAAAGAGAGGGAGAGACCAGGCTTACTCTAGCTGGGTTGTTTTTCCCTTTTCTGGTGTCCCCTTTTCTTTTGATTCCAGGAAGAACTACGTGATCTTGCTAGGAAATCCCCACACACGGCACCAAATTGTTCGGCTCAAAAGTTATTGGTTACTTTACAAGCAAGAAACAATCAAAAGATATGAAAGGGGTAAATCATGGCAAGTCGTAATAAATCGAGAACCAAGTTAAAGAGAATGATTAACAATACTTCCCATAGGGGTGGAAGATACAGACGATTTTCATTGATGATAATAGGGTGGTCTGCCTCTCCATGGAGAGGTTCAGAGCCTTACAATCATATTTTTCTTTTAATTTTCGATTCTCCCTCATATTTGTGGTTCTCTCCCCCCTTTCTCTCTCTGTTCGGAGAGTCCCCATGGGGCCGGAGAGGAACCCCTTCCTTGCTTTCTTTCCTGATATTTATAGATATGAGCCGTGCGAAATGACCGTCGATGACTGGGACCACACTGTGGTTTTTCTTCCGGGTAACGGGTGGGCCGCAGCCTTATTAATCATATCGGACGGCCATTAATTATTATCAATTATGAAAGGTTGTCCCACTTATTATTCTTGATTGTTAAAGAAAAGGTGATTAGTGTTAGCGGTTATTACATGGCCGGATTTTGACCCATACAAGATTCAATGGGATGAACAAGATATCTCTACCTTTAGCCGGATGTCTCAGGTTCGAACCCCGGGAGAAGAAATAGGGGTCGCTTCTCCTTAAGTGGACCCTATACATTACAAAAATTTATTAGTTGGTCCGGTGGGTTCCGGATACGGATTTTACCAAAAGAAACACATAAATTTCATACAACAACAACAAAAAAAATCAAGTATATTCCTACAGATGGGGTCTGAGGAGAGCAGCGTGTAAGCAGACAATACCCCTACCTAGTGAAGGTAGAGATACTGTTTTCAGTAGACCCTCAGCTTAGAAAGGGAAAACATGTATATTCTATGATAAGCACTAAAATGTTAACATGAGATAGTGACACATTAAACTTCATTGATAGTGTAAATATTTTACGTTGTTAGTGTATATAAAACTACAATCCTTATAGTAGGAAAAATTAACATGCTATATATGCCTATATGGTGCCGGCTCCCTTAAATGATGCTTTAATTGGCTGCTATTTTAGCCGGCTCATGCAGTATATTCTCATAATAAACTACTTAATAACAAGCATACAAAACAATCAAAAAATGATCAGTTGAACACTTCAAACTTCAGTTCAAAATCATCAATAAACTTCTCTATATAAATGGTTTAGTACTAGCTCTAGATCTTTTCTGTTATAAGTGAGATCCTCTCTTGCTTTAGTTGCTATTTGGTTCAAGGACATTTGTATTAAAGAGATGAAGATATTGACATTGTTATTGGTGTTTTTGTGTTACTTTTGTAATCAAGATTTTGTATCAGCTCAACTTAAAATTGGTTTCTATAGTTCTAGCTGTCCAAAGGCTGAAACTATTGTGAAAAGTGTAGTGCAGAAGAGGTTCAAAAATGACCATTCCATTACAGGAGCTTTACTTCGCTTACATTTTCATGACTGTGGTGTTAGAGTAAGAATCTTGAATTTGTTTCTCTTTGGATGTATAATTTTGCAGGTTAACTATATTTAGTAGATTGATCATATATCCAATAGAATTTAAGCTAAGCTCATTTTAACCTATAGTATAGTAGGCTAATTATATTTTATCGTATTATGAATTAACGCTTGTCATAAAGAATAACCTTTAATTACCTAAGTGACACGATTGTGTAAATGTTTTATATATTGTCACCATATATAGAACTTGAGTTTAAACATATATACAATGATTGTGCAAAGAATTACTACACTATTTGTTATCAACTTTTAGTGGAGCCACGTAATAGTATCAAAAATAGGAACCAAAACTATTTTTATGAAACATTTAGCTTTTCTTTGTTACTGAAGGGGAGTCTTGGCATAACTGATAAAGTTATTGCCATGTGATCAGGAGGTCACGAATTCAAGTCGTGAAAACAGTCTCTTACAGAAATATAGGGTAAAACTCCGTATAATAGACCCTAATAGTTCAACACTTACTCGGACCCCGTGCATAATGAGAGCTTAGTGTACCATGCTGCCCGTTTAGCTTTTCTTACTATTCTTACTATGTGTTCACTGCGAACTGCCATTGGCTTGAATTCTTTTTGTTATGGTCATCTACTAAACTTTTCCTAATTGTTTTAGGGTTGTGATGCATCGATATTGATAGATTCAGATCCAACCAACAATCAAACCACAGAGAAAGATTCTAATCCAAACTTCACAGTACGAGGTTATGAACTAATTGATGAAATTAAGGAAAAATTAGAAGCTAATTGTCCTTCAACAGTTTCATGTGCGGACATCATAACACTAGCTACTCGCGACGCAGTTGCCTTGGCCGGAGGACCAAAATACACTATTCCAACAGGCAGGCGCGACGGCCTTGTGTCGGATGCTTCAGAAGTAGACTTACCCGGCCCGAATCGTTCGGTGCCAGAAATTTTAGCATTCTTCAAAATCCTAGGCCTAAACAAAAATGACATGGTGACATTATTAGGAGCTCATACAGTTGGAGTTGCACACTGTTTCTTTTTTCAGTCTAGGGTTTCGAACTTTCAAGGTACAGGAAAACCTGACCCTACAATGGATTCTGAATTGGTTACAAAATTAATCAAACTTTGTAACACGTCTACCCCACCAACAACATTGGATGATGTTCCAACAACATTCTTGGATCAAAATACATCTTTTGTAGTTGACAATCAATTTTATAAGCAAATCTTGTTGAAGAAAGGGGTTTTGAAGATTGATCAAGAACTTGCTTTGGATAAATTAAGTGCACCAATTGTTTCAAGATTTGCAGCCAATGGAAATGCCTTCAGAAAGAGTTTTGCTAAGGCTATGATAAAGATGGGAAGTATTAATGTACTAGTAGGGGATGATGGAGAAATTAGAAAAAATTGCAGGGTCTTCAATAAGTAATCCCAATTAAACGGGTGTAATGTTTCTTGGAGTTATTAACTCAATACTATGTTCTAATTATGTATTATCCGATATTTATTTAATGTCGGTCTGAATTAATTAGACATTTTTGGGATAGAAGATTTGGAAGAAAGGAAATGAGAGTTAAAAATATTGGTTCTCTAATTTCATCTTTTATTTTATGATAAGGTAATCTAATGCATTAAGCTCCAACTATATGGTCATATTGCGATAGTTCTTTTTAACAGCCAAGCTCATTAGCGATATTATCCGCTTTGGACCTAGGCCTTCATGGGTTTAAAACGCGTGAAGTTCTCCCTTCGTAAACTGTCATGACGGCACCTAGTCTCTACGACTAGGTATGCATAACAATTTGCAAAAAATGAAATAAAGAAGCGAAAACTAACAATTAACAGGTATTATGATAAAGGAGTTTAAAATGCCGCTTGGCATATACAATAATAACTCTCTCAAACCGAACATAACACTCCCAAAATCAGGAATCTCATGAATCACAATCTAAAGAAATACATAGTGCTATAACTCCAGAAGTCTAAACGAAAGAAAATACAAAAAGTCTATAATTGAAGGGAGAATATAGAGAGACTTCTAGGTCTGGGGATGCGACAGATATACCTTGTAATCTCTGGATCGCCTCGCCTCGGGGATAGTATGGCTGAGCAGAAGAACCTAGATCTGTACACGAAAAACATGTGCAGGAAAGGGCATGAGTATACCACGGTACCCAGTAAGTGCCAAGCCTAACCTCGGTCGAGTAGTGACAAGATCAGGTCAGGCCCTACTGGTTATTTATATAGTAAGGTAAAACAGTATGAAATGCGACATTATAATTAAAATAATAATAGTCAATAGAGATGAAATCAAACAAAGAAATAACTCAGTACACAGAGATAGCAACAGGGGATCTCCTAGGATAACGTCTCGTAGTCCCAAACATAAATGTATGGAGGATCTTCCGGGATACCATTGTGTAGTCCAAAGTGTAAATGTGCGGGGGATCTCCCCATACCATCCCGTAGTCCCAAATATAAATATGCAGGGGATCTCCCGGAATACCGTTTCATAGTCCCAAAGTAAACAAACATGGGAGATCTCACGGGATACCGTTCCATAGTCCCAAAGTAAATACGCAACCAAATCAATATACACAACAGTCTCAGCCAGAAAATATACAGTTCTATTCAAGTTAGCATAAAAAAAGAGGTAATTTCTACCCTAAACATGCTGCACGGAATCCAAGTAAACAGTTTAAACAGATAAGACAGTTAAGGCATGTAGGCACGTTGTCCTAAGCTAAGCTGGAGGATACATGAACTAGAAATTCTCAATTCAATGAAAGCATAAATATTTACTTAATGAAAATGGGGTTTTTCAACATTTCGCACGTATACACACTCGTCACCTCACGTACACGTCATTCACGTAACAACAGTACCAAAATCCTAAGGGGAATTTTTCCACACAAAGTTAGGCAAGCCACTTACTTCAAACCAAGCTCAAAACAATCTGAAATCACGCTCTTGCCACGAGTATCCAACTCTGAGTAGCCCAAATCTAATCAAATTAATTTCATAACGTAAATATAACTACAAACAACTAATTTAGCGAATGAAATCGAAGCTTAGGCAAGAAAATAGAAAAATGCTCAAAAATTCTCCCCGGACCCACGTCTCGGCATTGGGTAAAAGTCACAAATTATGAACACCCATTCACTTACGAGTCTACCCATACCAAAATCACTCAAATCCAATACCAAAATCGAATAAAAATCCCAAAGTTCGGCCTAAGAACTTTTCTAATTTTTTTCCCATTTTCATCCCAAATCCGAAATTAAATGATGAAATAAAGCTTAGATTAATGGGATATAATCAAAAAGGAGTTAGGAATCATTATCCACAAACTTCCAAGAAAATCTCTACAAATTTCGCCTCCTACCGAGTTTTCAATCCAATTTTTGAGTTATGAACTCAAACCCTCGTTTTTTTATTTTAAATTCTGCGAACGCGTAGCTTCAGCTGCCAGGACCTTCACGAACGTGTAGAGCAACTTCCTGAGGTACCAGCTGCTCCGCCTTTCCTCTTCACAAATACGCTCAGCTCCTCACGTTCGCGCTGCTTTCGATGGCCAACCTTAGCGAACGCGATCTCCCCTTGCGAACGTGAAGAACAAATGTCTGCAACTAAAAACCCAAGCAAATCTGCTATCCTTCTAAGTCCAAAAATGACCCGTTGAGCATCTGTAATACATCCGAGGCCACCGAGACCTCAACCAAACATACCAACCAAGTCTAAAACTCAACCAAACATACCAACCAATCATAAAACACCATACGAACTTAGTCGAGCCCTCAAATCACATCAAATAACGCTAAAACCACAAATCACCCTCTAATCCAAACTTATTGAACTTGAAATTTCAAAATTCTACAACCGATACTGAAACCAACCAAATCATGTCTGATTGATCCAAATTTTGCACACAAGTCATATTCAACACTACGGACCTATTCCAACTCCCAGAATCATATTCCTACACCGATATCAAATTTTCACTATCGGCCCCAAACTCCAAAAATTCAACTTTCGCCATTACAAGCCTAAAAAGCTACGGACCTCCAAAATATGATCCGGACATGCCCCTAAAACCGAAATTATGGAGCTAATGGGATTGACGAAATTCTATTTTGAAGCCGTCTTGACACTGTTCCAACTACGGTCTAAATTCTAAGTCTTAAGCTCACGTTTAGGGACTAAGTGTCCTCAAATACTCTGAAACTCAAAATGAACCATCGCGGCAAATCACAATAGCAGAAATAGACACGGGAAAAGAAGTTAATAAGGGATCAAAACTTAAATTCTCAAAATGACCGACCGGATCGTTACACCTCTTATTGTTACGCTGAGACTTCTTGCTCATTCTCCGATGTGGTATATTTATTTAAGACTACACAAATATAGTGTCTAACATCCTCAACAAAACTATACCATTTTGTTAATATTCAGTGTTGAAGTTGTCCTTAGTGCATGTTCAATGCTTGACAATTGTTTATCTGTAAACCATATTTAACCCTTGCGGGTAGCGAAATCGAATTAATGTACATTTATACATATAAAAGAAGGATACATTAAAAGGAAATGTTTGACAAACTTGAAGAAAGACCATCACCAATTATACCAGAAAACTTATGGAAAGAGCGAGCTACTTTGTCACGACCCCAGTTAACCCTTCATGAACATGTCGCGATGGCACCTAGTCCCTATGACTAGATAAGCCTAACAATGCGGAAGATAAACCATAATTGTGGAAGAAAATAAATAAAATTGAGTTGGTAAAATAAACGGTATTTAAGGTGCCACTCGGCACATACCACAATAATTCTCGAAGCTAGTTAATCTTCCAAAACCCGGAAACTCACAAATCACAAGCTAAGGGATATATAAGAGGCTCTGACTCAAGAATATCTATACAAAGGAGAAATACTGAAAGAGCTATACTTATTACAGAAAGCTGGAAAGGGAATCCTCGGTCTGCGGACGTAACATATATACCTCGAAGTCTCTACTGATACCCCTCCTTCCAAGGCTAACAGAACTGAGCGGGAGTAACTGTATATGCACAACAAAAATGTGCAGAAGAGTAGCATGAGCTTACCACGGCGATGCCCAGTAAGTATCAAGACTAACCTCGGTAGAGTAGTGACGAGGAACAGTCAAGGCACCTGTTGGTCAATAAACAGTATAATCATAGGAATAATGGTAATGACATATGGATATGTAAAGACTGCATGAACGACCAAGAATGCTACAATTCCCAATAAGGGATAAACACAACAAGTAACAACGAGAGCATAATAAATGATGATACGAAATGACGTCAAAATCAAAACCCAAATCCTAAGGTCACAGCACAGCAAGGGGAAAAACAAGTCAATAACTCATATCCTACAATGATGTTCACAAAGGTCTTATTCAACTCGTTCTACATTTTTACCAAGTCTCGGGCAAACCACAACTCACGAATACCCGGTATCTGAAATCTAACAATTGGGCATCATGTGCCCCATCAATCTCATGGTCATGCTGACAACTAACTGGGGGCGTACCTCCCTCTTAGCAAAAATCAGGAGGAATTCATCTCTAAAAGGAGTGTTCAGCTACGTGTATGCTTGTGCAAGTATTTTTGACAAGAATTCTACCAATTAGAAAATATAAAAAGGAGAATGGACCGCACGTACGAATGTTTCCTCACAACTCCCAAGCGGTAACGCTCATACAGGGAAGCAACCCACAATCACAATAATAAACAAATAGGAATGCCTCCACAGGCCGTCACAATTCTATACAATCAATCCCTCACATAGCCCACCTTATTACACCACGTGTGCAATTAATAATACAATAAGCACTGCCTTGTTTCGGCACACGTGCATAACAATGTTTTCACCTTATTCCACCACATGCGCAACCCACATATAAGCATATAACATATCCCGCCTTATTACACCGCATGTGCAAACATCAATAACAACAATAGCACGAAAAAAGACCTTGTGCAACCCTTCAAAAACAACCACATGGCAGAAACCTCATGCATCACAGTAGCAACAACCGCACGGCAAAAACCTCATGCATCACAATATCAATTGCCGCACGGCAGAAACCTCATGCATCACAATATCAACATCCACACGGCAGAAACGTTATGCATCAAATCTCAAGTACAACACAACAATCACAACATATACAAGAACAAAGCAAAAGAATCAACTCAAGAAATTTCATTCACCAAAAGACGGTAGAACTAACTCACAAGGAATAATCGTAATATGGAAATACTAAGCGCAATACGAATAACTCAACAAGGAAGAGATAATACGAAACAATAATTCCATAATACTCAGTTCAACAACAAGTAATTTAACATGAATCAAATAATTACAATTAAGGAAAATATTAACTAAATATAGAATATCCAACTTATTTCCAATTACGACCAATTATTTACACGAGAGATAGAAATGATGTTTTCCAAATAAAGACAAGCAGTTAGGAATGATAATATGACTACAGAAGGGTAAATGTCTACAGTTAAACAAGAAAAAGTTAATTAGGCAACAAGAATAACCAAAAAGGGAAAATAAATTCCAGGTAGGTCATATAGAAGTGAAACTAATAACAGGGAACTCAATCGTATCAAGAACAACTTCATATTCTGTGATCATAAGGATCTAAGAACCTAAAAGGGGCAATTATCCACAAATAAATTCAAGCACACACTTGTCACCTCGCGCACAAGGAGTACAATCAACAAAGAAGACTCAAATTCTAAGGAGAAGTCCCCCAAACAAGGTTAGGCAAGATACTTACCGCAATCCGGCCAATTCAATACTCAATTTAGCTTTTCCTTTACCAATTCATCAATGCTTGGCTCAATCTAGCCAAAAACAACTTGAATACATCAAACAATGCAATAGAAAACAATTTCTATTGACAAAACTATGATTCTTATACAATTTGCAAAAAGTCAACAAAAGTCAACTCCCGGGCCCACACCTCGAAACCCGACAAAATTTAAAAAAATCGAACACCCATTCTGCTAAGAGTTCACCCATAAAAAAATTATCTAATTTCCATACCATTTGTATATTCAGATAATCATTTTACATTTTTGAAAGATTTCACAATTTTTCCCAAATTTTCCTTTAGATTCACGTGAATTTGAAGTTAAATCTAAGATATAATCACAAAATATAGTTGGAAAAAGAATATAGACTCTTACCCAATGATTTGGCTAAGTTTGGGTCTTTGGAAAATCGCCTATGGAGGTTTAGGGTTTGAGAAAATTGAAAAATGGGTGAAAATCCCTTAAAACCCCTCACTTAACAGGTCTCAGATGTCGTATTTGCGACCCAGGGTTCACAATTGCGAACAAAAATTGGCTGGCAGAAGTTGCATTTACGACAAAAAGTTCGCATTTGCGAATTGGGCATCGCAAATGCGATGGAAAAGTTCGCATTTGTGAACACACCAGAAACCAGCAATTTTCTCGACACGAAAATGAGCATAACTTCCTAATACGATATCCAAATTCAATGATTCTTTTTCCTATGGTTCCGTAATTTCGATATGGATCTAATAGTTAAAAAAACTGAATTTGGATCTTATTTTATCAATGTGGTATCATTTTTGCTTGAGTAACAACGACAAAGCATTCAAAAACAAGCGCAACATAGCCTAAACATATTCGAAACTCACCCGAGGCTCCCGGGACCCCATGTAATCACACACTCAAGTCATTTAACCTAACACGGACTCGCTCGAAGTTTCAAATCACTTAAAACAACATCGAAACAATGAATCAAACCAAAAATCAAGCTTACGAATTTCCAAATCTTCAATTATCGAATCTCATATCGAAACCTATCAATTCAACTCGGAATTACGCCAAACTTTGCAGACAAGTCCAAAATGACATAAATGAGTTGCTTCAATTCTCAAAATTGCATTCCAACCCCGATATCACAAAAGTCAGTTGTGGGTCAACTTCTTCATTTCTTCAACTTTTCCAATTTTCGCCAAAATGCCTTAATTCACTCTACGGACCTCCAAATTTGAATTCGGACTTGAGCCTAAGTCCAAAATCGCCATACGAAGCTGTTGAGATCATCCACGACCCATTCTGGGGTCGTTTACCCAAAAGTCCAATTCTGGTCAACTTTTCACCATTCAAACTTCCAAAACAAGGTTCCTTCTTCCAATTTGTCTCTAAACCATTCGAAAGTCAAATTCCACGATGCACACAAGTTGAACTCGTATTCTAAAGTTGTTCCAGACCTTATGCCGCTGAATGGAGATTAATTTCTCAAAATGACTGGTCAGATCATTACATCTTCCCCCTCTTAAAACCAATGATCGTTCTTGAACGTGCTAAGATTCGCCTCAAAGTCCTCAAGTCACTGAGTGCGCACTTCCAACATACACCTGCGGGTGATCCGCGTCACCCCCAATCCACATAAGCATGATGACACCATCTCAACTGAAATTTAGCCTTTCTAGAAATACCAATAAGCCTTCAAGCCAGAATTCTCACCTTCCATCCCTTTCCACAAGACCTGATCCTACATCCATATCTGGTATCAGTCTCAACCAGCTACTTCAATTCAAGCCAACACATACAGGGTACAACCACACAATATGACACATCACACATAGGCTCACAATAACATTTCTGGTAGCAATACTTGCCTGAGATCAAATCCGCACCGACCGTAAGCCTCATATTCAATAAGAACTCTTTTCAAACCTCCACAACACTGGCGATGGTACAATAACCACGAAAACCACATAACAAATACCTGAATAACCAAATCTCAGCTAGTACCAACGGGCACACACCTTACAAGCTAAAACTCAAGAAGCATAGAACAAAAATGAACGAATATGGGAAGGGAAAAAAATACATAAGGGAACTATCAAACAAGTCAAACTAGCACAAATTTTCTAAAACACTAATCTACAAACATCTAACAAGAAGTAATGAAACATATAAAAGACTCGCAAGGATCTTATACTGATACAAACCTCATCGCAGTACACAGCCCGATCTCAACATATCAAATCACTTGAAATCACGAGGGTCCCGTCCTTAACACTGAATCACAAGTAGGGCACACATCAACCCATCTAGAGACTCTCAATCCACATAAGCATGATGACACCATCTCAACTGAAATTTAGCCTTTCTAGAAATACCAATAAGCCTTCAAGCCAGAATTCTCACCTTCGATCCCTTTCCACAAGACCTGATCCTACATCCATATCTGGTATCAGTCTCAACCAGCTACTTCAATTCAAGCCAACACATACAAGGTACAACCACACAATATGACACATCACACATAGGCTCACAATAACATTTCTGGTAGCAATACTTGCCTGAGATCAAATCCGCACCGACCATAAGCCTCATATTCAATAAGAACTCTTTTCAAACCTCCACAACACTGGCGATGGTACAATAACCACGAAAACCACATAACAAATACCTGAATAACCAAATCTCAGCTAGTACCAACGGGCACACACCTTACAAGCTAAAACTCAAGAAGCATAGAACAAAAATGAACGAATATGGGAAGGGAAAAAAATACATAAGGGAACTATCAAACAAGTCAAACTAGCACAAATTTTCTAAAACACTAATCTACAAACATCTAACAAGAAGTAATGAAACATATAAAAGACTCGCAAGGATCTTATACTGATACAAACCTCATCGCAGTACACAGCCCGATCTCAACATATCAAATCACTTGAAATCACGAGGGTCCCGTCCTTAACACTGAATCACAAGTAGGGCACACATCAACCCATCTAGAGACTCTCACTATATCAATTTCGTCT
Organism: Nicotiana noctiflora; assembly: GCA_032618575.1. Lineage (NCBI taxonomy): Eukaryota > Viridiplantae > Streptophyta > Magnoliopsida > Solanales > Solanaceae > Nicotiana > Nicotiana noctiflora. The sequence goes on along the minus strand of JASVEL010002337.1, from coordinate 29,993 downwards.
ACAATTTAAAACATAGACTGACTCCCACACCGGTAGAGCATAAAAATCACTGCTCGTAACCAAGAATACGCAAAAGTCATATTAAACCTACCAAAACAGACAACATGAATTTACTACTAGCCTCTTAACTCTCGACAACGGCTAGAAACAAACGATAGATAGGGCTATCACTAATAGAACCTCCCAACAGGATAATCATATAGACAGAGTGCAAATCATGAAGCATTCCCATAAATGGAACAACAAATAAGGAAACTCGCCCTGATAAGTAGAACTGTGATGAACTACAGATAGTGCCCCTCTATAAAAAACTAAATTCATACCTGAATGATATTAGCTCGCGCACCGACCTCAAACCTACTATATGAAACACATCAACGAGCCAGCCCTCCCCCTCTTGGGCGCCCTTAACCTGCTTGAATACCTCGCTGTGACACATTGGTCCAAAGTCTGGGACAATATCTCACCATATGGCTAGTATCTCCACACTTAAAGTACCCCCTCTGCTGACGAGGTGGTGGGAACTGCAGTACGGGAACTCCGAGACCCATGAACACCTGAGTCACTGTGCAAAGCCTGAAGCACGAACTGAACTGGGTGATCCGCAAAACGTCTACCATGACGCACCCTTCCATCGAAATAAGGACCAGTATATCTCACCGGCCTATGAGGCCTCCTCGCCTCATCAGGCTCTCTCTCCTCATCTCGGCTGCTTTCTCTTTCATGACCCTGTATGCCCCCTCTCTCTCTAGCATGCATACCCTTATCCTCCTGCAATATTCACCACCTGTTGATACGGAATATCCATCTCTAACTCACGGGTCATGCTGGACCTGATGCAAGGAATGAGCCCCTCAATGCACCAACGAACCTTCACACGAACAGTAGAAACCAATGCTGAGGCATGTCTAGCCAACCTGGTGTAACAGACAACATACTCCGAGACGATCATAGCACCCGGGCGCAAATGCTCAAACTCCACGTGCCATGCATCCTTGAGGCTCTCAGTAACAAACTCTCTTAGAAACATATCTGAAAACTGGGTCCAAGTCAGTGAAGCTGCCTCATCTGGATTGTCTAACTCATATATGCACCACCAATCATAAGCGGCTCCTCGAAGCTGAAAAGTAGTGAAAGAAACCTCGCTCGATCTAGAGATACCCATAGTACAGAGAATATGGTAACACTCATAAAGAAACCCCAAGGCATCATCTGATGCTAATCCACTGAACATCGGAGGATCATACTTCTTGAACCTCTATAGTCTCATCTGCTCCTGCTCGGAAGCTGCTGCCATGCCCTCAGGCTGTACTGGTGCCACAGGCGGCACAAGAATAATCTCTGGGACTTGCTCAACATGTACTCACTGCTCAGGAGTGAGAGCTGCGGGAGTCTGTGCTACCCCCCCAACCTGCGATGCGGCAGCAGCAAGGGGAAGCAATGATGCATAAGCAAAAGTGGTGTACATACTCATGAACTGTGCTAGAGTCTCCTGAATGGCCGGGGTAGTAGTAGCAGTAGGCGTGTCAGGTGCATGGACTCCGGCTGGATCTACTGGTGGTACCTCGGTGGTAGTTTGCGCCAATACTCTCGCTACACCACGTGCGTGTCCTCGAACTCTACCCCGACCCCGACCTTCGACCACTGCAGCAGGGGGCACGAATGCCTGTTCACCTCGGGTAGTACGTGTCCTCACCATCTGTGAGAGAGTAGAAGACAGAGGTTAGGATTGTGGATGTCCAAATCTTGCACGATAGGGAAATCAAATGAAGTGGAATTTTCCTAAGGGTTATATAGCCTCTCACCGATAAGCACAGACGTCTCCGTACCGATCCACGGGACTCTAATAAACCGACTTGTGATCTGTGACTCCTATGAACCTAGAGCTCTGATACCAACTTGTCACGACCCCAGTTAACTCTACATGAACATGTCACGATGGTACCTAGTCCCTATGACTAGGTAAGTCTAAAAATGCGGAAGATAAACCATAATTGCGAAAGAAAATAAATAAAATAGAGTTGGTAAAATAAATGGTGTTTAAGGTGCCGCTCGGCACATACCACAACAATTCTCGAAGCTAGCAAATCTCCCAAAACCCAGAAACTCACAAATCACAAGCTAAGGGATATATAAGAGGATCTAACTCAAGAATATCTATACAAAGGACAAATACTGAAAGAGCTATACTTATTACAGAAAGCTGGAAAGGGACTCCTCGGTCTGCGGACGCGGCAGATATACCTCGAAGTCTTCGAAGATCGCCTCACCTCATGGATATTAAGTCTAAGTAGAGGTACCTGAATCTGCACATGAAAAACATGTGCAAGAAGGGCATGAGTACACCACAACGGTACTCAATAAGTATCAAGACTAACCTCGGTGGAGTAGAGACGAGGAACAGTCAAGGCACCTACTGGTCAATAAACAATATAATCACAGGAATAATGGTAATGACATATGGAATGTAAAGACTGGATGAACGGCCAAGAATGCTATAATTCCTAATAAGGGATAAATACAACAAGTAAAAGCGAGAGCATAATAAATGATGATATGAAATGACGTCAGAATCAAAGCCCAAATCCTAAGGTCACAACACAGCAAGGGGGAAAACAAGTAAATAACCCATGTCCTACAATGATGTTCACAAAGGTCTTATTCAACTCTTTCTACATTTTCACCAAGTCTCGGGCAAACCACAACTCACGAATACCCGGTATCTGAAATCCAACAATTGGGCATCAGGTGCCCCATCAATCTCATGGTCATGCTGACAACTAACTGGGGGCGTACCTCTCCCTTAGCAAAAATCAGGAGGAATTCATCTCTAAAAGGAGTGTTCATCTACGTGTATGCTTGTGCAAGTATTTTTAACAAGAATTCTACCAACTAGAAAACATAAAAAAGAGAAAGGACCGCACTTACGAATGTTTCCTCACAACTCCCAAGCGGTAATGCTCATACAGGGAAGCAACCCACAATCACAATAATAAACAAATAGAAATGCCTCCACAGGCCGTCACAATTCTATACAATCAATCCCTGACATAGCTCACCTTATTACGCCACGTGTGCAATTAATAATATAATAAGCACTGCCTTGTTTTGCCACACGTACATAACAATGTTCCCACCTTATTCCGCCACATGCGCAACCCACATATAAGCATATAATATATCCTGCCTTATTACGCCGCATGTGCAAAACATCAGTAACAACAATAGCACGTCAAAGACCTCATGCAAACCCTTCAACAACAACCACGCAGCAGAAACCTCGTGCATCATAGTAGCAACAACCGCACAGCAAAATCCTCGTGCATCATAATATCAACAGCCGCACGGCAGAAATCTCGTGCATCACAATATCAACATCTGTACGGCAGAAACCTCGTGCATCAAATCTCAAATACAACACAACAAATCACAACATATACAAGAACAAAGCAAGAGAATCAACTTAAGAAATTTTATTCACAAAAAGACGGTACAACTAACTCATAAAGAATAATCGTAACAAGGAAATACTAAGCGCAATGCGAACAACTCAACAAGGAAGAGATAATACGAAACAATAATTCCATAATGCCCAGTTCAACAACAAGGAAGTTAGCATGAATCAAATGATTACAATTAAGAAAAATATCAATAAACATAGGATATCCAACTTCTTTCCAATTACGATCAATTATTTACAAGAGAGATAGAAATGATGCTTTCCAAATAGAGACAAGCAGTTATGAATGATAATATGACTACATAAGGGTAAATGTCTAAAGTTAAACAAGAAAAAGTCAATTAGGCAACAAGAATAACCAAAAAGGAAATATAAATTCCAGGTAGGTCATGTAGAGGTGAAACTAAAGAGAGGAAACTCAATCGTATCAAGAACTTCATATTATGTGATCATAAGGATCTAAGAACCTAAAAGGGGCAATTATCCACAAATAAATTCAAGCACGCACTCATCACCTTGCGCAGAAGGATTACAATCAACAAAGGAGACTCAAATCCTAAGGGGAAGTTTCCCACACAAGGTTAGGCAAGATACTTACCTCGGCAAATTCAATACTCAATTTCGCTTTTCATTTACCAATTCATCAATGCTTGGCTCAATCTAGCCAAAAACAACTTGAATACATCAAACAGTGCAAGAGAAAATAATTTCAATTGACAAAACTATGATTCTTATACAATTTGCAAAAAGTCAACAAAAGTAAACTCCTCGGGCCCGGACCTCGATACCCGACAAAATTTTAAAAAAAATCGAACACCCATTCTGCTAAGAGTTCACCCATAAAAAAATTATCTAGTTCCGATATCATTTGGTCATTCAAATAATCATTTTACATTTTTGAAAGATTTCACAATTTTTCCCAAATTTTCCTTTACATTCACATGAATTTGATGTTAAATCTAAGATATCATCACAAAATATAGTTGGAAAAGGATTATAGACTCTTACCCAATGATTTGGAGAAGTTAGGCTCTTTGGAAAATCGCCTATGGAGGTTTAGGGTTTGAGAAAATTGAAAAATTGGTGAAAATCCCGTCAAAAACCTCACTTAACAAGCTTCAAATGTCATATTTGCGACCTAGGGTTCACAATTGTGAACCCTTGGAAATTGGCTGGCAAAAGTCGCATTTGCGAACTGGGCATCGCAAATATAATGAAAAAGTTCACATTTGCGAACACACCAGAAATCACCAATTTTCCTGACATGAAAATGACCATAACTTCATCATATGATGTCTAAATTCGATGATTCTTTTTCCTATGGCTCCGTAATTTCGATGCGAATCTAACAGTTCAAAAAAAGCCTAATTTGGATCTCATTTTCTCAATGTGGTATCATCTTTGCTTGAAGTAACGACGACAAAGCATCAAAAAACAAACGCAACATAGCCTAAACCTATCCGAAACTCACCTGAGGCTCCCGGGACCCCATCTAATCACACACATAAGTCATTTAAGCTAACACGGACTCGCTCGAAGTTTCAAATCACTTAAAACAACATCGAAACAATGAATCAAATCAAAAATCAAGCTTACGAACTTCCAAATCTTCAATTATCGAATCTCATATCGAAACCTATCAATTCAACTCGGAATTACGCCAAATTTTGCAGACAAGTCCAAAATGACATAAAGGAGCTGCTCCAATTCTTAAAATTGCATTCCGACCCCGATATCACAAAAGTCAACCATGGGTCAAACTTCTTCATTTCTTCAACTTTTTCAATTTTCACCAAAATGCCTCAATTCACTCTACGGACCTCCAAATCTAAATCTGGACTTGCGCCTAAGTCCAAAATTACCATACGAAGCTGCTGAGATCATCCACTGACCATTTCGGGGTCGTTTACCCAAAAGTCCAATTCCGATTAACTTTTCATCGTTTAAACTTCCAAAACAAGGTTCCTTCTTCCAATTTGTCTCTAAACCATCCGAAAGCCGAATTTCACCATGCACGCAACGACCGGTCGGGTTGTTACATACGTACATTGTTATGCCATCATCATTGTCCTTTTTATTTTACTTTTAGTACACATAACCTTTATTTAAGTTTGATTATATTCGTACATTTATCAAAGTACTATATGGATATCCAGTAATTAAAAAGCGATGATAAAATTGTTAAAGCAAGTCTTGAACTAAAGATTTTTTGCCCCATTAAAACTAATAATTGATATATATTTAAACAACATCAAAATCGAGTGTCTTATAATAGTTTAACTTTTTTCATTTGCCTAAACTCTCTTCTTTTTACATTTGACCTCTTCAATTTGAGGCTATAAGTAAAATAAACAACTTAATATGGCAAAACAATTAAACATGAAACAAAGTTCAAGGGCAAAAGAGTCAACCATGGCAAACAATTCCTAGTAAATTTCCTCAAAAGAACCTCTATAGTATCTTCTGTTTTTTTCAAGTCAAGATGCATGTATTAAAATTTATTCTCATCAAAGTGTCATTTATGTCCAACTATTATATTTGATATTATGTCTATTACTAGTGTAATAGCCCGCACTTCGCGCGGTTAAAAGAAAAGAAAATATAATTAAATATTAATGTCATAATTTGTTTTAAACAACTTTATATATATACTAAACAAATTGTTTATGATTCTAGCTTTTTTGTGATTTTATTAACATCCAATATAGAAATTTAAGATAAAAAAAATAGTCAATAATAAATACTCATATATATACTAAATATTAAACAACTTATTTGGGTGAGCAAGCTGGCCCACAAACAACTATCAAAAAATATTTATGAAACAGTCCATTTAAATTAGTAAATGTGAACTTACTGACCAAAAGAAGAATAAAATAAAAAAATAGTAGAAAAACAAAACGAAAAAAGATTAAACCTGTCGTCATTGTTGGGATAAAAATTCTGTAGTTTTTTTTTCCTCACATTAAATTCTAAGCTTACCAGAAAAATTAAGTTTTAGGAACTAAATTAGAAAAGAGCCGCATGGAGAAGAACATGCAAAACCTGGCAAAGAAAAACAAATAGAAAGTCACTAAGTAAAAAAATATAAAAAAAATGCCCGACACTAATATTTGGTTATCTTTACAAGATTATTGTATTCATTTTTATTTGGAATTTGAATGTTTAATCATTTGGTTTCCGGCCATTTAAGGTATTTACAACTTATTAATATGCAATTAATGTAAAAGAAATATAGAATCAAATGTACTTACCTTTAATTGAAACAAAATGCAAAACTAAATATCAGTAAATATACAAAAGAGGAGGGAAATACATGATGAATGATAGGATATGAAAAAACAAATTAATCATAATAAAGAAGAAATGAGTTGTAGTACAAAGAGGAAAAGGGGAGAATATGAAAAGAGAGTGAGTTAGTTCAGGTGTTTAATACTCACTCCGATTCAAAATAAGTGATTTTTTGGCTTTTTTTTTGTGGTCTAAAATAAGTGATTTTTTCGGATTTCAAGAATGATTTAATGATGTTTTTCCTACATTGTCTTTGGAGTAAATAGTATTGGAATATGTGTTAGGAGTGTTTATGTGAGATAGTAAGGTTAAAATGGTCAATTCTATTGTTAATTAATACTAAAAAGTGACTTTCTTAATGTGTGAAAACATCCAAAAAATTACTTATTTTGGACCGGAGGGAGTAACATTAAAGAAATATGAAATATCAATTACTATCCATATTTATAAGAAAAAAAGTATACAGAATCAGCTATACCAAAAAATACAATATGAATAGTAGCATATGAAGAAACCTAATGAAAGAGTGATCTCTAAAACAACCACAACTCAAATGTCTATAATTAACTGGAGTAGCTCTATGATTTTTTTGTGCGAAATAACAGCCTTTGCAAGAAAAGAGATGAGAAATAAAAAAAAAGGTAGGATCGTTTACCTTACCAACAGTCAATTCTAAACAATCTTCGATTAGTTTTTCCTAATTCAAATGTTTAGGCTGCTTAGACCAAAGTGTAAGCATTTCTCTTAAATTCGGTTATGCAACACGAAAAGGTGTAGATTGTCTTCAAAATGTGAGCAAAGTAGATTAAAAAGCTTTTCTTTGTTGTGAAGAGCCGGTAGCAATGAAACTGCATATCATCAACGGACTTATTGTAGGAATAAACTGTCCCGAAACTGAAATCATGCATGTGTCTTGTCTTTTCATATTCAAATTTGTTGAATGTCTTCCCCTTTAATTGAAATTTAAGGCCTAGCATAACTGTTTTCCTAATGAGAAAGAAGAGGAAAGGACGTGACTTTTGAGTTTAATAATGTGCGTTTGAAGGTGTCTATTTACCACAAGATGTTGTGGTGTCATAGTGGGTTGGAAAAAATCTCCCTCCGATCCACTTTATTTGAAATTTTTTAGTTATTTTCACATATATTAAAAAAATTATCTTTTAATATTAATTCATAATAAAATTGATCATATTAACATTAATTTGTTCATTGAAAATATAACAAATGATCATATGCTCTTTACTTGAATGGCAACTTTGAAAAGAATAATTCCCTCTTGATATCGGAAAACATCAAATATTAAGGAACACAAAGAAAGCTAAAAAATCACTTAAAATGAACTGGAAGGAGTAACTCTTTGTCCTTGACTAAGACGTCTCATGTTTAAATTCAGGGAATGGAACCGTTTTTGATAGGGAATTGGAGTCTATCCGAAATAAGTCTGACTATTGGTAGATTGTTTGAGCTGCTCCTGCAGCGAAAGCGGGTTGCCACATGCCAACCAAAGGTTTACTCTCAAATTGAGATTCTTCAGCGTGAATATGAATTAGTCAAACTCTAAAACAGATATCAAACATCTATTTATATATAAAAGGAGCAGGAAATCCATGATATTATGCCAAGTATCATCACAAAATATTGACATGTGTCATGTTTTAAGACAAAATTCCAATAATTTGGAGATTCAAAAAAAACTTTAAAATAGAAACAAACTTACAAAATTTTAAAGAACAAACCAATTCAGTTATTCAATCATGGAGTCTCAAGTTTATGAGCACATATTTTTTAAAACTTAAAAGTGAAAAAAACAAATCCAATATCAAAAAATGAACCCACGTTTTTTCATAAGTTTTTTGTTTAATTTATTTAAACCTAATAATTCGACAATTTTTTATACATTGAAATAGTAATAAACAAAAGAGAAAAAATACTTCACGAGCGTCTATTCAAAAAAAATGGACTCCCACATTTTTTCATTAATTTTTTATATAATTTATTAGAAATAGGAAGAAAGGAAAAAAAACAACTCCACGTGGTCTTTTCAAACGTGGGCAGTGGCAAAGTCAGAAATTTCTTCAAAATTATTCAAACTTGAACTAAGTAGAAAAAAACTCCCGACAAATGATATTCAATATATATTATATATACCTCTAAAACCTAATATTTTGCCTATATATACGGTGTAATTTTACGGTTAAGGGTGGTTAATTGACCACCCTTAGGGGAATGTAGCTTCGCCTTGGGCATCAAAACCTAACTCCTCCATAAACGGTCTCCTAATGTCCCAAACATCTCTTCCTCCTTTTATTTTATTTTCCATTTTCTTTTTATATAGAACTTTACAAATATGGTTACAATACTTCACGAAATCAGTCAAAGTTTAAGCAATTCGATCGCGAAAGTTGCAATTGAATCTAAAAGAAAGAGTTGTTCGGATTGAAAAATTCTGGATCGTTTCAAACCTGATATACCATATTTCATAGAGTTAATTTTGTAAGATGAAAAGTAACATATCAACTTCCACGTAGTTATTAAGTATATCATCTTCTCTGCCGTTTGATTTCATAAATTTTTCTTATTTTCAAATGCATGAAGATGTACTATTGAAATGATTGTATATTACCTGTTTTGCTCTTTCATGTTAATAATATTCTAATTATATTTTTGTTTACAAAGATAATCCAAAAAAATTATGTTACATACATTTTCAATTTTAAGGTTATTGTTAAGGACAAGATATCGGCAACTGTATTTTCTTGGCTCTGTAATATCTGATATTATGAAAAAATTATTACTTATTGTAGTCAGTAGGCAACATGCTGTGAAAATCATATATAAGTTCTGGAACTAGACAATTTTTTCCTTTGTTTATTAGTTGTAGTTTGAATTATTAGTAGGAGACTTTGTTTGTGGAGTCATTTTTCGAAGGAAAAAAATAGTGACTTCAGATTTTGTTTATGCAATTTTATGTCACGGAGGCTTATTGCATGAAGCTCTTGCTTAGCTTGATAATTCTAATGTAATTCTTTTTGTTGCACATAGTCTCAAAGTTCTAAGAAGTTTCTCCGGCCATTTATATAAATCATTATTTTATTGATATGGAACGAAACATAGCAATTCGTATAGTTTACCTATAGTGAATCTTCGTACTTAATAACGTATATTCAAAAAAATGGACTCCCATATTTTTTCATTAGTTTTTTATTTAATCTATTCGAAATAGGAAGAAAGGAAAAAAATAACTCCACATGTTCTTTCCAAACGTGGGCGGTGAGAAAGTCAGGAATTTCTTCAAGAGTGTTCAAACTTGAACTAAGTGAAAAAAAAAAATCCGACAAATGATGTTCAAGACCTATTATATATACCTCTAAAACCTAATATTTTGAATATATTGTAAGGCCCCGTAAAATTTTTGTGCGTAAAACCTAGTAGCTATAATGTCATGGTCCAAATAATGTGTTAGGAATGCGTAGAATTCTTCGCGACGAGCTTGCGAGCCGCGGTTCGGACCCTTGGTAGTGATTTAAGTTTCAAAAATGTAAAGAATCAATTTTTCCAGAAATGTGTCAATTTTGCGGTCAAGAATGCGACCGCAGATCTGCTATGCGGACCGCATTCTTGCCGCAGAGCTTACCAGAAGGTTTCCCGAAATCATGTTGAAAATGCGGTCGATATGCGATCGCATAATGAATCTGCGGTGCACTTTGCGACCGCAGATCAAGAATGCGGACCGCATTTTGGTTGCATTCCGTAACAGAACTTGTGTAAATTTTGAGGTCATTCCGCGGTCACTTTGCGGACCGCATGTTGATTCTGCGATCGCATATGCGACCGCAGAATTGACCCGGCCCAGAAATTTTATAAAATTGGACCCGATCTCTTCTTTAATATAACGCCTTTCCCCTTCATTTTATCGTATCATCTTACCAAAATTAGAGAGAGAAGTTCTTCATCTTCAAAGATTGTCCCAACCATTAAGTCCAAAGGATTCTAAGGCCAAGATTCAACTTCCCCAATCTTTACAAGGTAAAAACTCTAGCTATTTTCTCAAATTTTCAGTTTTAAAATGGGTAAAGGAAGGTTTGCATATAATAGCTTTTGAAAATGGAATTTTATACTCATGCATGATTATTGAACTTGATTTTTAGTAAAAAGAAGTGAGTAGAAGTAAGAGTCTTCAAGAACAAGGTCGGCAAAGATAGGATAGCTTAGGTATGCATAAAGTAGGAAGTTAAAGGAAGAAAACTCGATACCAGGTATGTATGGCTAATTTTGATTCTTGTGAAATCGCCTATATGTGTGAAATTTGTTTGGTTCGTGTTAAATTGACAAATTGTGTAAAATTCTTGATGTTGTTGTTGGATATTCAAAGTTGTTGTTGAACTATGAGTGATGTAATATGAGATATGAGCCGAAAGACAAATGAGAGTTGAACTTGGTAAAAGAATTGTGAATAATGGCTATAATGGCATATATGGTACCTTGTGGGAAAGAAACGAAATACTTGAGGTGTGGTAAGTTGTTGAACATAACAGTATGAACATTCTCGATTTTGGAACACTTGTAACTTGATTGTGATATTGGCTTGAGAAGTAATTGAGAACATGAACCAATGTGTAAGTTGCTTATTTGAACTTGTTGTAATTGTGTGTAGTACATTATCTGCTGTTTGTGATTGTTGTGTTCAAAAACCGTACGGTGGGATCGGGTTGCGCGCCGCAACATGAAGAAATAAGGTGTGGGTTGGGGTGATAAGTGTGGCCGAGGTAATAAGGGTGGACGAGGTAATAAGGATGGAAAACGATCGAAATCGCTATTAAAATTTGATATAAAATTTATTGATATGAAATTTTGAAAGGAGACAGCAGGAGAGTTTGCAACCTGGGGGGCACTGATTGCCCCTATGTTTGACTACTTGAAATTTATGTGGTTGATTGGTTGTTGTTCTATTTGTTGACCTTAAACGTGCTTGTGTTGAGGCTTATCCGAAATGAGTAAAAGGTGGGAAACATGGTTAGTTAGCTTAATTGATTTCTTGATGTAATCTATTGGCTGTCTTGTCGTCGTGATTCTTGTTTAACGGCTTGAGTTTACTTGGGGTGAAGTTTGTTTATACATACCAGTACAATTCAAATGTACTGGCATCCTTTTTGCCGGGGGTGCTACATTCGTGTTATGATTGTAGGTGGTTCGATAGCAGGTACTCCAGTCCACCGACAGTAGCACCTCCTCCACTTTCCATCAGTTGTATTTGTGAGCCCATTTCCTCTCGGGGCCCTGTGTGGTTCATGCCACTTTTGTTAGATTTCATTTTGGTTTTTGCAAGGTATAGCCGGAGCCTTGTTAACGGCAAAGTATTGTATTCCCTTTTTGTATCCTAGAGGCTCTGTAGACATGTAAACTGTGGGACTCCAGTCTTATGTATATATTATGTTATGTCGGGCGTTGTAAAAAATTTGCAAACTTGTTAATGAATCACTCGTGTGGTTTTAATTGTTTATTATGAAATCATTCATGGTTAGTAATATATTTGGTTAATGAGAAGCAATCAACACAGGGGTAACGCGTGGGAATGAAAGGCACCCAGGTCCGCTTGACTGGGGCAACCCGGTCAGGCGCCGGTCATGTCCCTCGATTTGGGGCGTGACATATATATACGGTGTAATTTTACGGCGAAAGTAGTTAATTGACCACCCTTAAGGGAATGTAGCTTCGCCCATAAACGTGGGCATCAAAACCTAACTCCATAAACGATCTCCTAATGTCCCAAACGTCTCTTCCTCCTTTTATTTTAATTTTTATTTTTTTTATACAAAATTTTGCAAATATGGCTACAACACTTCACGAAATCAGTCATATTTTAAGCAATTCGATCGCGAGAGTTGCAGTGGAATCTAAAAGAAATAGTTGTTCGGATATGAAAATTTTTGGATTGTTTCAAACCTAATATACCATGTTTCATAGAGTTAATTTTGCAAGATGAAAAGTAATATATCAACTTTCACGTATGTCGCGACCCGGATTCCCCACCATCGTAGTCGTGATGGCTCCTACTCGTGGTAGCTAGTTAAGCCAACTTAATTACCTTTTCATCACTAAAAAATTACCTTAACACTTTATAACATCACAATAGAATATGGAATCTACTAAGAACAATAGCGGAAGTCTGATTTATAAAAAAAATGAATAATAACGCAGAACCGTCAATAATAGCCACTACCCAAGATTTGGTATCACATTACTCATGAACCACTAAGAATAAACTAAATACAAAGCACTAAAATAAATATAACAGTTTTATATCTCAAAAATAATGAGGCAACAGTCAAAAAGAAAATATAAAAAAGAGGCGTCAGGCTTGCGGACGCCTGTAAGGCTACCTCAGTCTCGTGATAATGAAATCCTGCTCCCGTTATACTGCTGCTGCTACTCGTCAAAACCTGGACATGTGCAAAAATGCACAAAAGTGTAGCTTCAGCATAACCGACCCCATGTGCTGGTAGGTGTCTAGCCTAACCCTGGCGAAGTAGTAACGAGGCTAGACTGGACATCACATAAACATGTGTAATTGTAAATATAAAGCGGAAATCGAATACCAAGCAATTAATCACATGGGAGGGGAAACATGCTATGGGAAGATACATTATTAATAGTAATCCAGAATAATGAACTAACGCAACTTAGATTCACCATGAACAAGGAATCAATACTCAATATAAACATAGGACATTAAATAATTGTTGCGGCGTGCAACCCACTCCATAATTACCATTGTTGCGGCGAGCAACCCGCTTCACAATACCACTGCTGCGACGTGCAACCTGACCCATATCGTTTATCATGTATCATTATTGCAGCGCGTAACCCGACCCTCACATATTATTATTGCGGCGTGCAACCCGATCCTCAATATCATTTTTGCGGCCTGCAACCCGATCCTCAGTATCATTTAACAGTGTGAATCCCCAAACAACAGTCAAAATTAAGGGGAATAAAATAAGCAAATACTTGGCAAACATCCCAGTAAGGGAAAGAATCCAACAAGTTAAACCAAACGTCCCGGCAAGGGAAAAATCAACAATGCTTTCTCTTTTCTTATCTTATAATTCACTTTACTATTTTGAGCCAACGCTCCAAAGAATCAAGTCATTTCGTATACTTTCAATATTTGTATTACAATCCGAACCAATGCTCCCGGAAATCAAATGATAATATTACCATTCACATGTTATTCACAACATATAGAAATCCTCTAATAAACACGGAGTTCACAACCAAGTCATGATAATCACATTACAAGGACTCACTGTCATGCTAGACACCAATGTATAGATACTCGTCACCATGCCTATACATCGTACTCGATAACATAAAATTAGCAGCAAGACTAAACTCATATTCGCTCAAGCTAGGGTTAAATCAAACACTTACCTCAAAGTCTTGAAGCCATTTAATCCTCAATAATCGCTTTACCTCGCTGTTCCACCTTCGATTCGCTCAAATCTAATCACAAATATTATTAATTACTTTAATAAACACTATATGAAATAATTTAAATTCATAAAAATGAATTTCCCAAGTTTTTCCCAAAAATTCCAAAAATGCCCCGGGCCCATATGGTCAAAACTCGAGTTTCGAACCAAAATTCGGTTACCCATTCCCCCACGAGTGCAAGTATATAATTTGTTTTGAAATCGGACCTCAAATCGAGTTCCAACTTCCCAATTTATGGAAAACCTAGGTTCTACCCAAAAACCCCAATTTCGCCGATGAAAATCCTTGATTTCAAGTGAAAAACATGTTTAATGATGTTAAAAGTTGAAACAATTAGGTAAAAATCGACTTACAAGTGATTTGGGATGAAGTTTGCTCTTGAAAATCGCCTATGGTGTTTGGGTTTTGAAGAATGGTGAAAAGTTATGAAAATTCGACGAAGTATAAAATTTGTTGGGCCCCGGAAATGGGAAATATGAACATAGGTTCGCATTTGCGAACCAAACAGGGCTGGGAATTGCGAGATTTAAGTTCGCATTTGCGAAAACTGGGCCTACGCGCAGACTTTGCATTTGCGATCTTGGCCCTCTCACATTTACGAGCAAGGGCGTTGCATTTACGACCCCAGTCTATTTTCCCCTCTTTGTATTTGCGAAGGAATGATCGCATTTGCTATCCGACCCAGATTCCTCTTCTTCGCATTTATGAAGGAATGGTCGCATTTGCGACTTCGCATTTGTGAGTACTTCTTCGCAAATGCGAAGATACCAGAACTGAGGAATACCAGCTTTTTAAAAATACAAAAATGCAACTCGTGGCCTATCCAAAACTCACTCGAGCCCTCGGGGCTCCAAACCAAACATGCACACAACCTCAAAAAAATCCTACGGACTTGCTCGCTCGATCAAATTGCCAAAATAACATCATTTACATAGAATTAAGCCGCAAAACATATGATTTTCCTTCTAAACTTCATAATCTTTCAAATATGGAACTTATAGTCCGTAACACGTCAAACGACGTCCGATTTCAACTAAACTACACAGAAAGCGTTTATCACATATTTAAGACTTGTACTGGACGTCGGAACCAAAATACGAGCCTGATACCATAGTCTTTTAATCAATTTTTATTTTCAATTTTCATAATAATTTTAGAAAAAACATTTCACAGAAAAAAATTTTCCTCGGGCTCTAGGCCTCGGAATTCGACTCGGGGCACATGCCCGAGTCCCATATTTTTCTAAGGACCTTCCGGGAACGTTTAATCTTGGGTCTGGGTACGTTTACCAAAAATGTTGACCAAAGTCAACTTTAATCATATTAATATCAAAATTCTTCAAATATTTCACAGAATTTACATATTTCAACATAAAAGCTTTTCGGCTACACGTCCGAACTGCACACGCAAATCGAGGAAAGTAAAAATAAGATTTTCAAGGCCTCGAATGCACGGAACGAATGAGGAAATAGGTGATGACCCTTTGGGTCGTCATATCCTCCACCTCTAAAACAACCGTTCATCCTCGAACGGACAAAAGAAAGAAGTACCTGAGTCGGGGAATAGATGTGGATAACGGCTTCGCATATCATACTCGGACTCCTAGGTCGAGGCCTCAGGGGTTGACTTCTCCACTGAACATGGGAAAACTCCTAGATCTCAACTAAAAGACCTGTCGGTCTAGAGTAGCTACCGGCTCCTCCTCATAAGATAAATCCTTTTCTACCTGGACAGTGCTGAAGTCTAACACATGGGTAGGATCGCCGTGATACCTCTGAAGCATAGACACATGAAAAATTGGATGTACGACTGATAATCTATGTGGCAATGCAAGTCTATAAGCCAACTCTCCCACTCAATCAAGAATCTCAAACGGACCAATGTACCTAGGGCTAAGCTTGCCCTTCTTTTCAAACATTATCACGCCCTTCATAGGCGACACCTGGAGCAATACACGCTCACCAACTATAAAGTTTACATCTCAGACTTTATGGTATGTATAACTCTTCTGCCTAGACTGAGCTGAACGAAGCCTCTCCTAAATGATCTTGACCTTATCTAAGGCCTCCTAAACTAAGTTAGTACCCAATAACCAAGCCTCTCCCGGCTCAAACCATCCGACTAGAGAATGACATCGCCTACCATACAATGCCTAATATGGAGCCATCTGAATGCTAGACTGGTAGTTGTTGTTATAGGTGAACTCTGATAAAGGCAAAAACTGGTCCCACGAGCCTCCAAAGTCAATGACACAAGCTCAGAGCATATCCTCCAAAATCTGAATAGTCCGCTCGGGCTGACCGTCTGTCTAGGGATAAAATGATGTGCTCAACTGGACCTGGGTGCCTAACTCTTGCTGAATTGCTCTCCAGAAGCGCGAGGTAAACTGCGTACCCCGATCCAAAATGATGGATCTGGCACCCCATGAAGGTGAACAATATTCCGGATGTAAATCTCAGCTAACCTCTTAGATGAATAGGAGGCTGCTACTGGAATGAAATGCGCTGACTTGGTCAGCCTATCAACAATGACCTAAGTAGCATCAAACTTCTTCCGAGTCAATGAAAGTCCAGTAATGAAATCCAGGGTAATCCTCTCCCACTTCCACTCGGGAAGCTCAATCCTCTAAAACAAACCACTGGATCTCTGGTGCTCATACTTGACCTGCTGACAGTTCAAACACCACATACGCAACAATATCCTTCTTCATCCTATGCCACCAATAATGCTGCCACAAGTCCGGATACATCTTCGCGGCGCCCAGGTGAATAGAATATCGAGAACTATGGGCCTTCGCTAAGATCAACTCTTGAATCCCATCAACATTAGGCACACAAACTTGCCCCTGTAGTCTCAAAATACCATCATCATCTAAGGTCACCTTAGTGGTACCTCCACGCTACATCGTGTCTCTCAGCACACATAAATGAGGATCATCAAACTGCCGATCACGGATACGCTCCAATAGAGAAGAACGAGCGACTGTGCAAGCCAACACCCTGCTGTTGCTCAGAAATATCTAATCTCACAAATCGGTTGGCCAAAGCTTGAACATCTAAAATCTTTGTACTTAATAACATCCATTATGTTCAAAGTAAATCTTTGGCAGATGTTGTCACGTTCCAATTCCTTCATCTGTGAACTGTCGTGACGACACTTAATCTGTACGACTAGGTAAGCCTAACACATTGCAGAAATAAAAAAACCAAAGCATGAATATTAACTATTGGCAGCACAACTATCCATTAAACAACTAAACGCCACTCGGCATATACAGTCAACACCTTAGAAAAAGTATCAAACAATTCCCAAAACCCGAAAACTCGAGGGTCACAAGCTCCTAAGATGTTCTAATTGTTTTATACATCATCTCTACAAAAAAAAAAGAGAAACGAACATGATAGGATAGATGGGGACTTCGAAGATCTGCGGGCGCGAGCAGATGTACCCTGAAGTCTCCAACAAGCAAGAACGACTGCAACTAGTGATGAGGCTGGTACAATAAACCTTGATATGCACACAAAAAACATGAGCAGAAAAGGGCATGATTACATCATAGTGATACCTACTAAGTGCCAAGCCTAACCTCGGTCGAGTAGACGAGATCAGGTTCGAGCCCTGCTGGTTTATATATATAATAAAGTAAAACAGTATGAAATATTGCAGTAAGATTAAATACTAACAGTCAATAAAATGAAATTGTCACAACCCCAAAACCAATCCGGTCGTGATGGCAAGGAATCATGGAACTAGGCCAGCCAACACAATCCAAAAACAAATCGACATTTCATGATAAAGATGTTTTAAGCTACGAATTAATAAAACTACACAACATAAGTCTAAATAATAAGTACAGAAAGAACAAAAGCCCGACATCTGGGTATCACAAGTCACGAGCATATATTAAGGACTGTCAGAATACAACTAAGACTATCACGATATGGAAAACACTAATATAATCTAAGGAAGATAAGATGGAGAAGAGCAAGACTACGATCACCATGCAGCTACCTTGCCGACTCCAAATATCCGCAATTGATGAAAGATCAACGCTCGCTATCACGACCCGCAACTTCTGGATCTGCACATAAGGTGCATGAGTAATGTGATTAAATGAGCTATATGAGCTATAAATCTCAAAAACATAATCTGGACACGCCCATAAGTCCAAATTACCCAACGGAGCTAACAAAATAGACGAAATTCTATTCCGGAGCCGTCTTCATACTTTTCTGACTACAGTCCAAATTCTAGGACATAAGCTCTCATTTAGGGACTAAGTATCCCAAAACAATCTGAAACTCACAATGTATCATCCCGGCAAATTACAACAACAGAAAAAGACACGGGGAAAATAGTTAATAGGGGATCGAGGTATTAATTCTCAATACGACCAGTTGGATCGTTATAGATGTTATATATAACAGTCTCACATAGCAATATGATACATACTAATAATGAATGTACCTTTCTAGGGTGATCGTATACATGCCTCAACAGGAAAGTATGTAATTAAGTTCTTTAGGACCAAGATACAAGAACTCGCCTTATATCATATGAACTCCTTTATTATCGGGCCAAATAACTTGAATTAAAGACTATGACATATAATTAGAGGCTGACATTTACAGAGAGGACAGTTGTTGAGGTAACAACCATTTCTTCATTTCATATGATAATCTTTAACCTTTGTCCTTTTGATAAGCTAACAAATCAATATCATGTGGATCATGCAGAATTATCCAGTAATTCTTCACTTTTATTTTATTTTAATATTAGATTTTGTAAACTTTGCGACTAACCTTTATATTTGTGGATGTGATTGGTTAGGTTGTGATCTAAGAAGCTGTTCAGACCTACAAGTAAGGAGATAACAAAAGTATCTTTATGAATATTGAACTCGAAGATGAGTAATAAGTCATTCACAAAAACAAACTATACTTTTACAATATATATAAATTTTTTTTTTGATGAACAATTACCTTGAAACATATATGAGGAACAAGATTTCGACAACTTTATGGGATGAACTTGTGGATGAAATCCAACCTCACTTAAATGGATCTATAGATGAACCTTTGATTGTTGTTTTACCTACTTATGAAAGATCAAATTTTTTGAGGTTTACATATTTTAAATCTACATTTGAAATTTAGTTTCGAAATGTTTTATAATTTTTATTTTTTTATTTTTATACATAGGTAACTACTCGGTGCGTAGTTATTGGTATGCTTCCAAACTATGGATAAATTCTACTTTGCCGCAGTCTATTGAGTTTAAATCTAGGTTTGTAAGGGTATAAATGTTGTATTTGTTTGTGAAATTCATCTTATACATGCTTTAACTACATACATTATACAATAATTAATGACACTCTTTTAGAAGACATGACATACATTAGCTAGCATCAACAACAATAAAAATAAAATATCAATAACTTTTTCGGTCCTCACTTGGTAGATATATTTGTAAATTCTACCATCATTCATAGGATTAAAGAGCAGCGTATAGATTTCATTTTAAAATTATATCTCAGTGTAGTGATCTCTAGAAGTTATATTTGTTTATTTAGTTTCGTAGTTGTAGCTTCACAATCCAATATTAATTAGAGATTTTAGGCACTTTATAGTGAACGTTAGATGTAATAGGCAGAAAACACAAGTGAATAAAGCAAACTTATAGGTAACATGTTTGTTATCCAGTGACAACAATGCAAACAATGTTGTCATTCTTGTTATGCCGTTTTCAAAAGTGTCAAAAGTTAACAACTACATAGAGGTAGAACCTATTGAATCTGATGGCCACCTTCAGAGCATCGACACAAAAAAATGCACGAGATAAATATTTTGTTCAGTAATGCTGAAGTACTCGGTAAGACTGAATGATACTCTTTGGTCCCCGTAGTCTAAAGGTTCTAAGAAGTTACTCTACTCAAAGTCTTCATAAACTGTTTCATAACTCTAATTTTGAACAAACTTTAACAATTGGTATAATTCACCTACAATGAATCTTCATATTTAATAATATCCATTTTTTTTTTCAAAATATAATTTCTGCATATATCATATATGGTCGGCTCCCTTACTCTATCATTTGCTTCTCCAAATCTTATAAGCTTTTGAATGTATTCAACGGCAGCAATACCTGGTGAATACTATCACCAAACGCAAGATAATAATCTAGGTTCACGACGAATCCTTCTTCAACGTCCATGTTCATTAGCAGATGATACTATAGGGATTCCACAAACACAAATATGATTGTTTAAGAGCAACCAAAATCTTGGCAGAGATGGGAAACACATTTAGTGTTAATTGTTGTTATGTGTATCAACTCCTCTAAGGATGTGTCAAGAGAACATAAAAAATTGTGGGTTGTTTTTGTAAGACAATCGTCCCGAGTTTATCTTTTTTCACATGATATTTATTAGATTTAATATCTTTGTCAATTAGATGAAGTAAATAAAATTTATATTCTTCTATCCAACAAAAATACGACATTTCACATGTCAACTAGTTACACTGCTTCCTTAGCTCAGATGATTAAGATATGGTATTTGTTTCTGAACCTTATATGACTGAACTTTGAGGTAATTTCGTATGATAGATGATTATTAACATCTTTCTCCATGATGTAAGTGATAGGTTACATATGTGTTGAATTGAGTAGCTGGAGAAATTCATCCAAGCTCTAGAATCTAAACATATTATTCCTCACATGGAGCATAAAATTATCTTCTCAATCACCAAGTGCAAGACAATCAAGTACATACATGATGAATCTTTCTACAACATTCAGGTTCATTAAGAGATGATATTGTACGTATTCTACGGACACACAGAGGTGCAAAAAAAAAAATTTTAAAAATTCTGTGTATTCAAGGTTTATTCTCTTCAACTCTTAGAATGAATTGACTTCTTTTCAAATGTAAGAGAAGTTAAAATGACCACAATCTGCCATTTTAGATAGTCATTCAAAAATGTGCATTGAGCAGTTACAATTAATTTTTTCTAAAGCTCTAAAAGGTTAAGGACCTCATGTTGTGGCAAGTGGTATTGAGTTAATAGTCTTGGTGCTTATCTCATGTGATTTTTTATCATATTGTAAAATATTCCCTCAATTTTATTTTTCAATTCCTTGAGCGACGATGATGGTGAAACATTAAAATAATTGCAAGCTTAGTCGCAACTCTCAAAACTTGTGATATATTGTGTTAACATGTATCTTATTCTGCTTTTAATAACTACCAATCAAAGATCTACTCCCTCAATGCTTGATGCTTTGATACCAGGTCAAAAGAGAATTTTATCCTTTGCATTTAAAAGGAACTTTGTTAATATGTATCAAATATTGTATAAAATCTATTGCCTTTTTTACAGAGGTAATATATATGTCTTAGAGTCCGAAGATGACCGATAATCAAAAGTTTCATTATCTTCCATAATAGCCTCTTTAGAATGGATATGTGTGTTTTCTTATGACTTTAATGTATAAATATTCGATGCATTTATATATTCAACAACTAATAGTATTTGAGTGCTTCTTTATTTCTATCATATTTATGTAATATTTTCTTATAAAAATTATATTTAATATTTTTGCGCAACGCACGCGTACTATACTAGTACTAGTTTAATGAGAAACGGGGTATTTATTTGTATAGTGCAATTACAGTAAATATCTCACTTACTATAATAAAAAGGTTTAATAAAAACGATATAATACCCAAAATACCCATCGAACAAATCTTGTAATACCAAACCTATCCCAAAAGGGTTTTTTTTTTTCATCCTCTCCCTCTTCACAAACGCCTCTCTTTCCCTTCCCCACTCCTCTTCCTCAGTAGAGAGAGGAAAAAAAAAACAATCTCTCTCTCTCTAAAAAAATTCACTTTCTCTCTCTCCAAAAATCTAATCTTTATATCTCTATCTTTATTTAGATAGATAGATACACATACATCTGTATCTATCACTATTTCTCGATTCGTTTTCTTTCTGATTTGCTAGTTTTTGTTTTTGTGTGTTCGAATTAATCGGACGGTGGAGAATTGAGGTATGCAGGCTGATCAGACGGTGATAAGTTTGAGACCAGGTGGTGGTGGTGGTAACAGAAGCAGAGTGCTTGTGGGCCCTCGCTTTGAAACCTCATCTACTACCAATTCTGATCTTCTTCGACCACATGTTGGTTCTTTCAAGGTTGAATCTTTTTTCTATTTTTCAGATCTATAGATCTTTTTGTTGTGGATTTTCTTTTTCTTTGTTTTATATAGCTGTTTTATTTGTTTTTTTGATGTGTTGATTTGTCTTTTATTGCTTTGTTAGAAATTTTTGTCCTTTCCAATGAAACTTGTGTTTTTGCTTTGTGGGTCTGCTTTTTCTATGGTTTCTTTAGCTTTTTTATTTGCTTATTGAATGTGTGATTTACCTTTTATTGTTGTTTGGCTATTTCCCATGTAAAAAATCTGATCTTTTCCTATGTAGCTTGTGATTTTAAGAGACATTATTGAGGGTTGAAATGAAATGGGCCTGAATATTGTGGAATAAATACTGTCCATTCATATATCCGACCCCAGCTAGTTCAGGATTGAAGCATAGTTGATTGATTGATTGAAATTAGGATTTTTTTTCACTTTATGGATGTGCTTTTTCTTGGTATTTTATACTTTTTTGTTTGTTCATTCAATGTGGTGTTATTTCCCTTGTGAAAAATGTAATCTTTTCCTATGTAGCTGGTGATTCTGCTTTAACCCCTAATTATTGAGTGTTGGGATGAAATGGAATTGTATAGGATGGAAAAATACCAAGGATTCATATGGACAACCCTAACTTGTTCAGGAATGGAGCATAGTTGAGTGGTTTGTTGATTGATATTAGGATGTCTTTTTACTTTGTGGGTATGCTTTTTCTTGATATTTTCTAGCATTTTTATTTGCTTATTGAATGTGTTGATTACCTTTTGTTGCTGTTATGTTATTTCCCATGTGAAAAATCTTATCTTTTTCTATGTAGCTTGTGATTCTGCATTAGAGAATCCTTAATTTGTTTTAGTAGACGAGTAATTAAGTGTTGGAATGAAATGGACCTGAACTTAGTGGAATAGATACTTGGGGGGTTGGGGGGGAGGGGGTTCATATAGCTGACCTCAACTAGCTCAGGATTGAGGCGTATTTGATAAATTGATTGTTTGAAAATGAGAATTATGTATGCATAGCTTTGTTTGCAAACACAGTCTTTTGGCTTGATGATATTGGTGATATCTGTTGTTTGCTTCCTGCTGAATGCTTTTCCTCAGGTTGGGGGGAGAGAGTATCAAGTTACATGCTTTAGACTTGAATACATGGATTGACATATTTCCATAACTCTGATGTATTATCCAATTATGTCTATCAAAATCAGTTTCTTTTCTTTTCATGAAATAAGCCGAATTTTTCTATGTTGTTATGCTGTATAAAATTGTGTGACATCGTATGCAAGAACATGTATGTATTTGTTGAGTCTATTAGTAAAGTTGTGAACGTTTGTATTGGTACACGTGTTGGTGAATTGGACGGTTTTCTGATAAAGTCTCTGGTTTGTGGTGATTAAAGTCTATAAGCAAAAAAGTGTGAAAGATAACCATGTAGTTCTAGCTACAATAGAAGTGTCTGGGTGCATAATCGTTCAATTATACATTCTTTTAAACGTCCTGATTCTTGGCAGCTCACTTTAGCTGTGTGTATCTGCTGTAAATATGGACGGAGAATCATCAGTAGGCTTTAGGTGGGCACTTAAGAGTTATCAGACTGCCCATAAAGAACCCTACTAACACTGAAAGTCCTATTGGTTATTGGTCATGCAAAAGCTAGTCATGCTATTCATAGGAGCTCCTTTCTCCATTCGGGTTCATCACCTTATAACATACTTTTCCTTGGAATGTAAATTCATACAGTGGTACATGTTCTTCCTTGGCTTTTGCATTGTTAGATGTGATTATATGGTGATGGTAGAAAGTTAGAAACATTAAGAGAACTGAGTGTTGGAATGAACTGGGTTGAATAGAGTGTAGTAAATATAAGGGATTCATATTTCTGATTCCAACTAGTTCAGGATTGAAGCATAGTTGATTGATTGATTGAAATTAGGAATTATGTATGCTATGGCTGCAAATACAGTCTTTGGCTTTTACTTGCTCTCTTTCTGATTTATTTTGCTTGACAGTACAGGTGATATCTGTTGTTTGCTTCCTGGTGAATACTTCTGTTTCCCTCGGGTTGGGGGGGGGGGTGTCGAGTCACATGTTGTTGGCTTGAATACATTGATTGGCATATTTCTATTTTAATGATGGATTATGTCTATAAAACCTAGTTTTTCTCAATAGAAAGATTGAGTGTTTCTTTGTGTTCTGTGTAGAACATTTGTGTGGCATCCTGTAAAGAATCTGTATGTGTTACTGTTTGTTAAGTCTATAAGCAAAGTTGTGAATGTTTGTGTTGGTATACGAGTTGGCGAATGGGATGGTTTTTGATAGATCTGTTGTTTGTGCTGATCTAAGTCTAAACAAAACACAGATGCTTTTAATGGTAGACATGCTGTTGTACGGGTCGTCTTCTGATAAAGATATCTGGACTGAATTGAAGACTTAGATTTCCTGGACTCGTGGTAGCCCAGTGCTTGATGCAGACTATCTTGTCAGTTGTCACTGGTGTGCATAGTGGGTTTTCCCCTTTTTGTTTCTTCTTTTGGTGCAGGAATACATGTAGTATGAATGAGAAAGATAAGTACATAGTTATAGGTACAATGGCAGAGTTTTGCGTGCATAATATATGAATTATACATTCTTGTTAATGTCCGAATTCTTAGCAGCTCACTTTAGTTGTGTATCTGCTGTAAATATGGACGGAGAATCATTAGTAGGCTTTAGGTGGGCACTTAAGAATTATCAGGCCACCCATAAAGAACCCTACTGACATTGGAAGTCTTATTCCCTATTGCCATGCAAAAGCTAGTCATGCTGTTTATAGGTCCTATTTCGCCATTGAGGTTCATCACTTTATAGCATGCTTTTTTTTGGAATGTGAATTCATACAGTGGTACATATGCTGCTTGGCTTTTGCATTGTTAGACGGGAGTGTATGGTAGAAAGTTAGAAACATTAAGAGAACTGAAGACTAAGGAAAGTGGGACCTTTTGTCTGTTGGATAGTGTTGGTAGTTCAAAATGCTTTATTTTTTTTTTTTTTTGCTTGAAATTCATTTTGAGAACGTCCTATTCTCAGGGTTCTGTTTGTCCTAACTCACCTTCATAATTGTAGACTGGAGATCGTTTTGAGAGCCATGAACACGTTCGGTATACTCGAGATCAGCTCCTGCAACTGAGGGAGGTAATATCTATGTTTGCAAAATGTTAATGATGGTGTTTATTGGTCATTAGTTTTATGTAAATAAATATGGAAAAAACAAAACTGGCCTTTTCTACTAATATATGTATGGATTTTGATGCGATGATTGTTATTGGGAATTGAATCTTTTTCCATCTTTTAGAACCTCTCCCATTTCCAGCTGCCCAAAAAGAAAAGAAATTAAAGAAGATATCATGGTGGATATATCATGATTATTTGCTTATCCTTGATTGTGGTAATTATTGTTTTCTAGGTGGTTACCCAACAGTTACCTGAGGTTATTCTACAAATCAAACAAGAAGTTGAAGCTGAACTGTTTGGTGAAGATGCCTCTCGAGGTCGTGTGGATAGCATTGTGAGTTTCTGCTAGACTTAATATTAGATGATAAAGAAGTTCTATTTTCCCTCTTTTGATTATTATGCTGGCATTTCTTCCTTCCTCAC
This sequence comes from Nicotiana noctiflora, assembly GCA_032618575.1. Taxonomy (NCBI): domain Eukaryota; kingdom Viridiplantae; phylum Streptophyta; class Magnoliopsida; order Solanales; family Solanaceae; genus Nicotiana; species Nicotiana noctiflora. The sequence goes on along the minus strand of JASVEL010002337.1, from coordinate 3,928 downwards.
CGCAAAAAGGGGGAAAAAGGAATATTTGGTGCTTTTAGTAATTTTTCTAGCTAAATATTAGGCTCGGATTCGTTATTTTTCGCTAGTTGTATATTTTCTCTGTCACTTTCTTGCGGTGTTCACTTTCTGTTGCCTGATTGTCCAATGTAATTTATCATTCTGTAGGTGCAGGTTCAGTCTCAGGGTCGTTATTCTGAACCAGACAACCGTGACTGGCGTAATAGGTCAACACAATCTGCCCCCATAGAAGAAAGGTCATGGGAAGCACTTCGAGAAAACAGGGAATTTGGTGGCCGATTCGACTCTAGACAGCAAGAAGCAAACCAGTATAATCGGCAAGAGCAGCTCAGTTCACAGTTTGGAAGAGCTCACATATCTGCCAACCAAGGGGTAATTCATTTCCTCACGATAGGTTATCTGAAATTGCACATTTTGGAGAACTTCATTATTGATTTAAAGAATTTCTGTTTATGTATTCCTGCTTTTCTTCTGCCAAAGGCAAGTTCAGTTTTCCGTGCTTCCTAAAAGCCTTCGGCACCAAAAGAAAAGACATCGTAATGAAGAATAATATACTCCCTTCCAATTTATATGGCACTCTTTCCTTTGTAGTCAGTCCCTAAAAGAATGTCACATTTCCTTGTTTAGAACAATTTATCTTTAGAATTCCTGCTTTTCCCTTAATGAATTAATTTACAACCACACAAATATTATGGTTTATTTTAGACCACAAGTTTCAAAAGACTTCCTTTTTCTATTAAACTCCCTGCCGAGTCAAAACACTAACACTGCCACATAAATTGGGATGGAGGGAGGACTTGATTATCACATCCCTTGCTCTTGGTAGTCTGGGAACTTCCTTATGGAGCATGGACTGCGTTGCACTTTGTTACATGTAATAAATAGGTGTACTAGTACATACTCCCCCGTTCACTTTTACGGGTACACTATTAAAAATACATTTTCACTTTGACTTGTCCACTATACTATGACTATTTTACCCTTATCACTAACTACTCATTTCCCAAGACTTCTATAAAAGTTATCAGTATTATGGGTAAACTTGTAACATACAGACTTCATTTCTTTTTTCTTAAAAGGAGTTCAAAGTCAAAATTGGACAATTGAAAGTGCTTGGAAGGAGTAGTTGTATTTTCTCATTGACATATTCGGAACATCAATTAGAATAACCTAAGAGATACTGTATCTCTTTTTCTGTTGCATAATCTCTCTCTGTTTTTTTTGTTGTTAAGCTTATTCCTTGCAATGGTTTCTTCTATGGTCTTTTTGAAGTTCAAATCAACACAACTTTGCCTGATGGTGAACTATCTATTTATATCTGATCTCCGAAATCCTTCAATTGTTTTTGCACCAGGGAGGTCCTGCTCCTACACTGATCAAAGCGGAGGTGCCATGGTCAGTCAGAAGGGGCACACTTTCTGACAAAGATCGTGTGTTGAAAACAGTCAAGGGGTAATCTTTCTTGAAGCTCTTACTAATGCTCTTAACAATGTTCCATGTTGTAATTTGTATCTATTTTTTGCCTCATGTTGACAATATGGAAACTGTGTTTTGCTCTTCTTTCCGACCTTTTCTCAGATGCAAGGATATCGTTGCTACTTAGACCACATTACCATATTTGTATAAACCATCACTAGCCTGTGGAACTACTTACTGCTAATAAAATAAGGTTGCAATATTATTACTTAAAAAATAAATGTTGCAGTATTGCTTTGGTCGTAGTGTTAGTATTCACAACGTTCTTGGTTTCAGATATTGATCATAGTATTGCAAATTCTATTCATGATTTGATTAAACTATTATACTGATCTTGCAGAATACTCAACAAGTTGACCCCGGAGAAATTTGATCTTCTCAAAGGTCAATTAATAGATTCAGGGATAACAAGTGCTGACATTCTAAAGGTCCTCCTAGCTATCAGATGCCCATGCTTCTCTCTATTGTCTGTCTCGTTTTCCCTCATATGCTTCGGATAACTGATGTGTATTCTCGTCTCTATATTCCAGGGTGTGATCTCCTTGATATTTGACAAAGCCGTATTGGAACCCACCTTTTGCCCGATGTATGCACAGCTGTGTTCTGATCTCAATGAGAAGCTTCCTCCATTTCCATCTGATGAACCTGGCGGAAAGGAAATCACGTTTAAGCGAATTCTTTTGAATAATTGCCAAGAGGCATTTGAAGGTGCTGACCAACTGAGGGAAGAAGTGAGACAAATGACTGCTCCGGAGCAGGAGTCAGAACGCAAAGACAAAGAAAGATTGATCAAATTGCGCACTCTTGGAAATATTCGTCTTATTGGGGAGCTTTTGAAGCAGAAGATGGTTCCTGAAAAGATTGTTCATCACATCGTTCAGGTTGTTGATCGTTTTATATTAACTTATTCTTCTTGCTCCCTGCTCTCTTAAATGCCTTCAATATATCAATTATGTGGGAAAAATTTTCTTCCTGATCTCTTGTTAACAGGAACTATTAGGACAAGATCCAAAAAGCTGCCCGGAAGAAGAGAACGTAGAAGCTATATGTCAGTTCTTCAACACCATCGGTAAGCAGCTTGATGAGAAGCAAAAATCAAGGCACATCAATGATATTTATTTTAACCGATTGAAGGAATTATCAACAAACCCCCAGCTGGCATCACGACTAAGGTTTATGGTGCGTGATGTGCTGGATTTACGTGCCAATAACTGGGTCCCTAGGCGGGAAGAGGTGATACTCCATTTGTTTATGTAGTAGTTGACTGGTGAAGTCCTACACTTCCTTCTCATGATGTATTTTCAACTTCTTTTCTTACAGGTGAAAGCCAAAACCATAAATGAGATTCACTCGGAAGCAGAGAAGTCTATGGGGTTGCGTCCCGGTGCTACATTAAGCATTAGAAATGCTCGTGCAATTCCTTCAGGTGCTCAAGGAAATCTGGGCGCTGGCGGTTACCGACCTGGCACTGGTGGTATGATGCCAGGAATGCCAGGTGTAAGGAAGATGCCTGGGATGCCGGGAATGGATAATGACAACTGGGAGGTTCAAAGGTCACGGTCGATGCCAAGAGGTGTTCAGCCACCATTGATCGGCAAGTCGCCCTCCTTGAACACAAGACAGCTGCCTCAGGGGAGCGGTGGCGTCATTAGTGGCCGGAGTAGCGCCCTCTTGCAAGGCAGTGGTGGACCTCCCGTCCGGCCATCAGGCTATGCCTTAGCAATGGAGCCTGTATCACAAGTTCCTGAACCGGTTAGGCCGTCTCCAGCTACTACTGTTTCCCCTGTTGCTGAGAAACCTCAGGCTCCAGCTGCAAGGTCAAATCCAGAGGAACTGAAAAGAAAAACAGTTTCTCTTTTGGAGGAATATTTTAATGTTCGGCTTTTGGATGAAGCTTTGCAGTGCATTGAGGAACTCAAATCCCCTGACTTCTACCCCGAGGTTGTCAAAGAAACCATATCACTTGGACTGGACAAAAGCCCTCCACGTGTCGAACCAGTTGCACAACTTCTTGAATACTTGTTTGCTAAGAAGGTTTTTACTGCTATAGACTTGGCCACTGGATGCGTGAACTTTGCTTCTCTGTTGGATGATCTTGCAATGGATTTACCAAAAGCACCAGCAAATTTCGGGGAGATAGTTGCAAAGCTAGTTTTGACAGGGGCGGTAGACTTCAAGTTGGTGCATGAGATCCTGAAGAAGGTAACAGATGATCTATACCAGAAGGACTTGTTTGTAGCCATCACTGGAGTTATTACCTCTAGCCCTACGGGTCAAGGAGTATTAGATTCACAGGCACTTGATATTGAAGCCTGCAAAAATCTGCTCCAGTGAAGCTCACCTCTTTGCTTGGAAGAGTGATGTAACTGCGCAGATGGAATATGCTCAAACTCACTTTTCCTGGCAATGGCCTTCTCCATTTATGCCCATTGAA
>JASVEL010002336.1:0-95264 GCA_032618575.1 Nicotiana noctiflora | reverse complement strand
TCGGCACAAGGCCCAACATGGCTATTAGCCCAATTACACAGTCATAATCTCATTAACGGTCATAATAAACAGTATTCTATTAGCCGAGAAGGACCAAGTCCAAAACCCCAATCACAATGTTACCACGCCTATCACAAGACGCGTTTCTCATTTCAACATAGCACTGTGAAGTGCTAGTACGGGTTTTCAAACCCTCAGTACATTATTTACTATCACCACTCACCTCGAACCGGTAGAAGCCTTAGTCCGACTTGTGCTTGCCTCGCGAATCGATCTCCTCGGATGCGAAATATTCTCAAAATCAATGATAATACATCAATATATGCCCAATTCACGTAACTCATATGAAATAACCCAAATTGCATCAAAACCCACAAAGTTGTCAAAATCTAACTTTTGGTGCGCTTCTCGAAAATTTATAAAAGTTACATATTCGGAACCCTCGTCTCAATATGAGTCTATGCATATAAAGTTTTCCAAAATCGGACTCTGATTGCCCACTCAAATCGACAATTTACCAAAACCCTAGCTTAGGCTAAATTTCCTCACAATTTGATCCAATTCCCGTGAAATAAAGGAGGATTTCAAGATAAAAACGCGTAAAGCAACCATAAAACTCACCTCCGATGATAACCCGATGATCTCCCAGCAATATCCCATCCAAATCGCCCAATTCTCTTCTCTAAACCGAGCCCAAATGTTTTTCACAACTTCTGAAATTAACCCTTATGTTATTTTTAACACAGGCGCGATTTCCGCTCCTACGATTCCTCACTCGCTTCTGCGTGTCCGCTTCTGCGGACATTTGTCTGCTTCTGCGGTTCCATACCCAGCTTCTTAGTTCCGCTTCTGCGGTCCAAGTCTCGCTCCTGCGAGACCGCAAAAGCGGACTGGGCTCCGCTTCTGCGAAGTTCCTCGGCCAGGCCATCCTCCGCTCCTGTGGTCCTGGGCTCGCTTCTGCGAGCCCGCCCCTGCGTATCCTGGGCCGTTTCTGCGGAACTATGCGTCCGCTTCTGCGGTCCCCCACCTACAGAAGCGAAAATAGCATAAGCCAAAATCCAGACCTGCAATTTCACGTTTTTCTCCCGTTTAACCTCCCGAAATGACCCCGGGTCCCCTGGGACCCCAACGAAAGCCACAAACATACTCCATAACGCCATACAAACTTGCTCCAATGATAAAATCACATGCTTTAACACGGAATAACCTCGGATTCAAGCAATCCAAGCCTAAGTTTCCATCCAACTTCCGCAACCGACATTCAACCAAAAACCCAACCAAGCGACCTCCGAATGACCTAAAAGTTTGCAGGCACATCCAATATCACCTAACGGAGCTACTGCAACTGTCGTAATTCCATTCCGACTCCCGGATCAAAATCTCACCTATCAATCGGATATCGCCAAAATTCAACTTTAGCCAATTCAAGCCTATTTCTACACCGGACCTCCAAATTCAATTCCGAGCACTCTCCTACCTCACAAATGACCTCCCAAAGCTGACCGAATCATCAAAATTCAATTCCGAGCTCTCTAACTCACAAGTCAACATCCAGCTGACTTTTCTCAACTATTACTTCTTCTAAAAGACTATTCGTCTCAATTTCAACCAAACTCAATCCGGATTGACTCAAACTTACCCAACATGCATATTACAATATCAACAAGAATATAATGGGGATAACGGGGTGATAACTCACATGATGACAGGCCGGGTCATCACAACTACATCATCATGTCTTGAGGAACTTATTGAGTCATGTATGTATATGCACCCAGTATGCAAAGATAGAACACCTAACACCCAATGCCATGCATCTTTTACATTGATTGGCATAAGAACATAATCCACGGAAGCCCAGGGGACGTTACCGAGAATGTAAAACCCAAGAACATACTCTCTTCACTTCTTTGTCAGTTCAAAAATGTCATTTTGTACCTTTACGTCATCCATATTTGATTTACTGTACACTTCTTGAATTATAGTACTGAAATAGTTATTTGTAGTTGTCATCCTTATCTTTTCATATTTTGCTTTCTTCCGGAGGTAATAGAATATGACATCAATATGCTTCAAAAAGAAAAAAACATAAATATACAAAAACATATTTATTGTAAAATAATACAAAAAAAGTAATGTATATTTACATACCGTTTCTTTGATTCCTATACCAGTATAATAAAGTTCAAAAAACCATGTCTTATTAGTTATAAATGCAACTCCAAGATCAAAATCTTCCTCCAGTATATCATCCTTCTCTTCATATCCTTTCTTCCTAAAAAGTTTAATAAATATATTGATATAATAGTGCAAACTATCATTCCAAAGAAACTTCAATCAAATCATATGTTAAATATATGTAAAATTACCTCTTAGTTAGAATAAACTTTGTGTCAATAAACCTTCTGAATTCATCTCTAATTGATATTGGAATTTCTTCAGTAATTGATATTTTAAAAGGGTTATCACCTTTCACAATTACACGAGGAACAAGAGTCTTTTTCATTTTTGTTATCTCTTCTACCGGAGAGTTGTCCAAAATCTCATAAGCTTCAAAAACTTCAAAATTTGAATGAATGGGCAATGAAGAAGTTGTAGCATCTTGATGTTCTGGAATCATCATAGATAATGATTTTTTATCATCATTTGAAGCTGGATTATGTTCATTTCTTGATTCCTTACAACGCTCAGCTGTTAATTTATGAGTCTCTAAATCACACATTTCCAACCATTTTTCCTCATCTGGATTTCCAACATCAACAAAACTAGATGCTGCATAAAAAATTGATTAATATGTCAGAAAAAACTTACACGCAAGATATACATTTTGCTTGTCATTACTGCTTATATAATTAGTTGGGAGTCTCTAGGTGCTAAAACGTGCGAGTGTTTCGTAGCAAATGCGATAGGACCATTTCTGAAATGCACAACAGTTCATCAAGTCTAAAACTAAGTTTGATATGCGCCATAGCTCCCTCAAAAGCCCAATCAATTATAATAACCCATCCAAATAACATAATGCAGACTCGTTTGTGCGATTAAAGGTATAAAATAACATATAGAATCACATATTGGATTTAAAGAAATTGAACCGTTAAAAACAATATATTTTATACTATACCTTGTTTGATTTCATTGACTGCATTCTGCTTCCGTTCACTATCATCTTCCACATCTTCTACATCTTTCTTCACATTTTCATTGTGCTGATGCTGCATAAAAAAGTTAAAATATAATGATTTTAGATGTAAAACAACCAAAAAATAAGAAGAAAAAAAACAAATAATAAGTACTACTATACCTCTAAAGTGCTCTTATTCATCGAATTAATTGCATTGAACAGCTCAACAAATTTCCCATCAAGATAATTTTTTAAAACCACAAGTTCTTCCTTGTATTCCTTCTTCAATGATGCTACTTCATTCCTCAAATTATCTTGGCCATCTTGCAAAATCTTAAATTGAGTATAACACTCACTATGTTTTGTTGACGGGTCAACACAAGCTTCACCTATACCTTGATTCTGGTTTTGATGATTCTCCATACTTTGCTTCTCCAAATTATTAGTACCAATACTATTACAGACATTGTCCATACTTTCCTTCTCCAAATTATTAGTGCCAATACTTTTCATTTTTGATGTTTCATTAACATCTTTCCTCTATTTCTTCAAATTATTACCATCTTTCCCTTTTTTCTCCAAAAGCTTAGACGATGTCCCTTTCCTTTTAGCGTTCTCATTAATAATTATTTTGCACTGCCTTTTCAAAATTTCAGGTGGACGATCGACAAAATCATCATCTGAAGTAACGTATATCTGCTCAACAGTATCCGCAATCTTTTTGTCAAGAGAGATATTCCTTAAATTCAGCTACATACATACAATTTACTAAATTTTAGTAAAAGAATTATATATAGCAAAATTAAGTCTTAATATATGACAAACACAAAAAATAAATTATATTACCTTCTCAGATGGTAATCCATATAGGTTATCGTTTAACTCTTCAAATTTCAGCTGACGTGTAACACTCCATCGAAGAATTGGTGGATATACATTTTGACACCTAACAGCTACAGAACTATCCAAATTTCCAAAACATTCATAGAACCATACTTGAACAACATAAGGGAATCCTGAAATCCAATAATACTGTCGTTGCTTATACAAAATACCTGACATTGATCTCAATGTCTCCTCATATAAATCTAATCCCCATGGATAATTATTGTAATCACCCTTGTCAACCAATTCCAAGTACTTCTTATCAATATGTTTGATGTTCTTAATAGAATAAAGGAATGAATATATAACAAATAGCACTGCTATCTTAATAGCATCTTCATCAGAGTCAAATATTTTTTTAAGAAAATAATCCACAAGCTATTCTTTAGAAACAATAGGGTAATCCTTAAAGTACTTTGCAATGGAACCATTATTGTTTTGCCTAACTTCAGTACAAACCTGTATGTCACGACTACATTTCAATCCAGTTACAAAAGCAAACTCTGCCAATCGAAAACGTAGCTTTACCCCATTGATAGAAAACACCATTTGATTTGATTTCCCTTTTTCTACCTCCTTTGTTAACAAATAATATATTAACTATGTTTGAAGTTTTATACTAGGCAAATTCAACAAATAACCAAAACAAGTTAACTTAAAAAGTTCAAGATGCGTGGTTGACAACTTTGTTTTCAAATTGCTAACAATCTCAGAGTTGAAATTATTCCCAAGTATTGGTTTATCACTTGCATTTAGCTGCAAAAGAATAAAGATATATATATAAGTATAATTACAAGCATTATAATAAAATAACATGTAATATATTTTACCTTCAAAAATGATTTGGAATTCCTTCTCGTATGAGTACTTGATTCAGAATCATTCCTCTTTTTTGTAGGCTTTATATTATTTTGAGAAACAACAACTACTACTTCCTTAATACTTTTCGAAGCACTAATTTCACATTCCTTAGAACTCTGAGAACGCGTTTTTCTAATACTATCTGACCCAGAGGTTTTCGAAGTATTTCCTGCTTTAGCACTTTGTAAACGAGTTTGTTCTGAACTAACAGCAACTGTGTTTGAACTTGGAGCATCTTTTATATAAGATTCTGCCATTGTAAGAGAATAACTTTCGTTCTCCATAACAAATTCAGAATAATTTGATGAAACTGAGATTGGATGAATAGCTTTTTTACGCTTGATAGAGTGCTTTGTACCCATAAATGCTCAAGTTTTTTGGAAATTAGAGATACGCTTGATAGCGTGTCATTTAGAAAATAATTTTCTTCTTGGAATGTGCGAAAGTTATATTTCTGTGCACCTGTCAAAAACATACACACCTTAAAAAGTTACCTTTAAATTTATATGCAGGAAAGTAAATATTAAATTTTTTAATTCCAGTAAATTGTTCTAATTACCGAGTTTCCATTATTTTCCAATTATGCATTATAATATACTGAATTATATCACTTGGTCAGTAGTATTATCCAATTATGCATTATAATTAGGATTATTCACATCCTGAATTAAATACAACACATAATTGTTTAAACATATACATATCCAGTATAATCTACAGAAATAAATATTAAATTACTTTTTTTCTCTCATTTGTTCTACATATTATTTTAAACTTCTCCATTATAATATACTCGCTTATATGGCTTCATAATGAATATTTACAGCATAAGTTCGATGATTTTATAATTAAAAAAAATGATTATTATAGGCAGAAGAGTTTTTAATTGTGATCAGCCAGTATAAAATACTGGAGATTATTATTTCAAATGAAATATCTCCATCATAAAAAATTGGACGTATTGCTTTTAACATATGTACCTCCAGTATAATCTATAGGATAAAAATATTAAATTATGTAATTACTTTTAATTCTTCTAGATATTATTTTCAACTTCTTTATTATAATATACTGCCTTATATGGCTACAAAAATAGTATTTACAGCATAAGTTGGAAGAATTTATAATAAAAAAAATTTGGATTACTATAGGCAGAAGACTTTTTGATTGTGCTCAGCCAGTATAAAAATACTGGAGTTTATTTTTTCACATGACATATCTCTAGCATGTATTACAGTGTGATGACCCGGCCCGTCATCATGTGAGTTATCACCCCGTTATCCTCGTTATCTGCTTGTTAAGGTTGTAATATGCCTGTTGGGTAAGTTTGAGTCAATCCGGGTGTCACGACCCCAATCCCGGTCGTGATGGCGCCCAACACAATGCTAGGCAAGCCCGACCATATTATCTCTTAACCAGCCATTCATTAATTCCAGTTAATCAAATTAAACATAAACAACAAGTGTTCATATCAAAATGATAAACGTAATAGTAGAAACATACAAAATACGGTCCCAACCAAATTGTGGTGTCACAAGTCTGAGCCTCTACAAATGAAATCTACTACACAATTAAGTCTAAGCAGAATGGAAACAACGAAATGATAAAGAGGAAGAGGTCAGGTACTGCGGACGTCGGCAGCTACCTCGAAGTATCCACGGAATGATGATAGTAAATCTTCAGAATTCATCTCTAATTGATATTGGAATTTCTTCAGTAATTGATATTTTAAAAGGGTTATCACCTTTCACAATTACACGAGGAACAAGAGTCTTTTTCATTTTTGTTATATCTTCTACCGGAGAGTTGTCCAAAATCTCATAAGCTTCAAAAACTTCAAAATTTGAATGAATGGGCAATGAAGAAGTTGTAGCATCTTGATGTTCTGGAATCATCATAGATAATGATTTTTTATCATCATTTGAAGCTGGATTATGTTCATTTCTTGATTCCTTACAACGCTCAGCTGTTAATTTATGAGTCTCTAAATCACACATTTCCAACCATTTTTCCTCATCTGGATTTCCAACATCAACAAAACTAGATGCTGCATAAAAAATTGATTAATATGTCAGAAAAAACATACACGCAAGATATACATTTTGCTTGTCATTACTGCTTATATAATTAGTTGGGTGTCTCTAGGTGCTAAAACGTGCGAGTGTTTCGTAGCAGATGCGATTGGACCATTTCTGAAATCCACAGCAGTTCCTCAAGTCTAAAACTAAGTTTGATATGCGCCATAGCTCCCTCAAAAGCCCAATCAATTATAATAACCCATCCAAATAACATAATGCAGACTCGTTTGTGCGATTAAAGGTATAAAATAACATATAGAATCACATATTGGATTTAAAGAAATTGAACCGTTAAAAACAATATATTTTATACTATACCTTGTTTGATTTCATTGACTGCATTCTGCTTCCGTTCACTATCATCTTCCACATCTTCTACATCTTTCTTCACATTTTCATTGTGCTGATGCTGCATAAAAAAGTTAAAATATAATGATTTTAGATGTAAAACAACCAAAAAATAAGAAGAAAAAAAACAAATAATAAGTACTACTATACCTCTAAAGTGCTCTTATTCATCGAATTAATTGCATTGAACAGCTCAACAAATTTCCCATCAAGATAATTTTTTAAAACCACAAGTTCTTCCTTGTATTCCTTCTTCAATGATGCTACTTCATTCCTCAAATTATCTTGGCCATCTTGCAAAATCTTAAATTGAGTATAACACTCACTATGTTTTGTTGACGGGTCAACACAAGCTTCACCTATACCTTGATTCTGGTTTTGATGATTCTCCATACTTTGCTTCTCCAAATTATTAGAACCAATACTATTACAGACATTGTCCATACTTTCCTTCTCCAAATTATTAGTGCCAATACTTTTCATTTTTGATGTTTCATTAACATCTTTCCTCTATTTCTTCAAATTATTACCATCTTTCCCTTTTTTCTCCAAAAGCTTAGACGATGTCCCTTTCCTTTTAGCGTTCTCATTAATAATTATTTTGCACTGCCTTTTCAAAATTTCAGGTGGACGATCAACAAAATCATCATCTGAAGTAACGTATATCTGCTCAACAGTATCCGCAATCTTTTTGTCAAGAGAGATATTCCTTAAATTCAACTACATACATACAATTTACTAAATTTTAGTAAAAGAATTATATATAGCAAAATTAAGTCTTAATATATGACAAACACAAAAAATAAATTATATTACCTTCTCAGATGGTAATCCATATAGGTTATCGTTTAACTCTTCAAATTTCAGCTGACGTGTAACACTCCATCGAAGAATTGGTGGATATACATTTTGACACCTAACAGCTACAGAACTATCCAAATTTCCAAAACATTCATAGAACCATACTTGAACAACATAAGGGAATCCTGAAATCCAATAATACTACATTGATCTCAATGTCTCCTCATATAAATCTAATCCCCATGGATAATTATTGTAATCACCCTTGTCAACCAATTCCAAGTACTTCTTATCAATATGTTTGATGTTCTTAATAGAAAAAAGTAATGAATATATAACAAATATCACTGCTATCTTAATAGCATCTTCATCAGAGTCAAATGTTTTTTTAAGAAAACAATCCACAAGCTATTCTTTAGAAACAATAGGGTAATCCTTAAAGTACTTTGCAATGGAACCATTATTGTTTTGCCTAACTTCAGTACAAACCTGTATGTCACGACTACATTTCAATCCAGTTACAAAAGCAAACTCTGCCAATCGAAAACGTAGCTTTACCCCATTGATAGAAAACACCATTTGATTTGATTTCCCTTTTTCTACCTCCTTTGTTAACAAATAATATATTAACTATGTTTGAAGTTTTATACTAGGCAAATTCAACAACTAACCAAAACAAGTTAACTTAAAAAGTTCAAGTTGCGTGGTTGACAACTTTGTTTTCAAATTGCTAACAATCTCAGAGTTGAAATTATTCCCAAGTATTGGTTTATCACTTGCATTTAGCTGCAAAAGAATAAAGATATATATATAAGTATAATTACAAGCATTATAATAAAATAACATGTAATATATTTTACCTTCAAAAATAATTTGGAATTCCTTCTCGTATGAGTACTTGATTCAGAATCATTCCTCTTTTTTGTAGGCTTTATATTATTTTGAGAAACAACAACTACTACTTCCTTAATACTTTTCGAAGCACTAATTTCACATTCCTTAGAACTCTGAGAACGCGTTTTTCTAATACTATCTGACCCAGAGGTTTTCGAAGTATTTCCTGCTTTAGCCCTTTGTAAACGAGTTCGTTCTGAACTAACAGCAACTGTGTTTGAACTTGGAGCATCTTTTATATAAGATTCTGCCATTGTAAGAGAATAACTTTCGTTCTCCATAACAAATTCAGAATAATTTGATGAAACTGAGATTGGATGAATAGCTTTTTTACGCTTGATAGAGTGCTTTGTACCCATAAATGCTCAAGTTTTTTGGAAATTAGAGATACGCTTGATAGCGTGTCATTTAGAAAATAATTTTCTTCTTGGAATGTGTGAAAGTTATATTTCTGTGCACCTGTCAAAAACATACACACCTTAAAAAGTTACCTTTAAATTTATATGAGGGAAAGTAAATATTAAATTTTTTAATTCCAGTAAATTGTTCTAATTACCGAGTTTCCATTATTTTCCAATTATGCATTATAATATACTGAATTATATCACTTGGTCAGTAGTATTATCCAATTATGCATTATAATTAGGATTATTCACATCCTGAATTAAATACAGCACATAATTGTTTAAACATATACACATCCAGTATAATCTACAGAAATAAATATTAAATTACTTTTTTTCTCTCATTTGTTCTACATATTATTTTAAACTTCTCCATTATAATATACTCGCTTATATGGCTTCATAATGAATATTTACAGCATAAGTTCGATGATTTTATAATTAAAAAAAATGATTATTATAGGCAGAAGAGTTTTTAACTGTGATTAGCCAGTATAAAATACTGGAGATTATTATTTCACATGAAATATCTCCATCATAAAAAATTGGACGTATTGCTTTTAACATATGTACCTCCAGTATAATCTATAGGATAAAAATATTAAATTATGTAATTACTCTCAATTCTTCTAGATATTATTTTTAACTTGTGACGACCCAAAGGGTCATCACTAGTTTTATTAATCATTCCGAGCTTTTGAGGTCTTGAAAACCTCATTTATAGTTGCCTCGATTTGCGTGCACAGTCCGGGCACAAAGCTGGAAAAGATTTATGTTGAAATATATGAAATATGTGAAAAAGTTGAAGAATTTTGATATTAATATTGATATGGTTGACTTTGGTCAACATTTTTGGTAAACGGACTCGGATCCGTGATTTGACTGTCTCAAAAAATCCGTAGAAAAATATGGAACTTGGGCATATGCCCGGAATTGAAATCCGAGGTCTAGAACCCCAGTAAAAGAATTTTTCTGTTAAATTGTTTTCCGAAAATGTTTAAGGAAAATGAAACTGAATTTTGATTAAAAAGTACTGTTATCGGGCTCGTATTTTGGTTCCGACGCCCGGTACAGGTCATATATATTGGTTAAGCGCTTCCTGGGAAGTTTGATTGAAATCGGACGTCGTTTGACGTGTTTCGGCCTTAAATTGAAAATTTTGAAAGTTATGAAAATTTGAAAGGATTCTTGAGTTTTAACGCTCAATTCATGGATTTTGATGTTATTTTAGCGATTTGATCACGCGAGCAAGTTCGTATGATGTTTTTAAGTTAGTGTGCATATTTGGTTTGGAGCCCCGAGGGCTCGGGAGTGTTTCGGAGGTGGTTCGGGGTGGTTTTAGACTAGGAAAAACTACAGAAAATCTGCAGCAGACATTCCTTCTTCGCGTTCGCGTCCACCCGGTCGCGTTCGCGAAGGCATCTCCTTTCCCTTCATCGCGTTCGCGACCATAGGATCGCGTTCGCGTACAACAAATTTGGACCCAGCCATTTTCCTCTACGCGTTCGCGTGCAGGCTCCCGCGTTCGCGGAGCCTGGCCTGCCTCCTCTACGCGTTCGCGTAAGGTGCCACGCGTTCGCATAGGCCAATTTGTAAGCCCAGATTTTTATTCTTCGCGTTCGCGACTGTGTACACGCGAACGCGATGCATTTCAGTCCAACCCTTCGCGTTCGCGACTATGTCCACGCGAACGCGATGCCCATTTTTGCCCAACCCTTCGCGAACGCGACACTAGTCCACGCGAACGCGAAGGGCAAACTTTTGCCCAGTCATTTTAATCCCAAAACAGAACAGAAACGGGATAACAAATCCCATTTCTGTTCAACCCCCTTCTTCACAACCCCTTGGACGATTTTTGAGCTATTCTTCACCAAACTTCTTGGGTAAGTGATTCTTAACTCGTTTTCTTCATTTTCCATCAATATTATTTGAATTCCTAAGCCTAAATAGGTGTAAATGGGTAAAAAAATTGAGAATTTAGTATAGTAAGGGTTTTCAATGAATTTGCGATCTAGACTTCGTTTTGGAGTCAAACTTAAGAACAAATTGTATATTTGAACTCATGGAAGATTGGGTGAACTTATTTTGGTTCGAAACTTGAGTTTCGACTATGTGGGCCCGGGGTCGATTTTTACTATTCCGGGCAGAATGTTGTAAAAATCATATTTAGCAATATGAACTAGTTTGTTAAGTAGAATTGATGATATTGAATCAATTGTGTATAGATACGATTGGATTGGAGTCAAATTCGAAAGGAAAAGGCATTGCTACGGATTGAATCGTTCGTAAACTTTCGAGGTAAGTGTTTGTTCTATCCTAGTTTGTAGGAATATGAATTTAGTTATGAATAAATTGTTGAATAAGAGTTATTGGTGTTATACCGATAATGAAGGTAAATTGTTGAAATTATTATAAATTATTGGTTTAAAACCGGTAATTATAAATATTGTTGATATAGAGATTATTGGCTAAATGCCGGTAATATATATATTTTATGAATTGGGATCGTGTGGTACGCCGACCACAAAGTGACTTAAAATCTTGGCATTGGCCATAGTTGCCGGTAGCCGATTGATATATTTGGGAGCGGGTGGTACGCCTACCACAAGATATAATTATTGATATATTTGGGAGCGGGTGGTACGCCTACCACAAGATATAATTACCGATATATTGGGAGCGGGTGGTACGCCTACCACAAGATATAATTACTGTGATAGTTGGCAGCGGGTGGTACGCCTACCACGAGATATGAAATGAGAGAGGAATTGAGACATGAAAGTAAGATTTATTATGTTGATTAGATTATTCTGGATATCGTGAGTTATTGACTGTTATTTCAGAGCAGAGTGTTTCCTTATAATGTATTATATATATATGCCTATATTGCAACTGTACAGGTTTAGGTGGGTGACTGGCCTTAGCCTTGTCACTAGTTCGCTGGGATAGGCCAGGCACTTACCAGCACATGGGGTCGGTTGTGCTGATACTACACTCTGCGCTCTTTTTGCGCGGATACAGGTTACGGACAGCAGCAGCGGCAGTAGCGACTTGTGGATTTTTCGACTACTGAGACTACGAGGTAGCCTTGCAGGCGTTCGCAGGACCCGTTGTCTCTTCTATCTATGCTTTTCATTCTGTTATCTCATGTAACCGAGATAAACAGCTTGTATTTTCTTTCAAACAATTATGTGTATTATTCTTAGAAGTTCGTGAGTATTGTGACACCAATCTTGGGTAGTGTATTAGATTTGGATTTTTCTTTATCATATTTGACTAAGTCTTCCGCTAATTTTGATTATTTCGCTGTAATTTTTATGTTGTTAATAAGAAATTGGTAATTAATGGAGATGTAATTAATATTTGGCTTGCCTAGCTTCCATTTAGTAGGCGTCATCATGACCCCGATGGTGGGAAATCCGGATCGTGACAAGTTGGTATTAGAGCACTAGGTTGCATAGGTCTCACAACTCACGAACAACCTTAGTAGAGTCTGAAGGATCGGTACGGAGACGTCTGTATTTATCCTCCAGAGGCTACAGAGTTAGGAAAATATTCTCTTTATTCTTTCCGGTCGTGCGACTTGATCTTTTGAATGTTAATTGAACTTCTACTCTGTTCTTCCGCAGATGGTAAGGACACGTGCATCCTCATCTACCGACCAGCAGCCCGAGGTCCCAGCAGCGGCAGCTCCTGCTAGGGGTAGAGGCCGAGGTCGAGGTCGTCCTAGAGGACAAGGTAGGGGCAGAGCTCAGCCCCGAGCAGCAGCACGAGTGGTAGAACCTCAGGTTCGTATCGAGGAGGAAGTTCCAGCCCCAGCAGCTCCAGTAGGCCCAGCTCAAGTCCCGGGAGGAGCTTTATTTTCACCGGATCTTCAGGATGCTTTGGTCCGTATAGCAGGTTTTATGGATCATGTCACCAGAGCAGGTTTATTACCGGTAGCACCAGCCACTTCTCAGGCTGGAGGAGGTAATCAGACTTCTGCTACGCGCACTCCGGAGCCAGTAATTCCCCGGGCTCAAGATCCTGTGATTCAGCCAGTTGAGGCAGGTTCGGCCTATTATTGCGACTCCGTCTAATGATGGTGCAGCCATGTCTGCTGATGCGTTGTGGAGATTGGACGGGTTTACCAAACTGTTCACTACCACATTCAGTGGCACTCCTTCAGAGGATCCACAGGACTTCCTATACAGCTGCCACGTAGTTCTCCGTACTATGGGTATTGTGGAGACAAATGGTGTGGATTTTGCTACTTTTCGGTTATCTGGTTTCGCCAAGACTTGGTGGAGAGATTATTGTCTAACCAGGCCAGCGGGATCGTCACCTTTAACTTGGGAACAGTTTGCAGAATTATTCTTGGAGAAGTTCGTTCCAGCAACTCAGTGGGAAGTTATGCGCAGACAATTTGAGCATCTTCATCAGGGTTCTATGTCTGTCACACAATACGAGACTAGGTTCGTGGACCTGGCTCGTCATGCTATTATCATACTTCCCACAGAGCGGGAGAGAGTGAGGAGGTTTATTGATGGCTTGAATCAGCCAATTCGGCTACAGATGGCTATGGGAGCATGAACTGAAATCACTTTTCAGGAGGCGGCTAATGCAGCCCGCCGGATCGAGATGGCTCTGTCACAGGGAGCGAGACATGGATCGGATAAGAGATCTCGTAATTCGGGTAGATTCAGTGGTACCTCGTCTGGAGATAGAGATTTTTATGATAGAGGCCATCCTCCTAGGCCTTATCGGTCAGCTCTTCAGGTTTCTCATGATGCTTCAGGTGATCGTAATTCTCAGCCACGCTACTCTGATCAGCAGCCTATTAGTGCACCACCACTTCGCCATTTTCAGCAGTCGAGGGCTTGTTTTACGTGCGGTGATCTTAGGCACATTGCAAGGTATTGCCCTCGAGCTTCTGACAGATCTCACCAGCAGGGTTCTCGTGCCATGATTCAGGCCCCAGTTCCCTCACAGCCTGCCCAGCCGGCTAGAGGCGGAGGTAGAGGACATAGAGGTGGAGGTAGAGGTCATAGAGGTGGAGCTCGGACCGATAGAGGTAGAGACCAGCCAGCAGCTGATCGTCCTAGAGATACTGCTCAGGGTGGTGGGGCACAGCCCCGATGTTATGCACTTCCCGCCGGACCAGAGGCTGAGTCTTCTGATGCCGTCATTACAGGTATTATTTTGGTTTGTGATAGAAAGGCATCAGCATTATTTGACCCTGGGTCTACATATTCTTATGTGTGTTCCTATTTTGCACCATACTTGGTTCAGCCTAGTGATCCACTGAGTGTTCCTGTTCATGTGTCTACACCAGTAGGCGATTCCATTGTGGTTGATCGAGTTCATCGGTCATGTATTATAGTAATTGAGGGTCTCGAGACCCGTGCTGATTTATTACTCCTAAATATAGTGGACTTTGATATTATACTAAGCATGGATTGGCTATCTCCGTATCATGTTATTTTAGATTGCCATGCCAAGACTGTGACTTTAGCCCTGCCGAATTCGCCTCGTATAGAGTGGAAAGGAATTTCGGGTCATACTAGCCGTAATGTTATTTCTTATGTTAAAGCTCAACGTATGGTTGGAAAGGGATGCTTGGCTTATTTGGCCTATGTCCGTGATTCTAGTGCTCAGGTTCCTTCTATTGACTCTGTGCCTGTGGTTCGCGAATTTCCTGAAGTATTTCCTTCAGACTTGCCAGGTATGCCGCCCGATAGGGACATTGATTTTTGCATTGATTTGGCTCCAGACACTCAGCCCATTTCCATTCCCCCATACCGTATGGCTCCGCAAGAGTTAAAAGAATTGAAGGAACAGCTGCAGGATTTACTTGAAAAGGGTTTCATTAGGCCCTAGTGTTTCGCCGTGGGGTGCACCTGTATTATTTGTAAATAAGAAAGATGGTTCGATGAGAATGTGCATTGACTATCGACAGAGTTAAACAAGGTGACTATCAAAAATAAATATCCACTTCCGCGAATTGATGATTTATTTGACCAGCTTTAGGGTGCCAAGGTATTTTCAAAGATGGATTTGAGATATGGCTATCATCAGCTGAAGATTAGGGCATCTGATGTCCCTAAAACCTCGTTCCGCACTAGGTATGGACATTATGAATTTCTGGTCATGTCTTTTGGGTTGACAAATGCTCCAGCAGCTTTTATGGAATTAATGAATCGGTGTTCCGGCCTTATTTAGACTTGTTTGTAATAGTCTTCATTGATGACATATTGATATATTCCCGCAGTCAGGAGGAGCATGCGCAACATCTCAGGAGTGGCCTTACAGACTCTGAGAGATAGCCAGCTATATGCAAAATTTTCAAAGTGTGAATTTTGGCTAAGTTCGGTTGCATTCCTGGGTCATATTGTGACGGCAGCAGGTATTCAGGTTGATCCGAAGAAAATTGAGGCAGTCAAGAGCTGGCCTAGACCGACATCAGCCACAGATATTCGGAGTTTCTTGGGGTTAGCGGGGTATTATCGCCGATTCGTAGAAGGATTTTCGTCTATTGCAACCCCACTGACCAGATTGACCCGGAAGGGTGTTCAATTTGAATGGTCCGATGAATGTGAGGCGAGCTTTCAAAAGCTCAAGACAACCTTGACCACAACACCGGTATTGGTTTTACCCACAGGTACGGGACCTTATACTATTTATTGTGATGCTTCCCGTATTGGGCTTGGTGCAGTGTTAATGCAGGATGGCAAGGTTATTGCCTATGCTTCGAGGCAGTTGAAGATCCATGAGAAGAACTATCCAGTGCATGATCTAGAATTGGTGGCGATTATTCACGCATTGAAAATCTGGAGGCATTATTTGTATGGTGTAGCATGTGAAATATACACCGATCATAAGAGTCTTCAGTATTTGTTTCAGCAGAAAGAGTTGAATATGAGGCAGAGAAGGTGGCTAGAGTTGCTAAAAGACTATGATGTTACTATTTTATATCACCCAGGTAAGGCCAATGTGGTGGCCGATGCATTGAGTAGAAAGTCTGCCAGCATGGGTAGTCTTGCATATATTCCGGTCAGTCAGAGACCATTAGCCATAGATGTCCAGGCATTGGCCAACCGGTTCGTGAGATTAGACATTTCTGAGCCTAGCAGGGTGTTAGCCTGCACGGTCGCTCGTTCTTCTTTATTAGAGCGTATCCGTGAGAGGCGATTTGATGATCCTCATTTGCGTGAGTTGAGAGATACAGTACAGCGGGGAGGTGCCACACAGGTAAATCTAGATGATGATGGGATATTGAAATTGCAGGGTCGAGTTTGTGTGCCCAATGTCGAAGGAATTCGAGAATTAATCTTAGCGGAGGCCCACAGTTCGCGGTATTCTATTCACCCGGGCGCCGCGAAGATGTACCAGGACTTACGTCAGCACTATTGGTGGCGCGGAATGAAGAAAGATATCGTTGCGTATGTCGCTCGGTGTCTAAATTGTCAGCAGGTGAAATATGAGCACCAGAGACCTGGTGGTGTATTCCAGAGGATTGAAATTCCCGAGTGGAAATGGGAGCGGATCACTATGGATTTCGTTACTGGACTTCCTTTGACTAGAAGGAAATTTGATGCTATTTGGGTCATTGTTGATAGGCTGACCAAGTCAGCACACTTTATTCCAGTATCTGTCTCCTACTCGTCGGAGAGGTTAGCGGAGGTTTACATTAGGGAGATTGTTCGTCTCCATGGAGTGCCGGTATCTATTATCTCTGATCGGGGTACGCAGTTTACCTCGCGGTTCTGGAGAGCGGTCCAGCAGGAATTAGGCACCCGGGTTCGGTTGAGTACGGCATTTCATCCTCGGACGGATGGCCGGTCCGAGAGGACTATTCGGATTCTAGAGGACATGCTTCGAGCCCGTGTTATTGATTTCGAAGGCTCGTGGGACCAGTTTCTGCCATTAGCAGGAGTTCGCCTACAATAACAGTTACCAATCTAGCATCCGGATGGCTCCGTATGAGGCGTTGTATGGTAGGCGATGTCGATCACCGGTTGGATGGTTTGAACCGGGAGAGGCTCGGTTGTTGGGTACAGATTTAGTTCAGGAGGCCCTGGATAAGGTCAAAATTATTCAGGAGAGATTGCGTTCAGCTCAGTCCAAGCAGAAGACTTATGCGGATCGTAAGGTTCGAGATGTAGATTTCATGGTTGGTGAACGAGTATTGCTCCGAGTGTCGCCTATGAAGGGCGTGATGAGGTTCGGGAAGAAGGGCAAGCTCGGCCCTAGGTATATTGGTCCATTTGAAATTCTAGACAGAGTGGGAGGGGTGGCTTACAGATTAGCTTTGCCGCCTAGCTTATCAGCCGTGCATCCAGTTTTCATGTATCTATGCTTCG
This sequence comes from Nicotiana noctiflora, assembly GCA_032618575.1. Lineage (NCBI taxonomy): Eukaryota > Viridiplantae > Streptophyta > Magnoliopsida > Solanales > Solanaceae > Nicotiana > Nicotiana noctiflora. Next base: position 77,530 of record JASVEL010002336.1, on the reverse strand, counting down.
GAGATACCACGGCGATCCCACACATGTGTTAGACTTCAGTACTGTCCAATTGGACAATGATTTATCCTACGAGGAGGAGCCGGTGGCCATTCTAGACCGGCAGGTTCGACGATTGAGGTCGAAGAGTTATCCTTCTGTGCGTGTTCAGTGGAGAGGTCAGCCTCCTGAGGCATCGACCTGGGAGTCAGAGTCTGATATGCGGAGCCGCTACCCACATTTGTTTCCTGACTCAGGTACTTCTTTCTTTTGTCCGTTCGAGGACGAACGGTTGTTTTAGAGGTCGAGATTGTGACGACCCAAAGGGTCATCACTTGTTTTATTAATCATTCCGAGCTTTTGAGGTCTTGAAAACCTCATTTATAGTTGCCTCGATTTGCGTGCACAGTCCGGGCACAAAGCTGGAAAAGATTTATGTTGAAATATGTGAAAAAGTTGAAGAATTTTGATATTAATATTGATATGGTTGACTTTGGTCAACATTTTTGGTAAACGGACCCGGATCCGTGATTTGACTGTCTCAGAAAATCCGTAGAAAAATATGGAACTTGGGCATATGCCCGGAATTGAAATCCGAGGTCTAGAACCCCGGTAAAAGAATTTTTCTGTTAAATTGTTTTCTAAAAATGTTTAAGGAAAATGAAACTGAATTTTGATTAAAAAGTACTGTTATCGGGCTCGTATTTTGGTTCCGACGCCCGGTACAGGTCATATATATTGGTTAAGCGCTTCCTGGGAAGTTTGATTGAAAACGGACGTCGTTTGACGTGTTTCGGCCTTAAATAAAATTTTGAAAGTTATGAAAATTTGAAAGGATTCTTGAGTTTTAAGGCTCAATTCATGGATTTTGATGTTATTTTAGCGATTTGATCGCGCGAGCAAGTTCGTATGATGTTTTTAAGTTAGTGTGCATATTTGGTTTGGAGCCCCGAGGGCTCGGGAGTGTTTCGGAGGTTGTTCGGGGTGGTTTTAGACTAGGAAAAACTGCAGAAAATCTGCAGCAGACATTCCTTCTTCGCGTTCGCGTCCACCCAGTCGCGTTCGCGAAGGCATCTCCTTTCCCTTCACCGCGTTCGCGACCATAGGATCGCGTTCGCGTACAACAAATTTGGACCCAGCCATTTTCCTCTACGCGTTCGCGTGCAGGCTCCCGCGTTCGCGGAGCCTGGCCTGTCTCCTCTACGCGTTCGCGTAAGGTGCCACGCGTTCGCGTAGGCCAATTTGTAAGCCCATATTTTTATTCTTCTCGTTCGCGACTGTGTACACGCGAACGCGATGCATTTCAGTCCAACCCTTCACGTTCGCGACTATGTCCACGCGAACGCGATGCCCATTTTTGCCCAACCCTTCGCGAACGCGACACTGTCCATGCGAACGCGAAGGGCAAACTTTTGCCCAGACATTTTAATCCCAAAACAGAACAGAAACGGGATAACAAATCCCATTTCTGTTCAACCCCTTCTTCACAGCCCCTTGGACGATTTTTGAGCTATTCTTCACCAAACTTCTTGGGTAAGTGATTCTTAGCTCATTTTCTTCATTTTCCATCAATATTATTTGAATTCCTAAGCCTAAATAGGTGTAAATGGGTAGAAAAATTGAGAATTTAGTATAGTAAGGGTTTTCAATGAATTTGCGATCTAGACTTCGTTTTGGAGTCGAACTTAAGAACAAATTGTATATTTGAACTCATGGAAGATTGGGTGAACTTATTTTGGTTCGAAACTTGAGTTTCGACTATGTGGGCCCGGGGTCGATTTTTACTATTCCGGGCAGAATGTTGTAAAAATCATATTTAGCAATATGAACTAGTTTGTTAAGTAGAATTGATGATATTGAATCAATTGTGTATATATACGATTGGATTGGAGTCAAATTCGAAAGGAAAAGGCATTGCTACGGATTGAATCGTTCGTAAACTTTCGAGGTAAGTGTTTGTTCTATCCTAGTTTGTAGGAATATGAATTTAGTTATGAATAAATTGTTGAATAAGAGTTATTGGTGTTATACCGGTAATGAAGGTAAATTGTTGAAATTATTATAAATTATTGGTTTAAAACCGGTAATTATAAATATTGTTGATATAGAGATTATTGGCTAAATGCCGGTAATATATATATTTTATGAATTGGGATCGTGTGGTACGCCGACCACAAAGTAACTTAAAATCTTGGCATTGGCCATAGTTGCCGGTAGCCGATTGATATATTTGGGAGCGGGTGGTACGCCTACCACAAGATATAATTATTGATATATTTAGGAGCGGGTGGTACGCCTACCACAAGATATAATTACTGATATACTGGGAGCGGGTGGTACGCCTACCACAAGATATGATTACTGTGATAGTTGGGAGCGGGTGGTACGCCTACCACGAGATATGAAATGAGAGAGGAATTGAGACATGAAAGTAAGATTTATTATGTTGATTAGATTATTCTGGATATCGTGAGTTATTGATTGTTATTTCAGAGCAGAGTATTTCTTTATAATGTATTATATATATATGCCTATATTGCAACTGTACAGGTTTAGGTGGGTGACTGGCCTTAGCCTTGTCACTAGTTCGCTGGGATAGGCCAGGCACTTACCAACACATGGGGTCGGTTGTGCTGATACTACACTCTGCGCTCTTTTTGCGCAGATACAGGTTACGGACAGCAGTAGCGGCAGTAGCGACTTGTGGATTTTTCGAATACTGAGACTACGAGGTAGCCTTGCAGGCGTCCGCAGGACCCGTTGTCTCTTCTATCTATGCTTTTCATTCTGTTATCTCATGTAACCGAGATAAACAACTTGTATTTTCTTTCAAACAATTATGTGTATTATTCTTAGAAGTTCGTGAGTATTGTGACACCAATCTTGGGTAGTGTATCAGATTTGGATTTTCTTTATCATATTTGACTAAGTCTTCCGCTAATTTTGATTATTCCGCTGTAATTTTTATGTTGTTAATAAGAAATTGGTAATTAATGGAGATGTAATTAATATTTGGCTTGCCTAGCTTCCATTTAGTAGGCGCCATCATGACCCCGATGGTGGGAAATCCGGATCGTGACACAACTTCTTTATTATAATATACTGCCTTATATGGCTACAAAAATAGTATTTACAGCATATGTTGGAAGAATTTATAATAAAAAAAATTTGGATTACTATAGGCAGAAGACTTTTTGATTGTGCTCAGCCAGTATAAAAATACTGGAGTTTATTTGTGACGACCCGGCCCGTCGTCACGGGAATTACCACCCCGTTGTGTTGTAATTACATAATTCATGTTTTATATAAGTGTTAGTCTATCGGGGGAGTTAGGAGTGAATTAAATTGGAAATGAGGCATATAGCCTTTGTGAAGGAAACTTGAATAAGAAAAGTCAACCCGGAGTTGACTATTTAGCTAGAGGGCTCGGAATCGGATTCTGATGATTGGGTTAGTTCCGGAAGGTGATTTGTGACTTAGGGGAGCGATCGGAATTGAATTTGGAGGCCCGGTGTAGAAATAGGCTTGAATTGGCTAAGGTTGAATTTTGGCAAAATCCGAACGGTAGGTGAGATTTTGATCCGGGGGTCGGAATGGAATTCCGACAGTTGCAGTAGCTCCGTTAGGTGATTTTGGATGTGCCTGCAAAATTTTAGGTCATTCGGACATCGTTTGGTCGGGTTTTTGATCGAATGTGTAATTCGGAAAGTTTTAAGAAATTTAGGCTTGAATCCGTGTGTAATTGGTGATTTGGATGTTTAGGGTGGTGTTTTTATGATTGGAACAAGTTCGTATCGTGTTTTGGAGTATGTTGGTGGTTTTCGTTGGGGTCCGGGGGCCTCGGGGTGAATCCGGACCATCATCCAGCACCTTTGGAACTAAAAAGTCTGCAGAAATATTGCAGATCACTGGGCAAAAATCTAGGTCTTTGCGTTCGCGTGGCATGGGCCGCGTTCCTGAAGGCCAGGCAAGTTAAGCATCGCGATCGCGAGACAGGGTATCGCGTTCGCGTAGGCCAGGATTATTGAGCTTCGCGATCGCGTTCAGGATCTCGCGTTCGCGTAGATTATTTGGTCGGAAGCAGTGCGATCGCGTGTCTTGTGTCGCGATCGCGTAGGTTAATCTGGGAGCCGGCCGAGTTTGTTCACTGCGATCGCGTTAGTTCGTTTGCGATCGCGTAGGGTCACTGAATTGTTTACTGCGATCGCGTCCAGGAACACGCGATCGCGTAGAGAAAAATTAGGCCGCCCAAAATTTGTGCATCGCGATCGCGTGCCAAAGGCCGCGATCGCGTAGGGTTAATTCGTCTGGCAGAGAATTTAATCACAGAACAGAGGGGCTACGGGTTTCATTCATGAAACCTCCATTTTTGAGTTCTAGAGAGAGAAACTCACGGGAATTGCTGGTAATTCATCGGGGATTCGTTGGAGGTAAGTTTTGTGGCTTAATTACATCATTTTAACATGAAATCCTTGGTTAAATCCCTGTAAATGGAAGATTTAAGGTGGGTTTGAGCCCTAGGCCTAAATTTAAGAAAAACACCGATTTGAGTGGGCAAATGGAGTCCGATTTTGGTAAATTTTATATGCCTAGACTCGTATCGAGATGAGGATTCCGAATATGTAATTTTTGTAATTTTTCGACAAGTGTACCAAAAGTCGGGTTTTGACAACTTGTGGGTTTTGATATAAATTGGGTTATTTCGAATGAATTTCGTGAAATTAGCGTATATTGATGCATTCTCTATGATTTTGAACAAAGTTGACATCCGAAGAGATTGAATCGCGAGGCAAGCGCAAGGCGGATTGAAGCTTCTACCGGTTCGAGGTGAGTGGTAGTAGTAAACAATGCACTGAGGGTTTGAAACCCCGTACTAGCACTTTACAGTGCTATATTGAGATGAGACACGCGTTCTATGACGGGCGTGGTAACATTGTGATAGGGGGTTCGGACTTAGTCCTTCCCGGCTAATAGAATACTGTGTTGTACAACTGTTAATGAGGTTATAACTGTACAATTGGGCTGATAGCCATGTTTGGGGCCTTGTGCCGATCTGTAGAACATTAGGGAACCTATAGAGCTAGGTGACCTTTACATCGTGTTGGAAATATACACTCAGCCATAGCTCTAGCTGCATAGCATAATATGAGCCTGTACTAGATGTGTACATTGAGAGAGATTATCTAGGGTTGAATTCCCTGTTCTAGCTGGGTGGGCCTGAAAGGCCAAGTTTATACCGATTGAGATGTTATATTGGGCATGAAAGGCCAAGTCTATATTAACTGGGATAGGGTCGAGGACCCATTATGAGGTATTATGCATACAGATACCTATTTTGGATCGGACTGCACGCCGCAGTAATATACATGTGATATACATGTAATATACATGTGGGACGGACTGCACGCCGCAGTATTATTGCGCTTGGGCTGTAGGAGCCCCTTCGGAGTCTGAGTCTGCACACATTCCAGTGAGCGCCGGTATATTATGGGATCGGGCTGCACGCCGCAGCAGTATATATGTTGGATCGGACTGCACGCCGCAGTGATATATGGTGGACCTGGCTGCACGCCATAGCACCATAGCGCTTGGGCCTAGGGAGCCCCTCCGAAGTCTGTATACACCCCCAGTGAGCGCCGTCGACGTTAAATGGAGCGGGCTGCGCGCCGCAGCAGTATATGTATTGGAGCGGGCTGCACGCCGCAACATTATAATTAATCATATCCTACTATTTACTTAGATACTTATACATTATAGACATAAGTATGTGCCTTTATATGTTGAGATGGCCGTACACCGTAGGGGTACGAGCGAGGGTTTGTTCAGTGTGGAAATCTTGTAGAGATAAAATGTAGATTGGAGGTTAAAGTACTACTATAGTGATGACGTACTCGTGAAGGTTGCCTTAGAACTGCTAAGTGATAGCACAGGAGTTCTTACTTTCAGTTATTATTTATTATTGTTACTCATGAGTTGAAATATACTCACCCCACTCCCCTGCACTTTCTGTGCAGATCCACGGGTGCCCGAGAGCAGTTGAGACATTTTAGCTGCTGATCCTTGTCTACTTTTGCGGAGATTACGAGGTAGCTGCCAGCGTCCGCAGAGCTTGTTTCTCCTTCTTTATCATCTTGTTGACTTCCTACTTGCCTAGACTTGGTTGTATTAGGATGCTATTCTGTAGAGGCTCAGTCTCGTGACACCACGATATGGTTGGGACCGTATTTTGTATGTTTTACATTTCGTTTATCACCTGATATGATCATTTATTGTTTAAGTTTAATTTAATTAATAATTGGCTGGTTTAAGGGATGATATGGTCGGGCTTGCCTAGCATTGTGTTGGGCGCCATCACGACCAGGGTTTGGGTCGTGACAAGTTGGTATCAAAGCCAAGGTTAATAGGTCTCGCGAGTCATGAGCCGGTTGGTAGAGTCTCGTGGATCGGTGCGGGGACGCCTGTACTTATCCTCGGGAGGCTGCAAACCTTTTTAGGAAAAGTTTCAATTCTTGGAATTCTTGTCGTGCGATTACTTTTGACTTGAACCGAACTTTGACATTCTATTCTCTCGCAGAGATGGCGAGAACTCGATCATCCGGACGTGGAGGACGACCACCACTACCACCTACTAGAGGCCGTGGACGCGGTCGTGGTCGTGGCGGAGTTAGGGCAGCTGAGGCAGTGCCAGCTGACCCACAGCCCCCAGTTGCAGAGGTGCCAGCAGCACCAGATCAGGCACCAGCTGTGCCCATTGTTATTCCGGGTCTACGGGAGACCCTGGCTCAGATACTAGCAGTCTGCACTGGCCTAGCACAGGCGGTTTCAGTTACTACTGCAGCAGCTGCATCGGGGATCGGGGGTGGTCATCAGACCCCCGCAGTACGCACTCTAGAGCCAGCAGTGCAGGGCTTACAGACACTAGAGGCTCCTCCAGTTCAGCCCGTGGTTCCGGTTCAGCCAGCAGATCAGGTTCAGGGGGACAGGGTCCCAGCTATGACAGACGATGAGCAGCGTCGTCTCGAGAGGTTCACCAGGTTATCTCCTCCAGTGTTCACCGGTGCTCCGGGCGATGACGCCCAAGGTTTTCTGGATAAGTGCCGTAGGATGCTTCGTACGGCAGGGATATTGGAGTCCGGTGGGGTATCTTTCACTACCTTTCAGTTTCAGGGACCAGCCTTTGCTTGGTGGGCATGTTCGGGGTAGTAAAAAGGGAGGTGTGACACCACTATCATGGCCGGAGTTCTCCACTATGTTCTTGGAGAAATGGGTGCCTCGATCTCGGAGAGAGGAGATGCGTAGGCGGTTTGAGGGTCTCCGTCAGGGGGACATGTCAGTGTCGGAGTATGAGATCGGATTTACAGAGTTGTCCGGATATGCACCGTGGTTGGTTCATTCCGACGAGAGAGGATTGGGCGCTTCGTGGACGGCCTCATTTATCCCATTCGTATTCGATGACTCGGGAGAGGGTTTTGAGTCGTACATTTGAGGATGCTCTGGATATTGCTCGCGACATTGAGACAGATCGTCGGAGGGAGCGGGATGAGAGGGAGGCCAAGAGGCCTCGAGGAGCGGCTAGTTCCGGTGGCACACGGACCGGAGGCCGAGTCGGCGGAGCCGAGGTCGCTCTTTCGGTCTTCGCGGTCGAGACGCTCGGATCGTCGCGGATGGTCTCATAGACAGGATTATCGGGGTTCGCACCGAGCCGGCCCGGCTCTCGGTGCCATGCCGGCTCGTAGTTCTTCACGGGCCCCATCCGCTCGGGGTTCATCTCGGCCTAGTTCATCGGCTGGCCACTCCAGCGCCAGAGGTCCTTATCAGTCTCAGTACCCAGGACCGGGGAGTTGCTACGAGTGCGGAGAGTTTGGGCACCACCGTAGGGAGTGTCCCCGTCTTGTTTCCGGATCTTATCAGCAGAGGGGGCAGCCCTCGTCATCTGGTCCTTCTACTTCAGGCACCCGCCCCGCCAGCTAGGGGTGAGGGTCAGACAGCTAGGGGTCGCCCTCGAGGGGGAGGCCGATCAGGCGGTCAGGCTAGATGCTATGCTTTTCGGGGCCGATCTGAGGTTGTTGCTTCTGATGATGTCATTACAGGTATTATTTCAGTCTGCCACGGAGATGCCTCAGTATTGTTTGATCCCGGTTCTACTTATTCTTATGTGTCTACATATTTTGCTCCTCATTTGGGCACGACCCGAGGGAGTCTTGAGTTGCCAGTGCATGTATCTACCCCGGTAGGGGATACTATTGTTGTGGACCACGTATACCGGTCCTGTTTGGTCACTATTGGAGGTTTGGAGACCCGAGTAGACCTGTTGCTTCTCAGCATGATTGATTTTGATGTTATATTGGGCATGGACTGGCTATCTCCATGTCATGCTATTATGGACTGTCATGCTAAGACAGTCACTTTGGCTATGCCGGGCATTCAGAGGATCGAGTGGCGAGGCACGACTGAGTATGTACCTAGCAGGGTAATATCTTTCCTCAAGGCCCAACGAATGGTTGGGAAGGGATGTCTCTCTTATTTAGCATTTGTGCGGGAGGTCGAGGCCCAGACTCCCAGTATTGATTCTGTTCCCATTGTGCGAGACTTTCCTGATGTGTTTCCCTCAGACCTGCCGGGCATGCCGCCGGACAGGGATATTGATTTTGGTATCGATTTGATGCCGGGCACTCAGCCTATTTCTATTCCTCCGTATCGTATGGCACCAGCTGAGTTGAAGGAATTGAAGGAGCAGCTCCAGGAACTCCTAGATAAGGGGTTTATTCGGCCGAGTGTGTCGCCGTGGGGTGCACCAGTCCTGTTTGTTAAGAAAAAGGACGGATCTATGAGGATGTGTATTGACTATAGGCAGCTAAACAAAGTAACAGTGAAGAATAAGTATCCTCTTCCTCGTATTGATGATTTATTTGATCAGCTCCAGGGAGCTAGGGTGTTCTCGAAGATTGATCTTCGTTCAGGCTACCATCAGCTGAAGATTAGAGAGTCTGACATTATGAAGACTGCATTCAGGACGAGATATGGTCACTATGAGTTCCTTGTAATGTCTTTTGGGCTGACCAACGCCCCAGCAGCATTTATGCATCTGATGAACAGTGTATTCAGGCCGTATCTTGATTCATTTGTGATCGTATTCATTGATGACATACTTGTCTACTCTCGTAGCCAGGAGGAGCATGCTCGGCACTTGAGTGTTGTGTTGCAGAGATTGAGAGAGGAGAAGTTGTATGCCAAGTTCTCCAAATGTGAGTTCTGGCTTGAGTCCGTGGCATTCTTAGGGCACGTGGTGTCCTGTGATGGTATTCGGGTAGATCCGAGGAAGGTCGAGGCAGTGCAGAGTTGGCCCAGACCGACCTCAGTTACTGAGATCCGTAGCTTTCTGGGATTGGCAGGGTATTATCGCCGATTCGTTCAGGGGTTCTCTTCTATTGCTTCACCCTTGACTAGATTGACTCGGAAGGGTGTTCCTTTCTTATGGTCCGAGGAGTGCGAGGAGAGCTTTCAGAAGCTCAAGACAGCACTGACCACAGCACCAGTCTTGATTCTACCGACAGCTTCAGGTTCTTATACTGTATATTGTGATGCCTCGGGAGTGGGCATTGGTTGTGTGTTGATGCAGGAGGGTAGGGTCATTGCTTATGCCTCTCGTCAGTTGAAGCCCCACGAGAAGAACTACCCTGTTCATGATTTGGAGCTAGCAGCCATAGTTCATGCCTTGAAGATTTGGAGGCATTACCCGTATGGTGTCTCATGTGAGGTGTTCACGGATCATCGCAGCCTTCAGCACTTATTCAGACAGAAGGACCTTAATTTGAGACAGCGGAGGTGGTTGGAGTTGCTTAAGGACTATGATATCACTATTTTGTATCATCCGGGGAAGGCCAATGTGGTGGCCGATGCCTTGAGTCGGAAGGCGGTTAGCATGGGCAGCTTAGCTTTCATCCCAGTTGGGGAGAGGCCTTTTGCTTATGATGTTCAAGCCCTAGCCAATCGGCTAGTGAGATTAGATATTTCGGAGCCGAGTCGAGTGTTGGCTTGTATTGCTTCTCGATCTTCCTTATATGATCGCATCAGAGAGCGACAGTATGATGACCCACATTTGCTTGTCCTTAAGGACAGAGTGCAGCATAATGATGTCAGAGATGTGACTATCGACAGTGATGGTGTTTTGAGGATGCAGGGGCCGTATATGTGTGCCCAATGTTGATGGTTTGCGGGAGTTGATACTTGAGGAGGCACACGGTTCGCGGTACTCTATTCACCCAGGTGCCGCAAAGATGTACCAAGACTTGAGACAGCACTACTGGTGGAGGAGAATGAAGATGGATATTGTTAGACATGTAGCTAAGTGCCTCAATTGCCAGCAGGTCAAATATGAGCATCAGAGACCGGGCGGTGTTCTTCAGCGTATGGTTATTCCCGAGTGGAAATGGGAGAGGATCACCATGGATTTTGTTACTGGGCTACCTCGGACAGCGAGGAAGTTTGATTCTGTATGGGTGATTGTTGATCGGCTGACTAAGTCCGCACATTTCATCCCGGTTAGTACTACTTACTCATCGGAGCGGTTGGCAGTGATCTTTATTCGGGAGATTGTCAGGTTGCATGGGGTCCCAGTGTCTATTATATCTGACAGAGGCACTCAGTTCACTTCCCAGTTTTGGAGAGCATTTCAGCGAGAGATGGGTATGAGGGTTGAGTTGAGTACAACATTTCACCCCCAGACAGACGGGCAGTCTGAGCGTACTATTCAGATCCCGGAGGATATGTTGCGGGCATGTGTGATTGATTTTGGTGGTTCGTGGGATGAATTCTTACCACTTGCTGAGTTTGCCTACAACAACAGCTACCAGTCGAGTATTCAGATGGCCCCGTACGAGGCATTGTATGGCAGACGGTGTAGATCTCCCGTGGGATGGTTTGAGCCTGGTGAGATTAGATTGATAGGGACTGAGTTAGTCCAGGATGCTCTGGATAGAGCAAAGTTAATCCAGGAGAGGCTTCGTACAGCACAGTCTCGCCAGAAGAGTTATGCGGACCGTAGAGTTCGAGAGTTGTCGTTCATGGTTGGTGACAGAGTATTGTTGAAGATTTCACCTATGAAGGGTGTCATGAGGTTCGGAAGGAAAGGGAAGCTGAGTCCCAGGTATATTGGTCCTTTTGAGATACTCAGGAGAGTTGGAGAGGTGGCATATGAGTTAGCCTTGCCACCCAGTTTATCCAGCGTTCATCCGGTATTCCATGTGTCTATGCTCCGGAAGTACATTGGAGATCCGTCTCATGTATTAGATTTCAGCACCATCCAGCTTGATGGTGATCTATCCTATGATGTGGAGCCTATTGCTATTTTGGGTCGTCGGGTGAGAAAATTGAGGTCCAAGGAGATTGCATCGGTTAAGGTTCAGTGGAGAGGTCGACCCGTGGAGGAGGCTACTTGGGAGGTTGAGCAGGAGATACGGAGCAGATACCCTCAGCTATTTGAGACTTCGGGTATGTTTCTTGACCCGCTCGAGGACGAGCGTTTGCTTAAGAGGGGAGAATGTGACGACCCGGCCCGTCGTCACGGGAATTACCACCCCGTTGTGTTGTAATTACATAATTCATGTTTTATATAAGTGTTAGAGTCTATCGGGGGAGTTAGGAGTGAATTAAATTGGAAATGAGGCATATAGCCTTTGTGAAGGAAACTTGAATAAGAAAAGTCAACCCGGAGTTAACTATTTAGCTAGAGGGCTCGGAATCGGATTCTGATGATTGGGTTAGTTCCGGAAGGTGATTTGTGACTTAGGGGAGCGATCGGAATTGAATTTGGAGGCCCGGTGTAGAAATAGGCTTGAATTGGCTAAGGTTGAATTTTGGCGAAATCCGAACGGTAGGTGAGATTTTGATCCGGGGGTCGGAATGGAATTCCGACAGTTGCAGTAGCTCCGTTAGGTGATTTTGGATGTGCCTGCAAAATTTCGGGTCATTCGGACATCGTTTGGTCGGGTTTTTGATCGAATGTGTAATTCGGAAAGTTTTAAGAAATTTAGGCTTGAATCCGTGTGTAATTGGTGATTTGGATGTTTAGGGTGGTGTTTTTATGATTGGAACAAGTTCGTATCGTGTTTTGGAGTATGTTGGTGGTTTTCGTTGGGGTCCCGGGGGCCTCGGGATGGATTCGGGGGTCCAAACGGACCAATTTGTGCCAAAAGGCACTGCTGTTCTGCTGCAATAATCGCAGAAAAATTTTGTTCTCCGCGATCGCGGAGATGGCCATGCGATCGCCTAAGGGAGAAATCCTGAGCTCTGCGATCGCGAAGCAAAGCCTGCGATCGCGTAAGTCTGAAGGTTGGGGCATTGCGATCGCGTGAAGTTTTATGCGATCGCGTAGGGTATTTGGTCGGAAGCAGTGCGATCGCGTGTCTTGTGTCGCGATCGCGTAGGTTAATCTGGGAGCCGGCCGAGTTTGTTCACTGCGATCGCGTTAGTTCGTTTGCGATCGCGTAGGGTCACTGAATTGTTCACTGCGATCGCGTCCAGGAACACGCGATCGCGTAGAGGAAAATTAGGCCGCCCAAAATTTGTGCATCGCGATCGCGTGCCAAAGGCTGCGATCGCGTAGGGTTAATTCGTCTGGCAGAGAATTTAATCACAGAACAGAGGGGCTACGGGTTTCATTCATGAAACCTCCATTTTTGAGTTCTAGAGAGAGAAACTCACGGGAATTGCTGGTAATTCATCGGGGATTCGTTGGAGGTAAGTTTTGTGGCTTAATTACATCATTTTAACATGAAATCCTTGGTTAAATCCTTGTAAATGGAAGATTTAAGGTGGGTTTGAGCCCTAGGCCTAAATTTAAGAAAAACACCGATTTGAGTGGGCAAATGGAGTCCGATTTTGGTAAATTTTATATGCCTAGACTCGTATCGAGATGAGGATTCCGAATATGTAATTTTTGTAATTTTTCGACAAGTGTACCAAAAGTCGGGTTTTGACAACTTGTGGGTTTTGATATAAATTGGGTTATTTCGAATGAATTTCGTGAAATTAGCGTATATTGATGCATTCTCTATGATTTTGAACAGAGTTGACATCCGAAGAGATTGAATCGCGAGGCAAGCGCAAGGCGGATTGAAGCTTCTACCGGTTCGAGGTGAGTGGTAGTAGTAAACAATGCACCTGAGGGTTTGAAACCCCGTACTAGCACTTTACAGTGCTATATTGAGATGAGACACGCGTTCTATGACGGGCGTGGTAACATTGTGATAGGGGGTTCGGACTTAGTCCTTCCCGGCTAATAGAATACTGTGTTGTACGACTGTTAATGAGGTTATAACTGTACAATTGGGCTAATAGCCATGTTTGGGGCCTTGTGCCGATCTGTAGAACATTAGGGAACCTATAGAGCTAGGTGACCTTTACATCGTGTTGGAAATATACACTCAGCCATAGCTCTAGCTGCATAGCATAATATGAGCCTGTACTAGATGTGTACATTGAGAGAGATTATCTAGGGTTGAATTCCCTGTTCTAGCTGAGTGGGCCTGAAAGGCCAAGTTTATACCGATTGAGATGTTATATTGGGCCTGAAAGGCCAAGTCTATATTAACTGGGATAGGGTCGAGGACCCATTATGAGGTATTATGCATACAGATACCTATTTTGGATCGGACTGCACGCCGCAGTAATATACATGTGATATACATGTAATATACATGTGGGACGGACTGCACGCCGCAGTATTATTGCGCTTGGGCTGTAGGAGCCCCTTCGGAGTCTGAGTCTGCACACATTCCAGTGAGCGCTGGTATATTATGGGATCGGGCTGCACGCCGCAGCAGTATATATGTTGGATCGGACTGCACGCCGCAGTGATATATGGTGGACCTGGCTGCACGCCATAGCACCATAGCGCTTGGGCCTAGGGAGCCCCTCCGAAGTCCGTATACACCCCCAGTGAGCGCCGTCGACGTTAAATGGAGCGGGCTGCGCGCCGCCGCAGCAGTATATGTATTGGAGCGGGCTGCACGCCGCAGCATTATAATTAATCATATCCTACTATTTACTTAGATACTTATACATTATAGACATAAGTATGTGCCTTTATATGTTGAGATGGCCGTACACCGTAGGGGTACGAGCGAGGGTTTGTTCAGTGTGGAAATCTTGTAGAGATAAAATGTAGATTGGAGGTTAAAGTACTACTATAGTGATGACGTACTCGTGAAGGTTGCCTTAGAACTGCTAAGTGATAGCACATGAGTTCTTACTTTCAGTTATTATTTATTATTGTTACTCACTGAGTTGAAATATACTCACCCCACTCCCCTGCACTTTTTGTGCAGATCCACAGGTGCCCGAGAGCAGTTGAGACATTGTAGCTGCTGATCCTTGTCTACTTTTGCGGAGATTACGAGGTAGTTGCCAGCGTCCGCCGAGCTTGTTTTCTCCTTCTTTATCATCTTGTTGATTTCCTATTTGCCTAGACTTGATTGTATTAGGATGCTATTCTGTAGAGGCTCAGTCTCGTGACACCACGATATGGTTGGGACCGTATTTTGTATGTTTTACATTTCGTTTATCACCTGATATGATCATTTATTGTTTAAGTTTAATTTAATTAATAATTGGCTGGTTTAAGGGATGATATGGTCGGGCTTGCCTAGCATTGTGTTGGGCGCCATCACGACCAGGGTTTGGGTCGTGACATTATTTTTTCACATGACATATCTCTATCATGTATTACAGTGTGATGACCCGGCCCGTCATCATGTGAGGTATCACCCCGTTATCCTCGTTATCTGCTTGTTAAGGTTGTAATATGCCTGTTGGGTAAGTTTGAGTCAATCTGGGTGTCACGACCCCAATCCCGGTCGTGATGGCACCCAACACAATGCTAGGCAAGCCCGACCATATTATCTCTTAACCAGCCATTCATTAATTCCAGTTAATCAAATTAAACATAAACAACAAGTGTTCATATCAAAATGATAAACGTAATAGTAGAAACATACAAAATACGGTCCCAACCAAATCGTGGTGTCACAAGTCCGAGCCTCTACAAATGAAATCTACTACACAATTAAGTCTATGATGAATAGAAACAACGAAATGGTAAAGAGGAAGAGGTCAGGTACTGCGGACATCGGCAGCTACCTCGAAGTCTCCACGGAATGATGATAGTAAAGCAGCTGCGATAGCTCAACTGCTCTCATGAACCTGTATGTCTGCACAAAAAGTGCAGGGGAGTGGGGTGAGTATATTTCAACTCAGTGAGTAATAATAATAAACAACAACTGAAAATAAGAACTCATATACTATCACTAAACAGTTCTAAGTATAACCTCACAGGTAAGTCATCACTACAGTGAGTACTCTGATCTCCAGTCCACATCTATCTCAACAAGGTCCCACACTGACCAAATCCTCACCCGTACCGCTACGGTGTATAGCCAGCTCAATGTATGTAAATATATACATATGTCTTTAACGTATAAGTATTTAAGTATTTATAAGGATATGAATAAGTATAATGCTACGGCGTGCAGCCCGCTCCAATACATATACCGCTACGGTGCGCAACCCGCTCCATTTAACGTCGACGACGCTCACTGGGGGTGTATACAGACTTCGAAGGGGCTCCCTAGGCCCAAGCGCTATGATGCTACGGCGTGCAGCCCGATCCACACATATTTTACTGCGACATGCAGTCCGATCCAATATATATATATACACATATATAACTCTACTGATATGGCGTGCAGCCCGATCCCATAATATACACCAGCGCTCACTAAGAATGTGTGCAGACTCAGACTCCGAAAGGGCTCCTACAACCCAAGCACAATGATACTGCGGCGTGCAGTCCGATCCACATGTATGTTACTGCGGCGTGCAGTCCGATCCAATATATATAATGATGCGGCGTGCAACCCGATCCAATATATATACTGTTGCGGCGTGCACCTCGATCCAATATATATATATATACTGATGTGGCGTGCAACCCGATCCAATATAGATATATGTATAATATCTCATAGTGGGTCCTCGACCCTATCTCTGTCAGTATAGACTTGGCCTCTCAAGCCCAATATAACATCTCATAGTGGGTCCTTGACCCTATCTCAGTCGGTATAGACTTGGCCTCTCAGGCCCAATATAACATCTCATAGTGGGTCCTTGACCCTATCTCAGTCGGTATAGACTTGGCCTCTCAGGCCCACTCAGCTAGAACAGGGAATTCCACCCTAGATAGTCTCTCTCAAGGTACACACCTAGTACAGGCTCATGATATGCTATACAGCTGTAATTGCGGCTGAGTGTATCTATCCAGCAAGATATAAAGGTCGTTTAACTGTACTGGCTCCCCTAATACTCTACAGATCGGCAAAAGGCCCCAAACATGGCTACTAGCCCAATTACACAGTTAAAATCTTAGTCACAATCGTATTACACCATACGTTATCAGTCGGGAAGGACCAAGTCCAGTCCCTAAATCACAATGGCACCACGGCCGTCACATGACGCGTGTCTCATCTTAACATAGCATTGTAAAGTGCAAGTACGGGGTTTCAAACCCTCAGTACATTATTTACTACCACCACTCACCTCAATCCGGTAGAAGCCTTAGTCCGCCTTGCGCTCGCCTCGCAATTCAATCACCTTGGATGCCGAATCTGCTCAAAATCAATGAGAATACATCAATATAGGCTAATTAGACACAACCCATTCGAAATAACTCAATTTGCACGAAAACCCACAAAGTTGTCAAAATCCGACTTTTGGTACACTTCTCGAAAAATTACAAAAGTTACATTTACGGAATCCTTGTCTCAACACGAGTCTATACATACAAAATTCATAAAAAATGGAGTTCATTTGACCCCTTAAATCACCATTTATATCTAAGAGGGTTTTCTACCCTTTTCAACCAAATTTCTCAAATTAAACACCAAAACTTGCAATAGATTCAGGTTATACAACCAAAATTGAGTTAAGAGTGCTTACCCTATTGTTCTCTCAAAATATCTCCCGAAAAATCGCCTTACCCGGGCTCCAAATTATCAAAAATGACAAATGGGACGAAGTTTGGACTTTATTCTGCTACCCAGAGACTTGTTCTTCGCGTTCGCAGTCATACTCTCGCGTTCGCGAAGAACAAACTCCCAAAATTTTGTTTTTCACTTCCGCTCGGACAGTCTCTATTGAAATGGACATAACTTTTTACACACATCTCCAAATGACTATTACAATATGTTTCTCAAAACTAGATTCAAAGTTCTACAACTTTTGTTTTTAAATCACCTAAACATTCCTTATAGATAAAACAATATGAGCTTCCGAAGCAGGACCTGCGCGACGGAAATTCCTTCTTCGCGAACGCGAAGCACTGTCGCGAACGCAAAGAACACAAGTCCTAGATGACAAATCCTTCATCAAAAACCCGACCAAACTATGTCCGAACGACCTAAATATTAGCAGGCATATCCAAAATTACCTATCGGAGCTACTGCAACTGTCGGAATTTCAATCCCACTCCGGATCAAAATCTCACCACCGTTCGGATTTCGCCAAAATTCAGCCTTAGCCAATTCAAGCCTATTTCTACACCGGGCCTCCAAATTCAATTCCGATCGCTCGCCTAAGTAACACATCACCTCCCGGAACTAACCAAATCATCAGAATCCTATTCCCGAGCACTCTAACTAAATAGTCAACTCCAGGTTGACTTTTCATATTTAAGCTTCATTCAAAAAGGCTATTTGCCTCATTTTCAACCAGAATCACTCCTAACTCACCCGATAGACTCTAACACTGATATAAAAGCATGAAACATATAAACGAATGGGTAATAGGGTGATAACTCTTGTGACGACGGGCCGGTTCATCACATTCTCCCCAACTTAAGCAAACGCTCGTCCTCGTGCGTACCAGAGTTATACTAGAAGCAACCCAATAGCTGAATGACCTTACCAAGCATATATTCGGGGTGATCCCACATCTCCCTATCTCACATAAGTCCGATAATACCATATAGCCGGAATTTCACAGTCCATCTGAACCATAAACCACAATGCACTTCCTGAAATCATATACTAAATGCTAATCTCATGCCTATACTCTGGATACTCACGAACCCACTGTAATAGCCCATATTCGCCACTCCGGGTGAGATTACATGATGTATCAAACAACCCAATAGCTCGAGACGATGGCCTCGGTCCACAAGAATTGCCCAAGGTAACCAAGTAGTAACATAAAGACCTTTCTCATTAGATAGAGTCTTATTCCAACACCTTCATATCCTGTCCACGGTAACCGCACACGCGATATATCGAACCCATCTCTCAAGTCAACCATTTATGAATCCATTTCCCTTTTAATTGATACTACAACAGAATTCGGAGCCAAATCTCGATATTACCCTTCTAACCAACTGAAATCATACATGCTCGCACTTATTAATGACTCAAATGATCATTTAGGTTATAACACACCACACTGGTGACATGACACCTCAACACAGGCCTAAGCCACGACAAGCACAACACATGCTCCAATAAGAAACGTCTGAACATACTTAAATCATGATATCTGACTCAAACAAAAGAGTTGCATTTCAATTCCGCTGTACCATCATAACATAGCACTGGGATCGCGTTCCACATCATAGAGTACCTGAATCCTCCTCCAGAGGTCATAACATCACGTGGCCTTGCCACAATTCGTGATTCTATCCCACCACTATTACTCATGAAGCACCTCAAGTTACCAAGCTCAAAACGGTCAACCACACACATATTTAGGTCTGAACCCAAGCAATCAATCTCACCCACGGTGAAACAATTAATATACGCTATCAAGTCCTGAAAAGACATAACCGATGTGCTATTCCTCGAGCGATACCAATACGGACTATTCCTCGGATGCTAGGAACTATTGTATATAAGGTAACATATAGGAAGTTATTTTCCACATCACACTGTTGCAGTGCGCAACCCGTTCCAATAGCATACATGTGGCGGCGTGCCACGTGATCCAGATACCATACCTGTCGCGACGTACCACCCGATCCAGATATTATACATGTGGTGGCGTGCCACCCGATCCACGCATAAATCTAGCAAAAGGGAATCCACATCGACTCAAGTTGCTCATTGCAACAAACATATATATAGCCTCAAGCTCGGCCACATGAAAGGCATCCGACAAAGTTCGTCAATACTGGAACTGAGTCAATGGTATATACCTATACACTAACATCCGCCACGAAGGCCCAAGTTACAAAGCAATACCTACCAGCCGTTCTCTGGCACTAGGGTACATTTACCCTGCTGGAGTATGATCTGATGCGCTCTGCCATGCAGTTGTGATATTTTTCTGACATAGTCCATATCACATTAGTCTAGACAACCTGACTTATGACAACCAGTTTGCAATCATATATCATTATTTGAATTCGTGATATCAAGTAACGAGGGAGCCACTAGGGCTTTCAAATTTCCAATAACTACAAAACGGTGTTGATACACATGACATACCACCACTGTGTAGGCGGATTAAGAGAACTTCTAGTCTCCAACACATATATAACACATGAATCGCTATACCTGATCCCACACTCCACCGTACGAATACATAACGCACATCAAGCGTCCATTTGTACCACGAAAGCCATTCAGGAATTTCACTATACCATCAACGACTCAATTATTACAGCGATCCAACAAGAGAATACCACCATACCACTAGATATTATCAGTTTACATTACGTTGTCCTTTTGGACCATATTCCCTGCCAATTCACTAGAATAGCTGTACCATTTTTTTAATCGCCAGAAAGGTCGATTCTTAAATCACCTGCAGCTGTTCGCGCTGCTCAATAATTTTAATGACTTCCCATATATTATGAACTGATCTCAAAACCTTGAATATGCCATTATCAAATTTCCATAACACATTGCATATACCATACCACACTAAGACAACATGGAAATTCATATCCCTTTCCTCCGCCGCAAACATCGGCGCACTCAACTAGTCAAGGACTTTCATGATCCCATATAGAAGAAAAATCATTACACATTCCACTTTTCGCATACCAACGGGAATATTCTCATTTTCAAACCATGATAAACACATCACAACTCTTTCTTCCCATTCATTTCATAAGCTTAACTACCAGGACTGAGTCTTTTTACCCACACCGAGCTATGCAACTGCCAGCACATCAAGAGCTTTGTTGCACCATAACTGCAAGACTCATTACTTCGAACACACACCAGGAGTTACTCGTGAGCTTTTCATACTGTTCCAGTTTATTATCATCTTTAATTTAATATTTTCCTTCACTGGAGGATCACAATACCTCAACTCAGGTTACCATACAAGACTCATACACAAGACCATGCGGTCTAAGGCTCACAGGCCGCTGAATACTCCCTCAGATGTTTCCCAAAAGTACCACAATCTACAACACTTTACCTTGAAGAACTTTCTGCAATTTTGAATTCGTTATCATTACTCTCAAATATAAATACATAGAATCTCATCATTCACATAACATAACACATGTCTTGATCCCTTCTAATGATACCACAGTCACTAACCACACACACCACCTTAAGACACCTGGCCGTTACCAGCACAATCTTGAGCACCACAAAACTTTTCATGGGCATCATTCACCCTTATTCCGTTATAATTCAACGGTCTTATTGAACAGCACTACTCGTGCCTTGTTAGAACTCTGACATCGCAGAACATGATTACATATAGGTACAATTAGCTATCTTTCTTTTCTATGCACCGAACATTCTTTACTAACAGCAGTTTAAAATACCCTAGTATCTCTTCACATCTACGAAGCACCATAACCTTTATGAGAATTTTCCCCAACATACTTGGAGACAGAACCAACACAGTACACAATAGTGCAATAAGTTAATCAATAACAACCTCCCCAACTTGGCTCGGAGCCATATGTTAAAGAACTTTTAGCCACCTATGTCATTCTTACTCAAATGATGCCACAATGTTATCGTGAGATTAAACTCAAGTCATTTACAAGCTTGACAGAGACTCTAACTCTCTAAAACCTTAACTCTTCTGCAATTCTTGCATTTATACACACACTATAGTTAACCCTACTCTCTTTCGGTGGCAGAAATCTTTTCTAAGACCCAAATTTTTCCAAATATTTTGACAGAGTTTCCTTTGTAGTTTGGCCTATCCACCTGCCAGAGAATCACCAAAACCATCCTAACAATACATCGGCAACTCGACAAAACATCATAATGCATATCCACAACATAAATCTCATTACAACACGAATTATATCATCAAAGTTAGTACATGAACATGCACTGCAACTGCTCAAATCATAACATATGTCATATACCTTTCACCACAATACTCATAGCACGACCAATTCAGTTTTCTTGAGTTTGACCTCATACTACCACACGTAGTGCACTTTACATTTCCGCTAAGAGGCAATGAACATATTTCTCACACCCATAACTAGGGCTACGTATCAAATCACAACAAGAACTGAATACCTTACAGCTCTCCCATTATCAAACTGCCATTTTCAAAATTATGATCAATACCGATCGTATGAACTTCATAATATCGGCTCGTGACATTAGCACCTTAGTGCTCAAGCCATAGACAAGGATCCGGCCTCAAGTCCTCCAGAATGGCCTACCCTGAACTCATAGAGATTATATCTCGTCCCTCGATTGGGGGATCACAAGCCATCAAGGAAAACTTATCACTAAGCACTCGAGTGCGCGCATCAATGTGCAGGAGGAATTTCAAGAATTACATTTCAAGCTGAATCAAACACGCACGACGAGAATTCCAAGAATCTGAAACTTTCCTAAAGGTTTGCAGCCTCCCGAGGATAAGTACATGCATCCCCGTACCGATCCACGAGACTCTACCAACCGGCTCATGGCTCGCGAGACCTGTTAACCTAGGCTCTGATACTAACTTGTCACGACCCCAATCCCGGTCGTGATGGCACCCAACACAATGCTAGGCAAGCCCGACCATATTATCTCTTAACAAGCCATTTATTAATTCCAGTTAATCAAATTAAACTTAAACAATAAGTGTTCATATCAAAATGATAAAGTAATAGTAGAAACATACAAAATATGGTCCCAGCCAAATCGTGGTGTCACAAGTCTGAGCCTCTACAAATGAAATCTACTACACAATTAAGTCTAAGTAGAATGGAAACAACAAAATGATAAAGAGGAAGAGGTCAGGTACTGCGAACGTCGGCAGCTACCTCGAAGTCTCCACGGAATGATGATAGTAAAGCAGTTGCGATAGGTCAACTGCTCTCCTGAACCTGTATGTATGCACCAAAAGTGCAGGGGAGTGTGGTGAGTATATTTCAACTCAGTGAGTAATAATAATAAACACCAACTGAAAATAAGAACTCATGTACTATCACTAAACAGTTCTAAGGCAGGAAAGTCATCACTACAATGAGTACTCTGATCTCCAGTCCACATCTATCTCAGCAAGGTCCCACACTGACCAAATCCTCACCCGTACCACTATGGTGTACAGCCAGCTCAACGTATGTAAATATATACATATGTCTTTAACGTATAAGTATTTAAGTATGTATAAGGTTATAAATAAGTATAATGCTGCTACGTGCAGCGCGCTCCAATACATATACCGCTGCGGCGCGCAGCCCACTCCATTTAACGTCGACGGCGCTCACTGGGGTGTATACAGACTTCGGAGGGGCTCCCTAGGCCCAAGCACTATTATACTGCGGCGTGCAGCCCGATCCACACATGTATTACTGCGGCGTGCAGTCCGATCCAATATATATATATACATATATAACTATACTGCTGCGGCGTGCAGCCCGATCCTATAATATACACCAGCGCTCACTAAGAATGTGTGCAGACTTTGACTCCGAAGGGTCTCCTATAGCCCAAGCGTAATGATACTGCGGCGTGCAGTCCGATCCATATGTATGTTACTGCGGCGTGCAGCCCGGTCCAATATATATAATAATGCGGCGTGCAGCCCGATCCAATATATATAATGTTGCGGCGTGCAGCTCAATCCATATATATATATACACCCTGTCTCAGTCAATATAGAGTTGGCCTTTCAGGCCCAATATAACATCTTATAGTGGGTCCTAGACCCTATCTCAGTCGGTATAGACTTGGCCTCTCGGGCCCAATATAACATCTCATAGTGGGTCCTTAACCCTATCTCAGTCGGTATAGACTTGGCCTTTCAGGCCCAATATTACATCTCATAGTGGGTCCTGACCCTATCTCATTCGGTATAGACTTGGCCTCTCAGGCCCACTCAGCTAGAACAGGGAATTCCACCCTAGATAGTCTCTCTCAAGGTACACACCTAGTATAGGCTCATGATATGCTATACAGCTATAATTGCGGCTGAGTGTATGTATCCAGCAAGATGTAAGGGTCGTTTAGCTCTACTGGCTCCCCTAATACTCTACAGATCGGCACAAGGCCCCAAACATGACAACTATCCCAATTACACAGGTAAAATCTTAGTCACAGTCGTATTACACCATACGTTATCAGTTGGGAATGACCTAGTCTAGTCCCCAAATCACAATGCCACCACGCCTGTCACATGATGCGTGTCTCATCTCAACATAGCACTGTAAAGTGCAAGTATGGGGTTTCCAACCCTCAGTACATTATTTACTACCACCACTCACCTCGATCCGGTAGAAGCCTAAGTCCGCCTTGCGCTCGCCTCGCAATTCAATCACCTTGGATGTCGAATCTGCTCAAAATCAATGAGAATACATCAATATAAGCTAATTAGACACAACCCATTCGAAATAACTCAATTTGCACCAAAACCCACAAAGTTGTCAAAATCCGACTTTTGGTACACTTCTCGAAAAATTACGAAAGTTACATTTACGGAATCCTTGTCTCAACACGAGTCTATACATACCAAATTCATAAAAAATGGAGATTTGTCCCCTTAAATCACCATTTCTATCCAAGAGGGTTTTCTACCCTCTTCAACAAAATTTCTCAAATTAAACACCAAAACTTGCAATAGATTCGAATTATGCAACCAAAATTGAGTTAAGAGTTCTTACCCCATTGTTCTCTCAAAATATCTCCCGAAAAATTGCCTTACCCGAGCTCCAAATCATCAATAATGACAAATGGGACGATGTTTGGACTTTATTCTGCTGCCTAGAGACTTGTTTTTCGCGTTCGCGGTCATTCTCTCGCGTTCGCGAAGAACAAACTCCCAAAATTTTGTTTTTCACCTCTGCTCGGACAGTCTCTATTGAAATGGTCATAACTTCTTACACACAACTCTAAATGACTATTATAATATCTTTCTGAAACCTGGATTCCAAGGGCTACAACCTTTGTTTTTGAATCACCTCAAAATTCCTTATAGATAAAACGATATGAGCTTCCGAAGTAGGACCTGCGCGACAGAAATTCCTTCTCCGCGAACGCAAAGCACTGCCGCGAACGCGAAGAACAAAAGTCCCAGATGACAAATCCTTCATCGTGAGCGTGAAGAAATGTCGCGAACGCGATGGCCAAAAGTCTCAGAATCAAATTTCTTCTTCGCGAACGCGATGGGACCTCGCGAACGCGAAGGACAAGACCAGATACCAGCAACAGCACTTCAAAAACTTCCAAAAATGACCCGTTAGGCATCCGAAACACACCCGAGGCCCCCGGGACCTCAACCAAAAGCACCAACATGACTTAAAACATTATTCAAACTTGTTCCAATCATCAAAATAAGTCCTTAAACACGGAAATCATCAAATCAACGCGAATTCAAGCCTAAGTTTCATCTAAAACTTCCGAAACCAATATCCAATCAAAAACCCGACCAAACTATGTCCGAACGACCTAAAATTTAAAATTTGCAGGCATATCCAAAATCACCTAACGGAGCTACTGCAACTGTTGGAATTCCATTCTGACTCCCGGATCAAAATCTCACCTACCGTTCGGATTTCGCCAAAATTCAACCTTAGCCAATTCAAGACTATTTCTACACCGGGCCTCCAAATTCAATTTCGATCGCTCCCCTAAGTAAAACATCACCTCCCGGAACTAACCAAATTATCAGAATCCGATTCTGAGTACTCTAACTAAATAGTCAACTCCAGGTTGACTTTCCATATCCAAGCTTCATTCAAAAAGGCTACTTGCCTCATTTTCAACCAGAATCACTCCTAACTCACCCGATAGACTATAACACTGATATAAAAGCATGAAACATATAAACAAAGGGGTAAGAGGGTGATAAATCTTGTGACAACGGGCCGGGTCGTCACACCGGGTTGAGTTTGGTTGAAATTGAGACAAATAGTCTCTTAGAAGAAGGAATAGTTGAGAAACGTCAGCAGGATGATGAGCTGTGAGTTACAGAGATCGAAATCAAATTCTAATGATTCGGTCAGCTCCAGGAGGTCATATTTCAGGTAGGAGAACGATCGGAAGTGAATTTGGAGGTCCGGTGTAGTTTTAGGCTTGAACTGGCTAAAGTTGAATTTTTGGCGATATCCGATCGATAGGCAGGATTTTGATCCGGGAGTCGGAATGGAATTCCGACAGTTTCAGTAGCTCGGTTAGCTGATTTTGGATATGCCTGCAAAATTTTAGGTCATTCGGAGGTCGTTTGGTTGGGTTTTTGGTCGAATGTCGGTTGCTGGAGTTGGATGGAAACTTAGGCCTGAATTGCTTGATTTCGAGGTTATTCCATGTTAAAGTAGGTGATTTTATCATTAGAGCAAGTTCGTATGGTGTTATGGAGTATGTTTGTGGCTTTCGTTGGGGTCCCGGGAGACCCGGGGTCATTTTGGGAGATTAAATGGGAGAAAAACATGAAAATTGCAGGTTGAGGATTTGTTGGTTCTGTTGTTTTCGCTCCTGCGGAATTTGGACAGCAGGAACGGGACTGCAGAAGCAGAATTTGGATAGCAGATGTGAAAGGGGGGACTTGTCCATGAGGTTCCACAGAAGCGGATGGCGAGTCGCAGGAGCGGACTCTCTTCTGCGTATCCTAGGTCGCAGAAGCGGAAAGGCGGGTGACTGGGGAGGATCGCTGGTGCGGAGGCTTGTTCGCAGGAGCGGTCTCGCAGGACGAGACCTGGGCCGCAGAAGCGGAGGGGCAGCTGGGTATGGAACCGCAGGAGCGGAAAAATGTCCGCAGAAGCGGACTCGCAGGAGCGAGTGTGGAATCGCAGGAGCGGAAGTCGCGCCTGTGATAAAAATAACATAAGGGTTAATTTCAAAAGTTGTGGAAAACATTTGGGCTCGGTTTAGAGAGGAGAATTGGGCGATTTGGACGAGATATTGCTGGGAGATCTTCGGGTTATGATTGGAGGTGAGTTTTATGGTTCCTTTACGCATTTTTATCTTGAAATCCTCCTTTTGTTATAACCCATATCCACACACGTTAGTTCATTCCATAAGTTAGATAACACAAATCCAAGAAGGAATTATCCTTGAGATGATAAGAAGTTAATCCGATTAATCTTAAGTGATACAAGGGTGCATAAAGGTGATTAACAAGTATTAGAAGTTAAACGAATCAAGGATGCTGTAACTCGTACTTTTGGGTAAACCTATAAATGCTTAGTATACTTAGGAGGTCATGATTTAAGGTATTTGAATCATATAATATCCGTATCAAAATTCTTGAAGTCAAACGAGTTATGAAACAAAAGTCGACAAAAGTTGTTGCAACTTAGGTTCATAGTTTTACCTAAACTTTAGGTCAAATGTTATTAAGTATTTCTCCCAATATACTTGGAATTACGGGGCCCACCAAATTGAAGATCTATGAGTCTAGTTTCCAACGCATTAAACGGTTTAGCAATACGACATTGGAATAGAGAGATATAGACATTTTCGTGAGACTGCACAAGCTGCTAGGTGCAAGTAGGTGAGTCACCTACTTGGTTAAATGTCGGCCCAAAAGAGGGAATTTCGGGTCAGAAAAGCAGCCCATTAAAAGGCTTATCTTCTGCAATATATACCTCTTTCTATTTCACAAATAACCAGACCTAAGACCCTGCAAAATTCCTCCCAAAAATTATCCACAAACCCTAATTGATTTTCCCTCTCTTTCAAGTTCAAATTGGGGGTAAACACTAGAGTTTGAAGAACCAAGTTAAAGGCCGAGTTATCCAACAACAAAGGTGAGTTTACTTCTATATTTAATACATTTATTCTGCTGTAAATTCATGGTAATTCGTTATATACATGTAAGAACTCACGGGACGGTGATCGGAAGCCGTGAGTTCAAGTTATTCACTTGTAGCGGACTGTTTTGTGGACTGTTTTGTGTTGTTGTTGGGCTGCGTTTTTATTACTGTTTTGTGGAGTTTTGGAGGAGGCAGGGTGTGGAGAAACACTATATATATGTTGGGTTGTGGTCTGCTAGTTCTTCGTAATATTTTTGGGTCATTTGGTACGACTATAGTGGCCGTCATATGTATAATGTGATTAGGTTGTGTGTGGACTGTTTTGGGAGGCTCAATATGTTTATTATTGATGTTGTTTAGGCTGTTTGGTGATTTTTTTGAATGGTGTGAAGTCATACATATAGGGGAGGTGCTGTCCGTTTCATCACAAAATAGGTTGTGATTGGTACATAATAGTTGCGACGCTTAAACGTTAACGATAGTGTCATTTCTCCTATTGTAGACTAAGGAGTCGTGACGTTTGCATAGCTTGAGGTTGTGGAAGTATATACAAGGTATGTGTGGCTATCCCTTTCCTTCTTTTGCACGACTCCGATTAACATAATGTAATGAACGAGCTTCCAAAGATACTCTATTCTTAGAAGCTAAGCGGTACTTACATTGTTTCCCCTCTTATGGAACGATTGATGTTGATATTGCTTCTCTTATTCTTATGTTATCAATCTTGTTGGTACTTCCTGATTCCTATAAGGTTCATAGTGAAGAGTTAGTCCTAATAAGGTGTACATAGGATACCGACCTTACGTCACTCCGAAAGGTCTACAAGGTGTTTCCATGAGTCGAGCATGCATTATATATATGTATCTATTTTACTCTACCGAGCCGCGCTATAGTCGGCCGGGTACGGCACCTATTGTGCAACCACTGATCAGTTGGGTTTTACCGAGCTCCACGTGGCCGGGTACGATTCTACCGAGCCTTATAATGGCCGGGTATGTTTTTACCGAGCCGATTATGGCCGGGTACGATAAGATGATGATGATGCCCACAGAGGCGTATGTTTTTAAAGATTATGTATTTATACATATGTATCATGCATTTCATGTCAGTAGCCCTCAGAGGTACTCAGATGTTACAGGTTGTATATTCTCTATCCCTGCTTACATTGCTGTTCATATTTATGGTTCTCTGCCTTACATACTCACTACTTTATTCGTACTGACGTCCTTTTATTTGTGGACGCTGCATGTCGTGCTGCAGGTCCTGATAGACAGGCAGGTGTAGCTCCGCCATCACAGTAGGTTGTCCAGTTCAGCGGTGATTGGCGAGATCCCTTCTCCGGACTTGCCTTGGTCTTGGTATGCATTTTTGTTATAGACATTATGGGTATGTCGGGGCCCTGTTCCGGCTATGTTGCAGCACTTATGTTCCTTTAGAGGCTTATAGACAAGTGTCGACTCATGTATAGTTTGGTATGCCTTGTCGGCTGGTTTTTGTTGTATAGTTTCTCATTTTAGCATGGTAGCTTGTACCATATGTATATAGTTTCTTGATTGTCTGGTCATCCCATGTTATGTAGGTTCATGCAATCATATTTTATTGTTGGTTGCCTATGATCCATGTCTACCATTTATATTGGTCTCGTTAGCCCTAAAAGATAATAAAGAAGGTTAGATAAAATGTACGTTGGTGCTCGGCAAGTATGGTCGGGTGCTAGTCATGGTCCTCCAGTTTGGGTCGTGACAAACTTGGTATCGGAGCAAGTCTGTCCTAGGGATTGTCTATGAGCCATGTCTAGTAGAGTCTTTATTATGGATGTGTAGCGCGCCATATTTATAATCAGGAGGCTACATGAAATCTAGGGTTGTTACCTTCTTCCTGAATCTAGATCGTGCATAGAGTTGAGTCATAAGTGTTCGTCTCTAATATTCACCATGTTTTCTTTCAGCGATGCCTTCGACTAGGAAACAAACAATTAGTAGACGGCTTGATACAGCTGCGGGAGAGGGTACCAGTCAGGTGCCCCAAGCCAGAGCAGGCCAAAGTGAGGCTCAGAGTGAGATGCCGTCTCATACCTCATCTACTCCGTCTCCTCCAAAGGATATTAGGTGGCACCCAGCACCTCCAACTCCTCCGTCTGGCACTACAGACCAGGATATGCGGAGTGCTTTGCAGTTATTGACTAGCTTGGTAGCTGCTCAGGCTCAGAGGCAGAATACAAGTGCTGCTGATAAACCAATTAGTACAAGAGTTCGTGATTTTATTAATTTAGACCCTCCAGTGTTTACCGGATCAGACCCCAAGGAGGACCCGCAGACTTTTATTGACCAGGTTCATCGTACACTATGAGTTATGCATGTTAGTGATACAGAGGCAGTAGAGTTGGGTTCTTATCGGCTACGGGATTTAGCGGTTCTTTGGTATGATAGTTGGGAGAGATCCAGGGGTCCGAACGCTCCTCCAGTTGTGTGGAAGGATTTTTCTGAGGCCTTTCTTCGTCACTATTTGCCAGTTGAGATACGACGAGCTAGAGTTGATAAGTTCTTGAACCTTAGACAAGGTAATATGAGTGTGTGAGATTATAGTATGCAGTTTGATTCTTTAGCAAGATATGATCCCCATATGGTGGCCGAGATGAGTGATAGGGTGCATTTGTTCGTGAACGGGTTGGGACCCCATCTGATAAATGAGTGTATGACGGCCTCCTTGGTAGAAGGCATGGATATTTCCCGTATTCAAGCTTATGCTCAGAGCCTAGAGGATCGTAAGCGCCAGCAGAGGGCAGATAGGGAGCAGGATAGGGGCCTAGCATAAGAGGGCAAGATTTGCAAGGTATTCTGATGACTTTAAAGGCAGCGCCAGGCTCTAGTCTTTGAGGAGTTCGGCGCCATCCGTAGCTAGTGCTCCTCCACAGTTTCAGAGGCCTCGATATGATCGATCCTATTCCGGTCCAGGTCAGAGTTCGCAGGCATCTGGATCGCAACATCACAGGGATACTAGTCAGACGAAACCCCCAACACCACGTTGTGATCAGTGCGGCAAGGCCCACTTTGGACTGTGCCATCGAGCTTCTGATGCGTGTTATTCTTGCGGACAACCTGGCCATATGATGAGGGATTGTCCTAACAGGGGAGGTGATGGTATGGCTCAGCCGACTAGATCTGTGTCTGGTTCTTCCTCATCAGTTCGACCTCCAGCACGGGGTTTTCAGCAGTCGACGGGTCGTGGTAGAGGTAGAGGTGCAGGGCCGAGTTCGAGTGGTGCTCAAAATTGAACATATGCTCTAGTAGGTCGACAGGGATCTCGAGTCATCTCCAGATGTTGTTACAGGTATATTATATGTGTTTTCTTATGATGTATATGCGTTGATTGATCCGGGATCTACATTACCATATGTTACACCCTTTGTGGCTAATAAGTTTGGCATTGAACCTGAATTGATAAGTAAACCCCTTGCGGTATCTACTCCAATAGGAGATTCTGTGATTGCTAGAAGGGTATATAGAGGTTGCATTGTGATGATTTGTAGTCGTCAAACCTCGGCAGATTTATTTGAATTAGAAATGGTTGATTTTGATGTGATACTGGGAATGGACTGGTTGGCCTCATGCTATGCAAATGTTGATTGTCGTATGAAGATGGTTAAGTTTCAATTTCCTGGTGAACCCATCATTGAATGGAAGGGGAACATTGCTACATCGAAAGGTAGGTTTATTTCCTATCTTAAGGCAAGGAAAATGATCTCAAAAGGTTATATTTATCATCTTGTTCGCGTTAGGGATGCTGAGGCGAAGCTGCCTACTCTACAATCTATCCCCGTGGTCAATGAATTTCCAGATGTTTTCCCAAATGAACTCCCAGGCCTTCCTCCAGAAAGGGAGATTGAGTTTAGCATTGATGTGTTGCCTGACACTCAACCAATCTCTGTCCCTCCATACAGAATGGCCCCGGTAGAGTTGCGAGAGTTGAAGGCGCAGTTAAAGGAGTTGTTGGATAAGGGCTTCATTAGGCCTAGCACTTCACCTTGGGGTGCGCCAATCCTATTCGTGCGGAAGAAAGATGGGTCATTACGGATGTGTATCGACTATCGGCAGTTGAATAAGTTTACTATAATGAAAAAGTATCCTCTTCCAAGAATTGACGACCTGTTTGACCAACTCTAGGGTGCCAAGTATTTCTCCAAGATTGACTTACGTTCAGGGTATCATCAGGTGAGGGTTAAGGAGAAGGATATTCCAAAGACGGCCTTTCGGACAAGATATGGACACTTTGAGTTCTTGGTGATGTCGTTCGGGCTAACAAATGCCCCAACAGCTTTTATGGATCTCATGAATACTGTATTCAAGCCCTATCTTGATGTGTTCGTGATTGTATTCATTGATGACATTCTGGTGTATTCTCGTTCGGAGGAGGAACATGCAAGCCACTTGCGGATAGTATTACAGATGCTTCAGGATCGTAAGTTATATGCTAAGCTCGCCAAATGTGAATTCTGGCTAAACTCAGTAGCATTCCTTGGCCATGTGATATCTGACGAGGGTATTAGTGTCGACACTCAGAAGATTGATGCAATAAAGAATTGGCCGAGACCTACAACACCATCAGAAGTTCGTAGCTTCCTAGGGCTAGCAGGATATTATAGGCGATTTGTAGAAGGGTTTTCCTCTATATCAGCACCATTGACTAAGTTAACACAGAAAGCTACCAAGTTCCAGTGGTCTAACACTTGTGAACGTAGTTTTCAAGAGCTGAAGGATCGATTGACATCCGCACCGGTGCTCACTCTCCCTGAAGGAACAGAAGGATATGTGGTATATTGTGATGCCTCAGGTATAGGTTTGGGGTGCGTGTTGATGCAGCATGGGAAGATGATTTCATATGCATCAAGACAATTGAAGAATCATGAAAAGAATTATCCAACCCATTATTTGGAATTGGCTGCAGTAATATATGCTTTGAAGATATGGCGGCACTACTTATACGGCGTCCATGTTGACATCTACACAGATCACAAGAGTCTACAATACATCTTCAAGCAGAAAGAGTCGAATTTGAGGCAGCGTAGGTGGCTTGAATTACTGAAGGACTACGACGTCGAGATATTGTATCATCCCGGTAAAGCCAATGTTGTGACAGATGCTCTCAGCCGTAAGTCAACGGGAAGCTTAGTACATATTGATGCAGGTAGATGGGGGTTGACTAAAGAGCTTCATCAGCTAGCCAATATGAGAATCAGATTGTTAGACTCTGATGACGGAAGTGTTACTGTACAGAATACATCGGAATCATCTTTGGTAGCAGAGGTAAAAGCACGGCAATATGAAGATCCTATCTTACTACGATTGAGAGAGAACATTCAGCAGTGTAAAATTACGGCTTTTGAGATCGGAGGAGATGGGGCACCGAGATACCAGGGCCGATTATGTGTGCCGAATGTAGAAGGGTTGCGAGAAAAGATTATGAATGAAATTCATCAATCCCGATATTCCATCCATCCTGGCTCAACAAAGATGTATCATGATGTCAAGGAGCAGTATTGGTGGGATAACATGAAAAAGTCTATTGCAGAATTTGTAGCCCAGTGTCCCAATTGTCAACAAGTAAATATAGAACATCCGAAACCCGGTGGATTGCTTCAGAATATAGAAATTCCGACCTGGAAATGGGAGGTGATTAATATGGACTTCGTTATTGGATTACCTCGATCTTATCATAAGTTTGACTCTATTTGGGTGATAGTTGATCGACTTACAAAATGTGCTCATTTTCTGCCAGTTAAGACAACTTACTCGGCTGAAGATTATGCGAAGTTGTATATCAAGGAGATTGTTAGGCTTCATGGTGTGCCGGTATCTATTATATCAGATCGAGGAGCTCAATTTACGGCTAACTTTTGGAGGTCTTTTCAGAAAGGTTTAGGCACACAGGTGAATCTTAGCACTGCATTTTATCCGCAGACTGACGGACAGGCTGAACGTACCATTCAGACATTGGAAGATATGCTACGAGCATGTGTTCTAGATTTTAAAGGAAATTGGGATGACCATCTTCCACTCATAGAATTTGCCTACAATAATAGCTACCATTCCAGTATTAAAATGGCCCCATATGAGGCACTATATGGGAGGAGATGTAGATCACCAGGTTGGATGGTTTGAAGTCGGTGAAACAGAATTATATGGGCCAGATTTGATTCACCAAGCTATTGAGAAGGTGAAAGTGATACAGGAACGATTGAGGACGGTACAAAGCAGGCAAAAGTCTTATTCCGATGTCCGACGTTGTGATCTAGAATTTGAGGTTGGTGATTGGGTTTTCCTGAGGATTTCACCAATGAAGGGTGTTATGCATTTTGGGAAGAAAGGTAAGATGAGTCCAAGGTATATCGGTCCGTATAAAATTCTTCAACGAATTGGACAAGTTGCTTATGAGTTAGAATTGCCATCCGAATTAGAATTTGTCCACCGGTATTCCATGTATCTATGTTGAGGAAATGTATTGGAGACCCTTCTTGAGTTGTCCCTATCAAAGATGTTCAAGTTACAGAGCATCTATCTTATGAAGAAGTGCCAGTGGCCATATTAGATCGACAAGTCCGCAAGTTGAGAACAAAAGATGTAGCTTCCGTCAAAGTATTGTGGAGGAACAAGAATATGAAAGAAATGACATGGGAAGCGGAGGAAGAGATGAAGTCTAATTACCCTTACCTATTCCAGAATGATGATAACAAGGATGTTGGTGGAACGCAAGATATATTATAAAGGTGAAATGGCTTTATGAGGTAAGCAATAACTTGAGAACTCTCTTCCTTAATACAAAGTGGTGATATGTAAATAATGTCCATGTCCATAATGCTTTGTGTAGCCTTGTGTGGTCATACTTTGAGATTCACTGCTTGCAAATTTTGCTAGTGACCATTTTATAGGGGAAAATTGACCAAAAATTTCCGCTAGAATCCACGATGATTTGGACTCCCCATAAACCCTTAAATTCGAGGACGAATGTTCCTAAGGGGGGAGGGTGTTATAACCCATATCCACACACGTTAGTTCATTCCATAAGTTAGATAACACAAATCCAAGAAGGAATTATCCTTGAGATGATAAGAAGTTAATCCGATTAATCTTAAGTGATACAAGGGTGCATAAGGGTGATTAACAAGTATTAGAAGTTAAACGAATCAAGGATGTCTGTAACTCGTACTTTTGGGTAAACCTATAAATGCTTAGTATACTTAGGAGGTCATGACTTAAGGTATTTGAATCATATAATATCCGTATCATAATTCTTGAAGTCAAACGAGTTATGAAACAAAAGTCGACAAAAGTTGTTGCAACTTAGGTTCATAGTTTTACCTAAACTTTAGGTCAAATGTTATTAAGTATTTCTCACAATATACTTGGAATTACGGGGTGATCTACCCACCAAATTGAAGATCTATGAGTCTAGTTTCCAACGCATTAAACGGTTTAGCAATACGACATTGGAATAGAGAGATATAGACATTTTTGTGAGACTGCACAAGCTGCTAGGTGCAAGTAGGTGAGTCACCTACTTGGTTAAATGTCGGCCCAAAAGAGGGAATTTCGGGTCAGAAAAGCAGCCCATTAAAAGGCTTATCTTCTGCAATATATACCTCTTTATATTTCACAAATAACCAGACCTAAGACCCTGCAAAATTCCTCCCAAAAATTATCCACAAACCCACTAATTGATTTTCCCTCTCTTTCAAGTTCAAATTGGGGGTAAACACTAGAGTTTGAAGAACCAAGTTAAAGGCCGAGTTATCCAACAACAAAGGTGAGTTTACTGCTATATTTCATACATTTATTCTGCTGTAAATTCATGGTAATTCGTTATATACATGTAAGAACTCACGGGACGGTGATCGGAAGCCGTGAGTTCAAGTTATTCACTTGTAGCGGATTGTTTTGTGGACTGTTTTGTGTTGCTGTTGGGCTGCGTTTTTATTACTGTTTTGTGGAGTTTTGGAGGAGGCAGGGTGTGGAGAAACACCATATATATGTTGGGTTGTGTTCTGCTAGTTCTTCGTAATATTTTTGGGTCATTTGGTACGACTATAGTGGCCGTCATATGTATAATGTGATTAGGTTGTGTGTGGACTGTTTTGGGAGGCTCAATATGTTTATTATTGATGTTGTTTAGGCTGTTTGGTGATTGTTTTGAATGGTGTGAAGTCATACATATAGGGGAGGTGCTGTCCGTTTCATCACAAAATAGGTTGTGATTGGTACATAATAGTTGCGACGCTTAAACATTAACGATAGTGTCATTTCTCCTATTGTAGACTAAGGAGTCGTGACGTTTGCATAGCTTGAGGTTGTGGCAGTATGTACAAGGTATGTGTGGCTATCCCTTTCCTTGTTTTGCACGACTCCGATTAACATAATGTAATGAACGAGCTTCCAAAGATACTCTATTCTTAGAAGCTAAGCAGTACTTACATTGTTTCCCCTCTTATGGAATGATTGATGTTGATGTTGCTTCTCTTATTCTTATGTTATCAATCTTGTTGGTACTTCCTCATTCCTATAAGGTTCATAGTGAAGAGTTAGTCCTAATAAGGTGTACATAGGATACCGACTTTACGTCACTCCGAAAGGTCTACAAGGTGTTTCCGTGAGTCGAGCATGCATTATATATATGTATCTATTTTACTCTACCGAGCCGCGCTATAGTCGGCCGGGTACGGCACCTATTGTGCAACCACTGATCAGTTGGGTTTTACCGAGATCCACGTGACCGGGTACGATTCTACCGAGCCTTATAATGGCCGGGTATGTTTCTACCGAGCCTATTATGGCCGGGTACGATATGATGATGATGATGCCCATAGAGGCGTATGGTTTTAAAGATTATGTATTTATACATATGTATCATGCATTTCATGTCAGTAGCCCTCAGAGGTACTCAGATGTTACATGTTGTATATTCTCTATCCCTGCTTACATTGCTGTTCATATTTATGGTTCTCTGCCTTACATACTCACTACTTTATTCGTACTGACGTCCTTTTATTTGTGGATGCTGCATGTCGTGCTGCAGGTCCTGATAGACAGGCAGGTGTAGCTCCGCCATCACAGTAGGTTGTCCAGTTCAGCGGTGATTGGCGAGATCCCTTCTCTGGACTTTCCTTGGTCTTGGTATGCATTTTTGTTATAGACATTATGGGTATGTCGGGGCCCTGTTCCGGCTATGTTGTAGCACTTATGTTCCTTTAGAGGCTCATAGACAAGTGTCGACTCATGTATAGTTTGGTATGCCTTGTCGGCTGGTTTTTGTTGTATAGTTTCTCATTTTAGCATGGTAGCTTGTACCATATGTATATAGTTTCTTGATTGTCTGGTCATCCCATGTTATGTAGGTTCATGCAATCATATTTTATTGTTGGTTGCCCATGATCCATGTCTACCATTTATATTGGTCTCGTTAGCCCTAAAAGATAATAAAGAAGGTTAGATAAAATGTACGTTGGTGCTCGGCAAGTATGGTCGGGTGCTAGTCATGGTCCTCCAGTTTGGGTCGTGACACCTTTATTTCACGGAAATGGGATCAAATTGTGGTGAAATTTAGCCTAAGCCAGGGTTTTGGTAAATTGTCGATTTGAGTGGGCAAATGGAGTCCGAATTTGGTAAATTTTATATGCCTAGACTCGTATTGAGACAAGGGTTCCAAATATATAACTTTTATAATTTTTAGAGAAGCGCACCAAAAGTCGAGTTTTGACAACTTTGTGGGTTTTGATGCGATTTAGGTTATTCCATATGGGTTGCGTGAATTGAGCATATATTGATGTATTATCATTGATTTTGAGCAGACTTGGCATCCGAGGAGATTGATTGTCGAGGCAAGCGCAAGGCGGACTGAGGTTTCTACCGGTTCGAGGTAAGTGGTAGTAGTAAATAATGTACTCAGGGTTTGAAACCCCGTACTAGCACTTTACAGTGTTATGTTGAGATGAGATGCACGTCTTGTGATGGGCGTGGTCACATTGTGATTGGGGACTTGGACTTGGTCCTTCCCGGCTTATATAATACTGTGTATTATGACCGTTAACGAGATTATAACTATAAAAATGGTTAATAGCCATGTTTGGGGCCTTGTGC
Organism: Nicotiana noctiflora; assembly: GCA_032618575.1. Taxonomy (NCBI): domain Eukaryota; kingdom Viridiplantae; phylum Streptophyta; class Magnoliopsida; order Solanales; family Solanaceae; genus Nicotiana; species Nicotiana noctiflora. The sequence continues at coordinate 40,213 of JASVEL010002336.1, read as the reverse complement.
CGATTTGTAGAGCATTAGGGGTCCTGTAGAGCTAGGTGGCCCTTATGTCATGTTGGAAACACACACTCAGCCGTAATTACAACTATATAGCATATTACGAGCCAGTACTATATGTGTACTTTGAGAGATACTACCTATGGTGGAATTCCCCATTCTAGCTGAGTGAGCATGAGAGGCCAGGTCTATATTGACTGAATTAGGGTTGAGGACCCGCTGTGATATATTATATTGTGCCTGAGAGGCCAAGCATATACTGACTGGGATAGGGTCGAGGACCCATTATGAGTTATTATATATATACCTATATTGGATCGGACTGCACGCCATAGTAATATATGTGTGGATCGGACTACACGCCGCGGTATCATAGCGCTTGGGCCTAGGAAGCCCCTCCGAAGTCTATATACACCCCAGTGAGCGCCGTCGACATTAAATGGAACGCGCTACGTGCCGCAGTGGTATATGTATTGGAGCGGGCTGCACACCGCAGCATTATACTTATTCATATCCTTATGCATCCTAAATTATTTATACATTATGGACATATGTATATGTCCTCATACATTGAGAAGGTTGTACACCGTAAAGGTACGAATGAGGGTTTGATCAGTGTGGGATCATGTAGAGGTAGATGTGGACTGGACATCAGGGTACTTACCATAGTGATGACTTACTTGTGAGGGTTGCCTTAGAACTGTTTAGTGATAGCACAAGAGTTCTTACTTTCAGTTATTGTTTATTATTGTTATTCACTGAATTGAAATATAATCCCACCACTCCCCTGCACTTTCTGTGCAGATCCACAGGTGCCCGAGAGCAATTGAGATATTGTAGTTGCTGTTCATTATCTACTTTTGCGGAGACTACGAGGTAGCTGCCAGCGTCCGTAGAGCCTGTTTTATCCTTTCCTTATCATCTTGTTGTTCTCATTTTGCCTAGACTTGTTTGTATTAGGATGTTTTTCTGTAGAGGCTCAGTCTCGTGACACCACGATATGGTTGGGACCGTACTTTGTATGCTATTACTATCATGTTTTTCGTTTGATATGATCGCTTGCTGCTTAAGTTTTATTTGATTAATTGGAATTAATAATTAGATGGTTTGAGATATAATAAGGTCGGGCTTGCCTAGCATTGTGTTGGGCGCCATCACAACCGGGGTGTGGGTCGTGACAAGTTGGTATTAGAGCTTAGGTTAACAGGTCTCGCGAGTCATAAGCCAGTTGGTAGAGTCTCGCGGATCGGTACGGGGATGCCTGTACTTATCCTCGGGAGGCTGCAAACCTTTTAGGAAAAGTTTCAATTCTTGGAATTCGGTCGTGCGGTTACTTTAGACTTGAACTGAACTTTGACATTCTATTCTCTCGCAGATGGCGAGAACTCGAGTATCTGGACGGGGAGGACGACCACCACTACCACCTGCTAGAGGTCGTGGACGCGGCCGTGGTCGTGGCGGAGGTTGGGCAGCTGATGCAGTACCAGCTGACCCACAACCCCCAGTAGCAGAGGTGCCAGCAGCACCAGTTCGGGCACCAGCTATGCCCATTGTCATTCCTAGTCTATAGGAGACCTTGGCTCAGATACTAGCAGTTTGCACTGGCCTGACACAGGCGGTTTCAGTTACTACTGCGGCAGCTGCATCAAGGGCAGGGGGTGGTCATCAGACCCTCACAGCACACACTCTGGAGCCAGCAGTGCAGGGCCTACAGACACCAGAGGCACCTCCAGTTCAGCCTGTGGTTCCGGTTCAGCCAGCGGATCAGGTTCAGGGGGACAGGGTCCCAGCTATGACAGACGATGAGCAGCGCCGTCTCGAGAGGTTCACTATATTATTTCCTCCAGTGTTCACTGGTGCTCCGGGCGAGGACGCTCAAGGTTTTCTGGACAACTATCGTCGGATGCTTCATACGGCATGGATCTTGGAGTCCAGTGGGGTATCTTTCACTACCATTCAGTTTCAGGGGCAAGCCTTCACTTGGTGGGAGGCTTATGAGCGTCGCAGGCCAGCAGGGGCAACACCACTATCATGGCCAGAGTTCTCCACTATGTTCATGGAGAAGTGGGTGCCTCGATCTCAGAGGGAGGAGATACGTATGCAGTTTGAGGGTCTCCATCAAGGGGACATATCAGTGTCAGAGTATGAGATCAGGTTTACAAAGTTGTCCAGATATGCACCGTGGTTGGTTCATTCCGACAGAGAGAGAATTGGACACTTCGTGGATGGCCTCATTTATCCCATTCATATTCTGATGACTCGGGAGAGGGTTTTGAGCCGTACATTTGAGGATGCTGTGGATATTGCTCGCGACATAGAGATAGATCGTCGCAGAGAGCGGGATGAGAGGGAGTCCAAGAGGCCTCGAGGTTCAGCTAGTTCCAGTGGCACTCAGACCAGAGGCCAGAGTTAGCAGAGCCGAGGTCGCTTTTTCAGATCTTCGCAGTCGGGTCGCTCAGATCGTCGTAGATGGTCTTCTAGACAAGGTTATCAGGGTTCGCACCAGATCAAACCATCTCTCGGCGCCATGCCAGCTCAAAGTTCTTTACAGGCCTCATCTGCTCAAGGTTCATCCTGGCCTAGTTCATCAGCTGGCCACTCCAGCGCCAAGGGTTCATATCAGTCTCAGTCCCTAGCACCAGGGAGTTGCTATGAGTGTGGAGAGTGTGGGTACCACCATAAAGAGTGTCCCCGTCTTGTTTCCAGATCTTATCAGCAAAGGGGGCAGCCCTCGTCATTTGGTCCTTCTACTTCAGCACCCGCGCTGTCAGCTAGGGGTGAGGGTCAGTCAGCTAGGGGTCGCCCTCGAGGAGGAGACCGATCAGGCGGACAAGCTAGATGCTATGCTCTCCAGGGTTGATCTGAGGCCGTTGCTTCTGATGCAGTTATTACAGATATTATTTCAGTCTGCCACAGAGATGCCTTAGTGTTGTTCGATCCTGGTTCTACTTATTCTTATGTGTCAACATATTTTGCTCCCCATTTGGGCACGACCCGAGGGTGTCTTGAGCTGCCAGTGCATGTATCTACCCTGGTAGGGGATACTATTATTGTGGACCACGTATACCGATCCTGTTTGGTCACTATTGGGGGTCTGTAGACCCGAGTGGGCCTATTGCTTCTCAGCATGATTGATTTTGATGTTATACTGGGCATGGAATGGCTATCTTCATGTCATGCTATTCTGGACTGTCATGCTAAGACAGTCACCTTGGCTATGCCGGGCATTTAGAGAATTGATTGGCGAGGCATGACTGAGTATGTAGCTAGAAGGGTAATATCTTTCCTCAAGGCCCAAAGAATGGTTGGGAAGGGATGTCTCTCTTATTTGGCATTTGTGCGGGAGGTCGAGGCCCAGACTCCCAGTGTTGATTCTGTTCCCATTGTGCGAGCCTTCCCTGATGTGTTTCCCTCAGACCTGCCAGGCATGCTGCCGGACAGGGATATTGATTTTGGGATCGATTTGGTGCCAGGCACTCAGCCTATTTCCATTCCTCCGTATCGGATGGCACCAGCTGAGTTGAAGGAATTGAAGGAGCAGCTCCGGGAACTCCTAGATAAGGGGTTCATTCGGCCGAGTGTGTCGCCGTGGGGTGCACCGGTCCTGTTTGTTAAGAAGAATGATAGATCCATGAGGATGTGTATTGGCTACAGGCAGCTGAACAAAGTTACAGTGAAGAATAAGTATCCTCTGCCTCGTATTGATGATTTATTTGATCAGCTCCGGGGAGCTAGGGTATTCTCGAAGATTGATCTTCGTTCAGGCTACCATCAACTGAAGATTAGAGAGTCCGACATTTCGAAGACTGCATTCAGGACCAGATATGGTCACTATGAGTTCCTTGTGATGTCTTTTGGGCTGACCAACGCCCCAGCAGCATTTATGCATCTGATGAACAGTGTGTTCAGGCCCTATCTTGATTCATTTGTGATCATGTTCATTGATGACATTCTAGTCTACTCTCGTAGCCAGGAGGAGCATGCTCTGCACTTGAGTATTGTAGAGAAGTTGTATGCCAAGTTCTCCAAATATGAGTTCTGGCTTGAGTCTGTGGCATTCTTAGGGCACGTAGTGACCCGTGATGGTATTCAGGTAGATCCAAGGAAGGTCGAGGCAGTGCAGAGTTGGCCCAGACCGACCTCAGTTACTGAGATCCGTAGCTTTTTGGGATTGGCAGGGTATTATCATCGATTCGTTCATGGATTCTCTTCTATTGCTTCACCATTGACTAGATTGACTTAGATGGGTGTTCCTTTCATATGGTCCGAGGAGTGTGAGGAGGGCTTTCAGAAGCTCAAGACAGCACTGACCACAGCACCGGTCTTGATTCTGCCGTCAACTTCAGATCCTTATACTGTGTATTGTGATGCCTCAGGATTTGGCATTGGTTGTGTGTTGATGTAGGAGGGTAGGGTCATTGCCTATTCTTCTCGCCGGTTGAAGCCCCATGAGAAGAACTACCATGTTCATGATTTGGAGCTAGCAGCCATAGTTCACGCTTTGAAGATTTGGAGGCATTACCTGTATGGTGTTTCATGTGAGGTGTACACGGATCATCGCAGTCTTCAGCACTTATTCAGACAGAAGGATCTTAATTTGAGACAGTGAAGGTAGTTGAAGTTGCTGAAGGATTATGACATCACTATCTTGTATCATCCGGGGAAGGCCAATATTGTGGCCGATGCTTTGAGTCGGAAGGCGGTTAGTATGGGCAGCCTAGCTTTCATCCAAGTTGGGCAGAGGCCATTTGCTTATGATGTTCAGGCCCTAGCCAATCGGCTAGTGAGGTTGGATATTTCGGAGCCGAGTCAATTGTTGGCTTGTGTTGTTTCTCGATCTTCCCTATATGACTGCATCAGGGAGCGACAGTATGATGCCCCGCATATGCTTGTCCCTAAAGACAGAGTGCTGCATAATTATGCTAGAGATGTGACTATCGACAGTGAGGGTGTTCTGAGGATGCAGGGCAGTATATGCGTGCCCAACGTAGATAGTTTGCGGGAGTTGATACTTGAGGAGGCACACGGTTCGCGGTACTCTATTCACCCAGGTGCCGCGAAGATGGTGGAGGAGAATGAAGATGGATATTGTTAGGCATGTAGCTAAGTGTTAGGCATGTAGCTAAGTGCCTCAATTGCTAGCAGGTCAAGTATGAGCATCAGAGACCGGGCGGTGTTCTTCAGCGTATGGTTATTCCCAAGTGTAAATGGGAGAGAATCACCATGGATTTCATTACTGGACTCCCTCGGACAGCGAGGAAGTTTGATTCTGCATGCGTGATTGTTGATCAACTGACTAAGTCTGCACATTTCATTCCAGTTAGTACTACTTACTCATCGGAGCGGTTGGCAGCGATCTTTATTCGGGAGATTGTCAGGTTGCATGGGGTTCTAGTGTCTATCATATCCGACAGGGTTACTCAGTTCACTTCTCAATTTTGGAGAGCATTTCAGCGAGAGATGGGTACGCGGGTTGAGTTGAGTACTGCATTTCACCCCCAGACAGACGGACAGTCTGAGTGCACTATTCAGATCCTGGAGGATATGTTGCGAGCATGTGTGATTGACTTTGGTGGTTCAAGGGATGAGTTCTTGCCACTTGCTGAGTTTGCCTACAACAACAGCTATCAGTGGAGTATTCAAATGGCCCCGTATGAGGCATTGTATGGCAAACAGTGTAGATCTCCCATCGGATAGTTTAAGCTTGGTGAGGATACGTTGATAGGTACTGAGTTAGTTCAGGATGCTCTAGATAGAGCGAAGTTGATCCAAGAGAGGCGTCGAACAGCACTGTCTCGCCATAAGAGTTATGCAGACCGTAGGGTTCGAGAGTTGTCTTTCATGGTTGGTGATAGAGTATTGCTGAAGGTTTCACCCATGAAGGGTGTCATGAGGTTCGGGAAGAAAGAGAAGCTGAGTCCCAGATACATCGGTCCTTTTGAGACACTTAGGAGGGTTGGAGAGGTGGCATATGAGTTGGCCTTGCCACCCAGCTTATCCAGCGTTCATCCAGTATTCCATGTGTCTATGCTCCGGAAGTACATCGGGGATCAGTTTCATGTATTAGACTTCAGTACCATTCAGTTTGATGGTGATCTATCTTATGATGTGGAGCCAGTGGCTATTTTGGGTAGACAGGTTCGAAAGTTGAGGTCCAAGGAGATTGCTTCAGTCAAGGTGCAGTGGAGAGGTCGGCCCATGGAGGAGGCTACTTGGGAGGTCGAGTAGGAGATGCGGAGCAGACACCCTCAGCTATTTGAGTCTCCAGGTATGTTTCTTGACCCGCTCGAGGACGAGCATTTTCTTAAGTTGGGGAGAATGTGGTGACTCGGCCCGTCATCATGTGAGTTATCACCCCGTTATCCTCATTATCTGCTTGTTAAGGTTGTAATATGCCTGTTGGGTAAGTTTGAGTCAATCCGGGTTGAGTTTGGTTGAAATTGAGACAAATAGTCTCTTAGAAGAAGGAATAGTTGAGAAAAGTCAACTGGATGTTGACCTGTGAGTTAGAGAGCTCGGAATCGAATTCTGATGATTCGGTCAGCTCCGGGAGGTCATTTGTGAGCTAGGAGAGCGATCGGAAGTGAATTTGGAGGTCCGGTGTAGTTTTAGGCTTGAATTGGCTAAAGTTGAATTTTGGCGATATTCGATCGATAGGCGAGATTTTGATCCAGGAGTCAAAATGGAATTCCGACAGTTGCAGTAGCTCTGTTAGGTGATTTTGGATGTTCCTGCAAAATCTAAGGTCATTCGGAGGTCGTTTCGTCGGGTTTTTGGTCGAATGTCGGTTGGGGAAGTTGGATGGAAACTTAGGCTTGAATTGCTTGTTTTTGAGGTTATTCCGTGTTAAAGTAGGTGATTTTATCATTGGAGAAAGTTCATATGGTGTTATGGAGTATGTTTGTGGCTTTCGTTGGTGTCCCGGGCGACCCGGGATCATTTCGGGAGGTTAAACGGGAAAAAAACATGAAAATTACAGGTTGAGGATTTGCTGGTTCTGTTGTTTTCGCTCCTGCGGAATTTGGACTGCAGGAGCGGGACCACAGAAGCAGAATTTGGATCGCAGATGCGAAAGGGGGGCTTGGATAGGAGGTTTCGCAGAAGCGGATGGCGAGTCGCAGGAGCGGACTCGCTTCTGCGAGTCCTAGGTTGCAGAAGCGGAAAGGCGGGCGACTGGGGAGGATCGCTGGTATGGAGGCTTGTTCACAGGAGCGGTCTCGCAGGAGCGAGAGCTGGGCCGTAGAAGTGGAACGTGGCAGCTGGGTGTGGAACCGCAGGAGCGGACAAATGTCCGCAGAAGCGGACTCGCAGGAGCGAGTGTGGAATCCCAGGAGCGAAAATCGCGCCTGTGTGAAAAATAGCAGAAGGGTTAATTTCAGAAGTTGTGGAAAACATTTGGGCTCGGTTTAGAGAGGAGAATTGGGAAATTTGGACGAGATATTGCTAGGAGATCGTTGGGTTATCATCGGAGGTGAGTTTTACGGTTCCTTTACATATTTTTATCTTGAAATCCTCCTTTATTTCACGGAAATGGGATCAAATTGTGGTGAAATTTAGCCTAAGCCAGGGTTTTGGTAAATTGTCGATTTAAGTTGGCAAATGGAGTCTGAATTTAGTAAATTTTATATGCCTAGACTCGTATTGTGACGAGGGTTCTGAATATGTAACTTTTATAATTTTTCGAGAAGCGCACCAAAAGTCGGGTTTTGACAACTTTGTGGGTTTTGATGCGATTTGGGTTAATTCATATAGGTTGCGTGAATTGAGAATATATTGATGTATTATCATTTATTTTGAGCAGACTTGGCATCCGAGGAGATTGATTGGCGAGGCAAGCACAAGGCGGACTGAGGTTTCTACCGGTTTGAGGTGAGTGGTAGTAGTAAATAATGTACTGAGGGTTTGAAACCACGTACTAGCACTTTACAGTGCTATGTTGAGATGAGATGCGCGTCTTGTGACGGGCGTGGTGACATTGTGATTGGGGACTTGGACTTGGTCCTTCCCGACTTATAGAATACTGTGTATTATGACCGTTAACGAGATTATAAGTGTGAAATTGGGCTAATAGCTATGTTTGGGGCCTTGTGCCGATCTGTAGAGCATTAGGGGACCTGTAGAGCTAGGTGACCCTTATATCATGTTGGAAACACACACTCAGCCGTAATTACAACTGTATAGCATATTACGAGCCAGTACTAGATGTGTACTTTGAGAAATACTACCTAGGGTGGAATTCCCCATTCTAGATGAGTGAGCCTGAGAGGCCAGGTCTATATTGACTGAATTAGGATCGAGGACCCGCTATGACATATTATATTGGGCCTGAGAGGCCAAGCATATACTGACTGGGATAGGGTCGAGGACCCATTATGAGGTATTATATATATATATATACCTATATTGGATCGGACTGCATGCCGCAATAATATATGTGTGGATCAGGCTGCACGCCGCAGTATCATTGCGCTTGGGCCTAGGGACCTCCTCCGAAGTCTGTATACACCCCCAGTGAGCGCCGTCGACATTAAATGGAACGGGGTGTGCGCCGTAGTGGTATATGTATTGGAGCGGGCTGCACACCGCAGCATTATACTTATTCATATCCTTATGCATCCTTAATTACTTATACATTATGGACATATGTATATGTCCTCATACATTGAGAAGGTTGGACACCGAAAATGTACGAGTGAGGGTTTGATCAGTGTGGGATCTTGTAGAGATAGATGTGGACTGGAGATCAGGGTACTTACCATAGTGATGACTTACCTATGAGGGTTGCCTTAGAACTGTTTAGTGATAGCACAAGAGTTCTTACTTTCAGTTATTGTTTATTATTGTTACTCACTGAGTTAAAATATACTCACCCCACTCCCCTGCACTTTCTGTGCAGATCCACAGGTGCCCGAGAGCAGTTGAGATATTGTAGTTGTTGTTCATTATCTACTTTTGCGGAGACTACGAGGTAGCTGCCAGCGTCCGCAGAGCCTATTTTCTCCTTTCCTTATCATATTGTTGTTCTCATTTTGCCTAGACTTGTTTGTATTAGGATGTTATTCTGTAGAGGCTCAGTCTCGTGACACCACGATATGGTTGGGACCATACTTTGTATGCTTTTACTATCACGTTTTTCGTTTGATATGATCGCTTGCTGCTTAAGTTTAATTTGATTAATTGGAATTAATAATTGGCTGGTTTGAGAGATAATAAGGTCGGGCTTTCCTAGCATTGTGTTGGGCGCCATCACGACCGGGGTTTGGGTCGTGACATACAGGAAGCAACCAAAATAACAACTGCTATTCTATAAACTTTACTGAATGATATGCTTTACATATTAGATTCTCCAGTATAATCTACAGGAATAAAATATTAAATTATGCAATTTCTCTCAATTGTTCTAGATATTATTTCCAACTTCTCCATTATAATATACTGGTTTATATGGCTTCATAAATAGTATTTACAGCATAAGTTGATAGAATTTATAATAAAAAAATTTGGATTACTATAGGCAGAAGACTTTTTGATTGTGCTCAGCCAGTATAAAAATACTGGAGATTGTTCTTTCACCTGACATATCTCGAGCATGTATTACAGGAAGCAACCAAAATAAGAACTGCAATTCTATAAACTTTACTGAATGATATATTATAACTTCTCCATTATAATTTACTGGATTATATTCCTTTATGTGTAGCCATTTCAGCATGAAGTATAGCTTCTAATAAAAATTGTATGCATATAGGATAAAATAATTAGCATATTCATTCCAGTAATAATTACAGAATGTAGTGTTTGTACAATGTAAAACTCCGGTAAATTATACATGAATGTATATATTAAATTATTAAAGTCCAGTAAACTGTTCTAATTACATAATTTCCACTATTTTGCAATTCTTCATTATAATATACTGGATTATATTCCTTCATGTGTAGTGATTCCACCATAAACTATAGCTTCTAATAAAAATTGTATAAATATAGGATAAAAAAATTAGCATATTCATTTCAAGTAATAATTACAGGATGTAGTGGTTGTACAATCTAAAAGTCCAAGACATTATACAGGAAGGTAAATATTAAATTATTAAACTCCAGTAAATTTTTCTTACATAATTTCAACTATTTTCCAATTCTCCATTAAAATATACTAGATTATATTCCTTCATTGCGTAGCGATTCCAGCATGTACTACAACTTCTAATAAAAATTGTATGAATATATGATAAAAAATAGGCATATTCATTTCCAGTAATAAGTACTGGATGTTGTCACGACCCCAAATCCAGTCGTGATGGCGCCCAGCACATTGCTAGGCCAGCCTGACCAATCAATAATAATGACGGAGCTAGGAGCTCGCTTTATCCCATTTAAGCATATCAAAACATGAAACAACAGTGATACATATATCGAAAACGGGGAACCAAGTCCAAAAATATACCAACTCCCATCGACTGCAGGGTCAAGAGTCATGAGCCTCTAAAGAACATAAGTGTAATAAAATTTATAACAAACTCAGTGCGCAAAGGAAAGACAACAAGATAAGAAATGACAGCTAGAAGTGGAGTCAGGTCCTGCGGACGCTGCAACTACCTCGACTATCCCGCACAATGCCTCCGAGCGGCTACCGAATCAGGTTTGCTGAGAGGTACCTGGATCTGCACACAAGGTGCAGGGAGTAAAATGAGTACTGCCAGACTCAGTGGTAATAAACAAGGGTAAGACAGCGTAGATAGAAATCCACAGTAAAGCACAGTGTAAAGCTATACAAATACCCTGTAACAGTTCAATACCAACAGTAGAGAGCCAACAATATTAACAACAAGTACAATAGCTAGCAGGTGTAGCTAAATGCAATGCAATGCATGAAATGATCGCTACGGCGCGTAGCCCGATCCAATTTGGGTACCCGTGCTCACTGTGGGGTTCAGACTCCGGAGGGGCTCCTACAGCCCAAGCACAATATTACTGCGGCGTGCAGTCCGATCCAACATATATACCGCTACGGCGCGACACCCGATCCACTACAAGTCAGCTAATATTAAAATGCAGCCTCGCAGGCTCAAAAGTAGTTTTGAAAACTCTTTTATCATTTTTCAGTTGAAAACAGTAATATCAAGTTCCAGAGATTTGAAATAGCATGATAACAGAAATAGCTACGGACTGGTAGTAAACTAGCATGTCAATATCCAATACTGGCTCACAGTCCACAAGTATTGTGATGCCTCAGAAGTTGGCATTGCTTGTGTGTTGATGCAGGAGGGTAGGGTCATTGCTTATGCTTCTCGCCAGTTGAAGCCCCATGAGAAGAACTACCATGTTCATGATTTGGAGCTAGCAGCCATAGTTCACGCTTTGAAGAATTGGAGGCACCACCTGTATGGTGTCTCATGTGAGGTGTACGCGGATCATCGCAGTCTTTAGCACTTATTCAGACAGAAGGATCTTAATTTGAGACAGTGAAGGTAGTTGAAGTTGCTGAAGGATTATGACATCACTATCTTGTATCATCCGGGGAAGGCCAATATTGTGGCCGATGCTTTGAGTCGGAAGGCGGTTAGTATGGGCAGCCTAGCTTTCATCCAAGTTGGGCAGAGGCCATTTGCTTATGATGTTCAGGCCCTAGCCAATCGGCTAGTGAGGTTGGATATTTCGGAGCCGAGTCAATTGTTGGCTTGTGTTGTTTCTCGATCTTCCCTATATGACTGCATCAGGGAGCGACAGTATGATGCCCCACATATGCTTGTCCCTAAAGACAGAGTGCTGCATAATGATGCTAGAGATGTGACTATCGACAGTGAGGGTGTTCTGAGGATGCAGGGCCGTATATGCGCTCGCAACGTAGATAGTTTGCGGGAGTTGATACTTGAGGAGGCACACAGTTCGCGGTACTCTATTCACCCAGGTGTCGCGAAGATGCATCAAGACTTGAGACAACACTACTGGTGGAGGAGAATAAAGATGGATATTGTTAGGCATGTAGCTAAGTGCCTCAATTGCTAGCAGGTCAAGTATGAGCATCAGAGACCGGGCGGTGTTCTTCAGCGTATGGTTATTCCCAAGTGTAAATGGGAGAGAATCACCATGGATTTCATTACTGGACTCCCTCGGACAGCGAGGAAGTTTGATTCTGCATGCGTGATTGTTGATCAACTGACTAAGTCTGCACATTTCATTCCAGTTAGTACTACTTACTCATCGGAGCGGTTGGCAGCGATCTTTATTCGGGAGATTGTCAGGTTGCATGGGGTTCCAGTGTCTATCATATCCAACAGGGTTACTCAGTTCACTTTTCAATTTTGGAGAGCATTTCAGCGAGAGATGGGTACGCGGGTTGAGTTGAGTACTGCATTTCACCCCCAGACAGACGGACAGTCTGAGTGCACTATTCAGATCCTGGAGGATATGTTGCGAGCATGTGTGATTGACTTTGGTGGTTCAAGGGATGGGTTCTTGCCACTTGCTGAGTTTACCTACAACAACAGCTATCAGTGGAGTATTCATATGGCCCCGTATGAGGCATTGTATGGCAGACGGTGTAGATCTCCCATCGGATAGTTTAAGCCTGGTGAGGATACGTTGATAGGTACTAAGTTAGTTCAGGATGCTCTAGATAGAGCGAAGTTGATCCAAGGGAGGCTTCGAACAGCACTGTCTCGCCAGAAGAGTTATGTAGACCGTAGGGTTCAAGAGTTGTCTTTCATGGTTGGTGATAGAGTATTGCTGAAGGTTTCACCCATGAAGGGTGTCATGAGGTTCGGGAAGAAAGAGAAGCTGAGTCCCAGATACATCGGTCCTTTTGAGACACTTAGGAGGGTTGGAGAGGTGGCATATGAGTTGGCCTTGCCACCCAGCTTATCCAGCGTTCATCCAGTATTCCATGTGTCTATGCTCCGGAAGTATGTCGGGGATCCATCTCATGTGTTGGACTTCAGTACGATTCAGCTTGATGGTGATCTATCTTATGTTGTGGAGCCGGTGGCTATTTTGGGTAGATAGGTTCGAAAGTTGAGGTCCAAGGACATTACTTCAGTCAAGGTGCAGTGGAGAGGTCGGCTCGTGGAGGAGGCTACTTGGGAGGTCGAGTAGGAGATGCGGAGCAGACACCCTCAGCTATTTGAGTCTCCAGGTATGTTTCTTGACCCGCTCGAGGACGAGCATTTTCTTAAGTTGGGGAGAATGTGGTGACTCGGCCCATCATCATGTGAGTTATCACCCCGTTATCCTCGTTATCTGCTTGTTAAGGTTGTAATATGCCTGTTGGGTAAGTTTGAGTCAATCCGGGTTGAGTTTGGTTGAAATTGAGACAAATAGTCTCTTAGAAGAAGGAATAGTTGAGAAAAGTCAACTGGATGTTGACTTGTGAGTTAGAGAGCTCGGAATTGAATTCTGATGATTCGGTCAGCTTCGGGAGGTCATTTGTGAGCTAGGAGAGCGATCGGAAGTGAATTTGGAGGTCCGGTGTAGTTTTAGGCTTGAATTGGCTAAAGTTCAATTTTCGCGATATTCGATCGATAGGCGAGATTTTGATCCGGGAGTCGAAATAGAATTCCGACAGTTGCAGTAGCTCTGTTAGGTTATTTTGGATGTTCCTGCAAAATCTAAGGTCATTCGGAGGTCGTTTCGTCGGGTTTTTGGTCGAATGTCGGTTGGGGAAGTTGGATGGAAACTTAGGCTTGAATTGCTTGATTTTGAGGTTATTCCGTGTTAAAGTAGGTGATTTTATCATTGGAGAAAGTTCGTATGGTGTTATGGAGTATGTTTGTGGCTTTCGTTGGGGTCCCGGGCAACCCGGGATCATTTCGGGAGGTTAAACGGGAAAAAAACATGAAAATTACATGTTGAGGATTTGCTGGTTCTGTTGTTTTCGCTCCTGCGGAATTTGGACCGCAGGAGCGGGACCACAAAAGTAGAATTTGGATCGCAGATGCGAAAGGGGGGCTTGGATAGGAGGTTTCGCAGAAGCGGATGGCGAGTCGCAGGAGCGGACTCGCTTCTGCGAGTCCTAGGTTGCAGAAGCGGAAAGGCGGGCGACTGGGGAGGATCGCTGGTACGGAGGCTTGTTCACAGGAGCGGTCTCGCAGGAGCGAGAGCTGGGCCGTAGAAGTGGAACGTGGCAGCTGGGTGTGGAACCGGAGGAGCGGACCAATGTCCGCAGAAGCGGACTCGCAGGAGCGAGTGTGGAATCCCAGGAGCGAAAATCGCGCCTGTGTGAAAAATAGCAGAAGGGTTAATTTCAGAAGTTGTGGAAAACATTTGGGCTCGGTTTAGAGAGGAGAATTGGGAAATTTGAACGAGATATTGCTAGGAGATCGTTGGGGTATCATCGGAGGTGAGTTTTACAGTTCCTTTACATATTTTTATCTTGAAATCCTCCTTTATTTCACGGAAATGGGATCAAATTGTGGTGAAATTTAGCCTAAGCCAGGGTTTTGGTAAATTGTCAATTTAAGTTGGCAAATGGAGTCTGAATTTAGTAAATTTTATATGCCTAGACTCGTATTGTGACGAGGGTTCCGAATATGTAACATTTATAATTTTTCGAGAAGCGCACCAAAAGTCAGGTTTTGACAACTTTGTGGGTTTTGATGCGATTTGGGTTATTTCATATGGGTTGCGTGAATTGAGCATATATTGATGTATTATCATTTATTTTGAGCAGACTTGGCATCCGAGGAGATTGATTGGCGAGGCAAGCACAAGGCGGACTGAGGTTTCTACCGGTTCGAGGTGAGTGGTAGTAGTAAATAATGTACTGAGGGTTTGAAACCCCGTACTAGCACTTTACAGTGCTATGTTGAGATGAGATGCGCGTCTTGTGACGGGCGTGGTGACATTGTGATTGGGGACTTGGACTTGGTCCTTCCCGGCTTATAGAATACTGTGTATTATGACCGTTAACGAGATTATAACTGCAAAAATGGGCTAATAGCCATGTTTGGGGCCTTGTGCCGATCTGTAGAGCATTAGGGGACCTGTAGAGCTAGGTTACCCTTATATCATGTTGGAAACACACACTCAGCCGTAATTACAACTGTATAGCATATTACGAGCCAGTACTAGATGTGTACTTTGAGAGATACTACCTAGGGTGGAATTCCCCATTCTAGATGAGTGAGCCTGAGAGGCCAGGTCTATATTGACTGAATTAGGATCGAGCACCCGCTATGACATATTATATTGGGCCTGAGAGGCCAAGCATATACTGACTGGGATAGGGTCGAGGACCCATTATGAGGTATTATATATATATATATACCTATATTGGATCGGACTGCACGCCGCAATAATATATGTGTGGATCAGGCTGCACGCCGCAGTATCATTGCGCTTGGGCCTAGGGACCTCCTCCGAAGTCTGTATACACCCCCAGTGAGCGCCGTCGACATTAAATGGAACGGGGTGTGCGCCGCAGTGGTATATGTATTGGAGCGGGCTGCACACCGCAGCATTATACTTATTCATATCCTTATGCATCCTTAATTACTTATACATTATGGACATATGTATATATCCTCATACATTGAGAAGGTTGGACACCGAAAATGTACGAGTGAGGGTTTGATCAGTGTGGGATCTTGTAGAGATAGATGTGGACTGGAGATCAGGGTACTTACCATAGTGATGACTTACCTATGAGGGTTGCCTTAGAACTGTTTAGTGATAGCACAAGAGTTCTTACTTTCAGTTATTGTTTATTATTGTTACTCACTGAGTTGAAATATACTCACCCCACTCCCCTGCACTTTCTGTGCAGATCCACAGGTGCCCGAGAGCAGTTGAGATATTGTAGTTGTTGTTCATTATCTACTTTTGCGGAGACTACGAGGTAGCTGCCAGCGTCCGCAGAGCCTATTTTCTCCTTTCCTTATCATATTGTTGTTCTCATTTTGCCTAGACTTGTTTGTATTAGGATGTTATTCTGTAGAGGCTCAGTCTCGTGACACCACGATATGGTTGGGACCGTACTTTGTATGATTTTACTATCACGTTTTTCGTTTGATATGATCGCTTGCTGCTTAAGTTTAATTTGATTAATTGGAATTAATAATTGGCTGGTTTGAGAGATAATAAGGTCGGGCTTTCCTAGCATTGTGTTGGGCGCCACCACGACCGGGGTTTGGGTCGTGACATACAGGAAGCAACCAAAATAAGAACTGCTATTCTATAAACTTTACTGAATGATATGCTTTACATATTAGATTCTCCAGTATAATCTACTGGAATAAAATATTAAATTATGCAATTTCTCTCAATTGTTCTAGAATTTATTTCCAACTTCTCCATTATAATATACTGGTTTATATGGCTTCATAAATAGTATTTACAGCATAAGTTGATAGAATTTATAATAAAAAAATTTGGATTACTATAGGCAGAAGACTTTTTGATTGTGCTCAGCCAGTATAAAAATATTGGAGATTGTTCTTTCACCTGACATATCTCCAGCATGTATTACAGGAAGCAACCAAAATAAGAACTGCAATTCTATAAACTTTACTGAATGATATATTATAACTTCTCCATTATAATTTACTGGATTATATTCCTTTATGTGTAGCCATTTCAGCATGAACTATAGCTTCTAATAAAAATTGTATGCATATAGGATAAAATAATTAGCATATTCATTCCAGTAATAATTACAGAATGTAGTGTTTGTACAATGTAAAACTCCGGTAAATTATACAGGAATGTATATATTAAATTATTAAAGTCCAGTAAACTGTTCTAATTACATAATTTCCACTATTTTGCAATTCTTCATTATAATATACTGGATTATATTCCTTCATGTGTAGTGATTCCACCATAAACTATAGCTTCTAATAAAAATTGTATAAATATAGGATAAAAAAATTAGCATATTCATTTCAAGTAATAATTACAGGATGTAGTGGTTGTACAATCTAAAAGTCCAAGACATTATACAGGAAGGTAAATATTAAATTATTAAACTCCAGTAAATTTTTCTTACATAATTTCAACTATTTTCCAATTCTCCATTAAAATATACTAGATTATATTCCTTCATTGCGTAGCGATTCTAGCATGTACTACAACTTCTAATAAAAATTGTATGAGTATATGATAAAAAATAGGCATATTCATTTCCAGTAATAAGTACTGGATGTTGTCACGACCCCAAATCCAGTCGTGATGGCGCCCAGCACATTGCTAGGCCAGCCTGACCAATCAATAATAATGACGGAGCTAGGAGCTCGCTTTATCCCATTTAAGCATATCAAAACATGAAACAACAGTGATACATATATCGAAAACGGGGAACCAAGTCCAAAAATATACCAACTCCTATCGACTGCAGGGTCAAGAGTCATGAGCCTCTAAAGAACATAAGTGTAATAAAATTTATAACAAACTCAGTGCGCAAAGGAAAGACAACAAGATAAGAAATGACAGCTAGAAGTGGAGTCAGGTCCTGCGGACGCTGCAACTACCTCGACTATCCCGCACAATGCCTCCGAGCGGCTACCGAATCAGGTTTGCTGAGAGGTACCTGGATCTGCACACAAGGTGCAGGGAGTAAAATGAGTACTGCCAGACTCAGTGGTAATAAACAAGGGTAAGACAGCGTAGATAGAAATCCACAGTAAAGCACAGTGTAAAGCTATACAAATACCCTGTAACAGTTCAATACCAACAGTAGAGAGCCAACAATATTAACAACAAGTACAATAGCTAGCAGGTGTAGCTAAATGCAATGCAATGCATGAAATGATCGCTACGGCGCGTAGCCCGATCCAATTTGGGTACCCGTGCTCACTGTGGGGTTCAGACTCCGGAGGGGCTCCTACAGCCCAAGCACAATATTACTGCGGCGTGCAGTCCGATCCAACATATATACCGCTACGGCGCGACACCCGATCCACTACAAGTCAGCTAATATTAAAATGCAGCCTCGCAGGCTCAAAAGTAGTTTTGAAAACTCTTTTATCATTTTTCAGTTGAAAACAGTAATATCAAGTTCCAGAGATTTGAAATAGCATGATAACAGAAATAGCTACGGACTGGTAGTAAACTAGCATGTCAATATCCAATACTGGCTCACAGTCCACAAGTATACTCAACCGTCCAAGAAAGAGGTTCAACGGCTCAAGAGTAGCCAATATCACAATATAGTATGCAACCATCCGAGGAGGAGGTTTGACGGCTCAAGAATAGCCAATATCATAACACAGTGCCAACAAGTCGGACTAAGACATAGTCCCCAATCACAATCGACCCCACACTCACAAGAGAGTACGTGTCTCGCCGCTATACAGCGTCACACAGTGGTATACCGGGGTTTCAAACCCGCTGGTCATCACCCACATCTATTACTCACCTCAATATAGTGCGACGACTACTCCGCGATGCCCTTGCCATGAGAATCAAGCTCCGCACACATAGAATTTGATCAAATACAGTAGAAACACAACAAATTAGGCCAATGAAACGACACCCAATCAATACAACTCGATTTACACCAAAATGGCAAAGTTGCCAAAACCCGACTTTTGGTACGGTTCTCGAAAAATTACGAAAGTCACATATTCGGAACCCTCATCTCAAACGAGTCTAGGCATATAAAATTTACCAAAATCGGACTCCATTTGCCCACTCAAATTAGTGTTTTTCTTCAATTTTAGGCCTAGGGCTCAAACCCACCTTTAATCTTTCATTTACAAAGAATTAACCAAGGATTTCATGTTAAAATGATGTAATTAAACCACAAAACTTACCTCTGATGAAACCCCGATGATTTCCCAGCACTCTCCCGTCAATACCTTCCCTTAGAACTCAAAAATGGATGTTTTGGATATGGGGTTCGCGAATACACTGTTCTGTTATTTTAATATGCTGACTGCCAGGCGACCCTCTGCGATCGCAGCCATAGGCTCGCGATCGCGCTTAACAAATTCACCAGGCTCCAAAATTACTCTATGCGATCGCGACATACCCAAAGCAATCGCACTGCTTCAGGCCTCAACACTACGCGATCGCGTGAATCCACCCGCGATCGCACTACTTTAAGTCCCAGACATACACGATCGCACACAAGGCATCGCGATTGCGATGAATCCTGTCATAACCTTACGCGATCGCATACTCTACCTCGCGATCACAGAGCTCACAATTCTCCTCTTACGCGATTGCATTCAAAGCTTCGCGATCGCGAAGCACAAAAATCCTCTGCACTTATTGCAGCAGAAACAGTAGTGCATTTGGCACAAAATGGTCCGTTTGGACCCCCGAATTCATCCCGAGGCCCCGGGACCCCAACGAAAACCACCAACATACTCCAAAACACAATACAAACTTGTTCCAATCATAACAACACCATCCTAAACATCTAAATCACCAATTACACAAGGATTCAAGCCTATGTTTCTTCAAAACTTCCGAAACTAACATTCTATCAAAAACCCGACAAAACAATGTCCAAATGACCTGAAAATTTGTGGACATATCCAAAATCACATAACGAAGCTACAGGAATTGTCGGAATTCCATTCCGACCCCCGGATCAAAATCTCACCTACCGTTCGGATTTCGCCAAAATTCAACCTTAGCCAATTCAAGCATATTTATACACCGGACCTCCAAATTCAATTTTGATTGCTCCCCTAAGTCAAAAATCACCTCACGGAACTAACCAAATAATCAGAATCCGATTCTGAGCCCTCTAACTAGATAGTTAACTCCGGGTTGACTTTCCATATTCAAGTTTCCCTCAAAAAGGCTATATGCCTTGTTTTCAATTCAATTCACTCCTAACTCACCCGATAGACTCTAACAATGATAAAATAGCATAAAACATGTAATTACAACATAACGGGGTGGTAATTCCCGTGACGACGGTCCGGGTCGTCACATTCTCCCCAACTTAAACAAACGCTCATCCTCGAGCGGACCCAGAGTTCTACTAGAAGCAACCCAATAGCTGAATGACCTTACCAAGCATATATTCGGGGGATCACACGTCACTCTATCTTTGATAAGTTAGAAAACACCATATAGTTTAAACCTCATAGACCATCTGAACTATAAACCACATTGCACACTATGAAATTATATACCAAATGACAATCCCATGCCTATACTCAGGATACACTAGAATCCACTGCAATAACCCATACTCACCACTCCGGGTGAGATCATATGATGTATCAAACAACTCAATCACTCGAGATGATAGTCTCTAATCACATCAATTCCCCACGAAAACCAATACTAACGGAAAAACCTTTTTCATTAGATAGAGTCTCATTCCAACACCTTCATATCATGCCCACGGCAACCGAACACGCGATATATCGAACCCATCTCTCAGGTCAACCATTCATGAATCCATTTCACTCTTAACTGATACCACAATAGATTTCGGACCCAAATCTCGGTATTACCTTTCTAACCAACTGAAATCCCATATGCTCGCTCTCCATAATGACTCAAAAGATCATTTTGATTATAACACACCGCACTGGTGTCATGACACCTCAAACACTGACCTAAGCCGCGACGAGCACAACATAGGCTCCAATAGAAACGTCTGAACACACTCGAATCATGATAGCTCAAATCATGACAATTGTCTCTAGCAAAAGAGCTGCAATTCAATTCCTCTGTGCCATCGTAACATAGAACTGAGATCGCATCTCGCATTATAGAAATAGAGTACATGAATCCTCCTCGAGAGGTCACAGCATCACGTGCCCTTGCCACGATTCTTGATTCTATCCAAACATTATTACTCATGAAGCACCTCAAGCTACCAAGCTCAAAACGGTTAACCACGCATAGATCTAGGTCTTGAACCCAAGCAATCAACCTCACCCACGGTGAAACAATTAACGTATGCTATCAAATCATGAAAGGGACACAACCGATGTGCCATTCGCCAAGCGATACTCAATACGGACCTTTCCTCAGAAGCCAGGATGTATTGTATTCCAGATAACATATAACTAACTCTATTTTCAAATTTCACTGTTGCGGCGTGCAACCCGCTCCAATGACATACCCGTGGTGGCATGCCACCCGATCCAGATACCATACCCGTGGCGGCGTGCCACCCGATCCAAATAACCATACCTGTGGCAGCGCAACACCCGATCCATATAAAACCCTCGCCAAAGAAATATGCGTCGAGTCAAGTTGCTCATTATAGTAAACATATATAGCCTCAAGCTCGGCCACAAGAAACGCATCCGACAAAGTTCCTCAATACCAAAACTAAATCAATGGTAGAAACCCATGCACTGACATCTTCCACGAAGGCCCAACTGACAAAGCAATACCTACCAGTCGTCTGCTGGTCTTGAGGTACAACCACCCCACTGGAGCATATTCTGATGCACTCTGCCACGCAATTTGTGCCATTTCATCATAGTCCATATCACATTATTCTAGAAAAACCTGACCCATGACAACCAGTCAGCAATCAAGTATCATAATCCAAATTCGTCATATCAAGTTGAGAGAGAGCGACTAGGGCTTCCGATTTTCCAATAATCACAAAACTGTGCCGATACACACGGTATACAACCCCTGTATAGGCGGACTAATGAGAACTTCAAGTCTCCAACACATATATAACACATGAATCACTATGCCTCATTCTGTACTTCACCATATGAATACATAACGCACATCAAGCGTCCATTCATACCACGAAAGCCATTCAGAAATTTCACTATGCCATCAACGACTCATTTATTACAGTCAACCCAACAAGAGAATACCACCATACCACTAGATATTATCAGTTTACATTACCTTGTCCTTTTGGACCATATACCCTGCCAAATTACTAGAATAGCAGTACCGTTTTCCTTAATCGCCAGAAAGATCAATTCTTTAAATCACTTGCAACTGCCCGCGCTGCTCAATAATTTTAATGACTCCCCATATATTATGAACTGATCTCAAAACCTTGAATATGTCATTATCGACTTTCCATAACACATCGCATATACCATACCACACTAAGATAACATGGGAATTCATATTCCTTTCCTACGCCGCAAACATCGATGCACTCAACTAGTCAAGGACTCTCATGATCCCATATAGAGAAAACTCATTACACATTCCAAGCTTTGCATACCAACAGGAAATACACTCATTTTCAAACCACGGTAAAACATATCATAAACTCTTTCTCCCAATTACATTGCATAAGTTAAACTGCCAGGACTGACTCCTTATACCCATGTTGAGTTACACAATTGCCAGCACTCAAAAGCTTTGTTACAGGATATCTGCAAGTTACTTCAATCACATACCAATAATTTATCGTATTCCTTATCATACCGTTTCGGTTTATTAACAAGTTGTTCCATCTACCCAGTTTCCTTTCTGATTCGTCTTTAATTTAATATTAGCCATTACTGTAGCACCATAATACATCAACTCATGTTACCACACAAGACTCGTACCTAAGACCACACGGTCTAAGACATAGGCCACTGAATACTTTCTCAATGTTTCCCAGAAGTACTACATTCTACAATATATTATTTTGAAGAACTTCTTGCGATTTTGAATTCGTTATCATTACCTTCCAATACGGATTACATAGAATCCCATCTTTCACATAATATAACACAAGTCTTGACCTCTTCTAATGAAACTACCATTTTTAGCCACATGCACAATCTTAAGACACCTGACTGTTACAAGCAAAATCTTGAACACCGTAAACAATTCTCGGGCGTCATTCATCCTTATTCAGCTGTAATTCAACTGTCTTATTGAACAGAACCACTCGTGCCTTGCTAGAACCCTGACACCGCAGAACATGATTACATACAGACACAATTAGCTATCTTAACTTTCTATACACCGAACATTCCATACCCACATCAGTTCAAAACATCCTAATATTTCTTCACATCTACGAAGCACCATAACCTTTATCAGAATTTTTCCAAAATACTTAGAGACAGAGCGAACACAGCACACAACAGTGCAATCAGTTAATGAATAACAACCTCCCCAACTTATCTCGGAGCCATACATCAAAGAACTTTTTGCCACTCATAGCATTCTTACTCAAATGATGCCACAAAGTTCTAGTTAGATTAAACTCAAGTCATTTACAAGCTTTGGTGGAGATTCGAATTATCAGAAATATTAACTCTTTTGCAATTCTTGCATTCATTCACACATAATAGTTAAGCCCACTCTTTAGGTGACAAAAATATTTTCTAAGTTCCAAATTTTCCAAAAATTTTGGCAGAGTTTCCTTTGTAGCTTGGCGTATCCACCTGCCAGAGAATCACCAAAACCATCCTAGCGATACATTCACAATTTGACAAGACATCACAATGCATATCGACAATATTAGTCTCAATACTACACAAATCATATTATCATAATTGTTACATGAGCATGTGTTGTACCTCCTCGAATCATAACACATATCAAATACATTTCGATTACACATGAGGATCAACCCACCTACTTTTTCTCAATTTAGCATTTCACCACAATACCTTCCACCAGAATACACAGAGCATAATCACTTTAGTCTTCCTGAGTTTGAACTCGTTCCACTACACATAAGGCACTTTACCTTCCAATTAAGAGATATGGTAAATATTCCTCACGCCCATAGCTCGGGGCTACACAATAGATTAGATAAGAGTCGAGCAATTAACAACTCATCCATTAGTAAGCCTCCCTAATACTCTACAGATCGGCACAAGGCCCCAAACATGGCTACTAGCCAAAATACATAGCTATAAGCCCAGCCTCAGTCATTATACACAGTAATCTATCAATCGGGAAGGACCAAGTCCAAATCCCCAGTCTCAATACCACCACGCTCGTCACATGACGCGTGTATCATCTCACCATAGCACTATATAGTGCAAATACGGGGTTTCAAACCCTCAGTACATTATCTATTGCCACCACTCACAAAAATCAGCACATCGATGCTCAAGTCATAGACAATGTCCAGCCTCAAGTCTTTCCGACTAGCCAAACATGAACTCACAGAGATTATGTCTCGCCCCTCGATCGGGGAAAACCACAAGCCATAAGGCAACTACATTACTGAGCGCTTGATGCGTGCACAAATGTGCGGAAGGGATTTCAAAAGTATATATCAAGCTTAATCAAGTACGCACGATAAGAATTCCAAGAAGTGTGAAGTGTTTCCTAAAGGTTCGCAGCCTCCCGAGGATAAGTACAGGCGTCCCCGTACCGATCCACAAGACTTTACTAACCGGCTCAAGACTCATGAGGCCTAGTAAACCTAAGGCTCTGATACCAACTTGTCACGACCCCAAATTCGGTCGTGATGGTGCCCAGCACATTGCTAGGCTAGCCTGACCAATCAATAACAATGACGGAGCTAGGAGCTCGCTTTATCCCATTTAAGCACATCAAAACATGAAACAACAGTGGTACATATATCAAAAACGGGGAACCAAGTCCCAAAATATACCAACTCCCATAGACTGAAGGGTGAAGAGTCATGAGCCTCTAAAGAACATAAGTGTAATAAAGTTTATAACAAACTCAATACGCAAAGGAAAGACAACAAGATAAGAAATGACAGCTAGAAGGGGAGTCAGGTCCTACGGACACTGCAGCTACCTAGACTATCCCACACAATACCTCCGAGCGGCTACCGAATCAGGTTTGCTGAGAGGTACCTGGATCTGCACACAAGGTGCAGGGAGTAAAATGAGTACTGCCAGACTCAGTGGTAATAAACAAGGGTAAGACAACATAGATAAGAAATCCGCAATAAAGCACTATGTAAAGCTGTAATCGAATACCCTGTCACAGAATCAATATCAACTGTACCTGTACCAATAAGTACCAGCAAAACAGTATAACAGCTAGCAGATGTAGCTAAATATAATGCAATGCATGAAATGACCGCTACGGCGCGTAGCCCGATCCAATTTGGGTACCCGTGCTCACTGTGGGGGTTCAGACTCCGGAGGGGCTCCTACAGACAAGCACAATATTACTGCGGCGTGCAGTCCGATCCAACATATATACCGCTGCGCCGCGCAACCCAATCCACTACCGGTCAGCTAATGTGAAAATGCAGCCACACAGGCTCAAAAGTAGTTTTGAAAACTCTTTTATCATTTTTCAGTTGAAAACAGTAATATCAAGTTCCAGAGATTTGAAATAGCATGATAACATAAATAGCTACGGACTAGTAGTAAACTAGCATGTCAATATCACAAGACAATGATAATGATCTATGACGACCCGGCCCGTCGTCACGGGAATTACCACCACGTTATGTTGTAAATACATGTTTTACGATTTTATATCAGTGTTAGAGTCTATCGGGTGAATTATGAGTGAATTGGATTGAAAATGAGGCATATAGCCTTTTTGAAGGAGACTTGAATAAGGAAAGCCAACCTAGAGTTGAGTATTTGGTTAGAGGGCTCGGAATCGGATTCTGATGATTAGGTTAGTTCTGGAAGGTGATTTGTGACTTAGGGGAGCAATCGGAATTGAATTTTGAGGCCCGTGTAGAAATAGGCTTGAATTGGCTAAGGTTGAATTTTGGCGAAATCCGAACGGTAGGTGAGATTTTGATCCGGGGTCGGAATGAAATTCTGACAGTTGCAGTAGCTCCGTTAGGTGATTTTGGATGTGCCTGCAAAATTTCAGGTCATTCGTACGTCGTTTGGTCGGGTTTTTGATTGGATGTGTAATTCGGAATGTTTTAAGGAATTTAGGCTTGAATTTGATGTGAATTATGGGTTTTGGTGTTATTAGACGTGTTTTGAGGATTTGAGAAAGTTCAAATAAGGTGTTAAGATGTGTTGGTGTGTTTGGATGAGGTCCCGGGGGCCTCGGGGTGATTTCGGATGGTTAAACGGAAGAAAATCATGGAAATTGCAGATTGAAGTATTCTGGTTCTGTCATTTTCGCCCCTGCGGAAATGTGGGCGCGGAGGCGAGTCCGCAGGAGCGGACTAAGGAGCGCAGGAGCGCTTGGCATCGCAGAAGCGGAATCCTTTCCGCTGAAGCGGCGTCGCTGGTGCGAGTGGGTGACCGCAGAAGCGGACAAGATGGAAAATGGGAAGGTCCGCAGAAGCGGATTATTGACCGCCTGGGCGAGTCCGCAGGAGCGGACTCTGGTGCGCAGAAGCGGGAGTTTCCGCAGAAGCGGAGGACCAATCGCGGAAGCGGACGCGCACAAGCGGTCCTATTCTCGCAGAAGCGGAATTGGCCAGCTAGGCCTGGAATCGCTGAAGCGACCCTTTGGTCGCGGATACGGACTCGTAGGAGCGGAAATTTTTCCGCAGAAGCGAAAATCGCTGTAAGTTAAGTGTATCAGAAGTTAGAAAAATTTCAGAACATTTCACACATTTGGGTCTCGGCTTTAGAGGCGATTTGGGCGATTTTGAAGAGAAATTCAAGGGAAATCATCATGTAATCAACTATGGACTTAAACTATGATTAGTATTGGTAATATTATGCAATTATATCATGAAAATGGAGGAATTTGGGGTAATTTATGGAGGATTTAGCCCTAGGCTTGAACTTTAGAAAATCAAGGTTTTGAATGGCCAAATGGAGTCCGAATTTGGTAAAATTGATATGCTTAGACTCGTATCGAGATGAGGGTTCCGAATATGTGACTTTTGTAATTTTTCGACAAGCGTGCCGAAAGTCGGGTTTTGACAACTTTGGGAATTTTGATGTAAATCGAGTTGTATTGATTGGGTGTCGTCCCATTGGCCTAATTTGTTGTATTTCTACTGTATTTGATCGGATTCTACGCGTGCGGAGCTTGATTCTCGTGGCAAGGGCATTGCGGAGTAGTCGTCGCGCCGTATTGAGGTGAGTAATAGATGTGGGTGATGACCAGCGGGTTCGAAACCCCGGTATACCACTTTGTGACGCCGTATAGCGGCGAGACACGCACACTCTTGAGAGTGCGGGGTCGATCATGAACTGGAGACTATATATATTAGTCCGACCTGTTGATACTGTATTATTGGCTATTCTCCAGCCGTTGAACCTCCTTCTTGGACGGTTGAGTATATATTGTGGGCTGTGAGCCAGTTATTGGATCCCGCGAGGATCGTTATCATTGTCTTATCATATAGACATGTTAGTTTACTACTAGACCGCAGCTATTTTTGTTATTATGCTAATTCCAATCTCTGGAACTTGATATTACTGTTTTCCAACTGAAAAATGATAAAAAAGAGTTTTCAAAAACTACTTTTGAGCCTGCGAGGCTGTATCTGCATATTAGCTGACTAGTAGTGGATCGGGCTGCGCGCCGCAGCGAGATATATGTTGGATCGGACTGCACGCCGCAGGAATATCTCTATGAGATGTGCTTGGGCTGTAGGAGCCCCTCCGGAGTCTGAACCCCCACAGTGAGCACGGGTACCCAAAATTGGAGTCGGGCTACGCGCCGTAGCGGTCATATCATGCATTGCATTGCATTTAGCTACATCTGCTAGCCGTTATGCTATTTATTGGTATTTGTTGGTACAGGTACAGTGAATATTGATTCTATGACAGGGTAGCTGATTATAGTTTTACATAGTGCTTTATTGCGGATTTCTTATCTACGCTGTCTTACCCTTGTTTATTACCACTGAGTCTGACAGTACTCATTTTACTCCCCGCACCTTGTGTGAAGATCCAGGTACCTCTCAGCAGTCCTAATCCGGTAGCTGTTCGAGGCGACTTCTGTAGGATATTTGAGGTAGCTGCATAATCCGCAGGACCCGATATTCCTTTCTACTGTCTTTTGATTTTGTATTGACATTTCTTTCCGCACTTGGTATCTTGTAAACCTTTATACACTCATGTTCAGTAGAGGCTCATGACTCTTGACCCTTCGGTCTATGGGAGTCAGTACATTTTGGGACTTAGTTTCCCCGCTGTTGTTATAAATATTACTATTGTTCGTATTTTGAAATGCTTAAATGGGTTAAAGAGAGCTTCTAGCTCCGTTGTTGATATTGATTGGTCAGGCTGGCTTAGCAATGTGTTGGGCGCCATCACGACCGGATTTGGGGTCGTGACAAGTTGGTATCAAAGCCTAGGTTTACTAGGCCTCATGAGTCTTGAGCCGGTTAGTAGAGTCTTGTGGATCGGTACGGGGACGCCTGTACTTATCCTCGGGAGGCCGCGAACCTTTAGGAAAACTTCACTTTTCTTGAACTCTATCGTGCGATCGTGTTGTTCTGAGAACTGAACTTCTATATTCTATTCTCTCGCAGATCGAGAACGCGAGCATCAGGACGAGGTGGACGACCTCCATTGCCACCTGTTAGAGGCCGTGAGCGCGGTCGTGCTAGAGGTAGAGGTAGGGCGGCTGAGGCATTGCCAGCTGACCCGCCCGTTGTACCAGTTCAGGAGCAGCCCCCGATGGTTGATGCCCCAGCAGTCCCAGTTCAGGGCTAGACTATATCTATTGCTATTCCTGGTCTTCAGGAGACTCTTGCCCAAATATTATCAGTGTGTTCCGGTTTGGCTCAGGTAGTTTCAGCTACCGCTACTGTAGCGACATCTCAGTCAGGGGGTGGTCAGCAGACCCCTGCAGCTCGCACACCTGACCCGGTTGTTCAGGGACTTCAGACACCAGAGGCGGTCACCGCTCAGGTGGTTGCACCGGTTATTCCTCCAGCTGCACCACCTCCAGCTCCAGAGCATATGGTTCAAGTTATGCCCGATGACGAGCAGCGTCGTCTTGAGAGATTTGGTAGACTTCAGCCACCCTATTTCGGTGGCGCTGAGGGCGAGGATGCCCAGGGTTTCTTGGACAAGTGTCAGAGGATGTTGTGGACAGCTGGTATTCTTGCGTCCAGTGGAGTTTCATTTACTACCTTTCAGTTCACCGGTCCCGCATTTGATTGGTAGGAGGAGTTTGAGAGGCGTAGGCCTGTAGGAGCAACACCCCTCACATGGCAGCAGTTCTCTACTCTCTTTCTAGAGAAATATGTACCTCAGTCTCGTCGCGAGGAGCTACATCGCCAGTTCGAGTGGTTGGTTCAGGGCGACATGTCTGTGACTCAGTATGAGCTTAGATTCACACAGTTGGCTAGGCATGCCACATGGATGATCCCTACTGATAGGGAGAGGATCAGGAGGTTCATTGATGGCCTCAACTACTCTATCCGTATTCTTATGACCAGCGAGCGAGTTCTGTCATCATCGTTTGAGCAGGTTGCTGATATGGCACGCTCCATTGAGGCGGATCGTCGCCGAGAGAGAGAGGAGCGGGAGGCCAAGAGGCCTCGTGGTTCTGGTAGTTTCAGTGGTGCTCCATCTAGAAGGCATTCCCAGCAGAGCATAGGTCGCTCATCTAGACCTTCTCATTCAGGCCGCCCAGAGCAGAGCGGAGGTTCTTATGGTCGTGGTCGACAGGGGTTTCAGCAGGGTCAGTCATCACTTAGTGCCCTCCCAGCCCAGAGTGCAACACCTACTTCTCCAGCACCAGGTGCATGTTATGAGTGTGGTGAGTTTGGCCACATGAGGAGACAGTGCCCTCGACTACGTAGGGGCAGGACTCAGCAGAGGGATCAGCCCTCCTCTTCAGCACCATCTCAGTCTAGTAGAGGTGGAGGTCGGTCTTCTCGTGGTCGCCCCAGGGGCGAGGAGAGATCTGGTGGAGGCCAGGCACGGTTCTATGCACTTCCTGACAGGCGTGATGCAGTTGCCTCCGATGCAGTGATTACAGGTATCATTTCTGTCTGTCACAGAGATGCCTCTGTTCTATTTGATCCAGGGTCCACATATTCTTACGTGTCCTCTTATTTTGCACATTATTTGGGTGCGACTCGTGGTAGTCTTGATTTGCTTGTTCATGTATCCACCCCCGTGGGTGATACGATCGTTGTGGATCATGTCTATAGATCCTGTGTTATATCTATTGGGGGTCTGGAGACCCAGGCAGATTTGTTATTGTTGGGGATGGTGGACTTTGATGTTATATTGGATATGGACTGGTTGTCTCCGTACCATGCTATATTGGACTGTCATGCTAAGACAGTTACGTTGGCCATTCCTGGTATTTCTCAGATCGAGTGGCGGGGTTCGACCGATTTCGTCCCTAGCCGTGTTATTTCGTTCCTAAAAGCTCAGAAGATGGTTGAAAAAGGGTGTTTATCGTACTTAGCTTTTGTGAGAGATGTGGAGCTGAGTCTCCTAGCATTGATTCTGTACCTGTTGTAAGGGGCTTCCCAGATGTATTCCCCTCAGACCTGCCGGGCATGCCGCCGGACAGGGATATTGATTTTGGCATTGACTTGGTGCCGGGCACTCAGCCCATATCCATTCCTCCTTATCGAATGGCACCAGCCGAGTTGAAAGAACTAAAAGAGCAGCTTCAAGAACTTCGGGATAAGGGTTTCATCCGCCCTAGTGTGTCTCCGTGGGTGCACCGGTATTATTTGTTAAAAAGAAAGATGGTTCCATGCGAATGTGTATTGATTATAGGCAATTGAACAAAGTGACAATGAAGAATAAGTACCCTCTACCGCGCATAGATGATTTGTTTGATCAGTTATAGGGTGCGAGGGTGTTTTCTAAGATCGATCTTCGTTCGGGCTATCATCAGCTGAAGATCAGGGACTCGGATATTATGAAGACTGCATTCAGGACCCGATATGGTCATTATGAGTTCCTTGTGATGTCGTTTGGGCTGACCAATGCCCCAGCAGCATTTATGCATCTGATGAACAGCGTGTTCATGCCTTATTTGGATTCATTTGTGATTGTGTTCATTGATGACATTCTAGTCTACTCCCGTAGCCGGGAGGAGCATGCTCAGCATTTGAGTACTGTGTTGCAGAGATTGAGGGAGGAGAAGCTATATGCTAAATTCTCGAAGTGCGAGTTTTGGCTCGAGTCCGTAGCATTTCTGGGACATGTGGGTCTCGTGATGGTATTCAGGTTGATCAGAAAAAGATAGAGGCGGTGCAGAGTTGGCCGAGACCGTCCTCAACTACAGAGATCGGAGTTTTCTTGGCTTGGCGGGTATTATCGCCGGTTTGTTCAGGGGATTTTCATCCATTGCTTCCTCATTGACTAAATTGACCTGAAGGGTGCACCATTCGTGTGGTCGGATGAGTGCGAGGAGAGCTTTCGAGCTCAAGACAGCCTTGACCACAGCTCCAGTAGTTGTGTTGCCATCGAGCTTCAGGTTCATATACCGTTTATCGTGATGCCTCGAGAGTGGGATAGGTTGTGTGTTGATGCAGGAAGGAAAGGTAATTGTTTATGCTTCTCGGCAGTTGAAGCCGCATGAGAAGAACTATCCTGTTCATGACTTGGATCTAGCCGCCATTGTTCATGCATTGAAGATTTGGAGGCACTATTTGTACGGCGTGTCTTGTGAGGTGTATACCGACCATCGTAGTCTCCAAGCACTTGTTCAAACAGAAAGACCTTAATTTGAGACAACGGAGATGGCTAGAGTTGTTGAAGGATTATGACATTACTATATTATATCATCCGGGGAAGGCCAATGTGGTGGCCGATGCTTTGAGCCGGAAGGCGGTCAGTATGGGGAGCTTGGCATATATTCCAGCCGAGGAGAGGCCATTTGCTTATGATGTTCAAGTGCTAGCCAATCGGCTAGTGAGGTTAGATATTTCGGAGCCCAGCAGGGTATTGGCTTGTGTTGTATCTCGGTCATCTCTATATGATCGTATTCGTGAGCGCCAGTATGATGATCCACATTTGGCTGTTCTTAGGGACAGAGTTCAGCATGATGATGCTAGAGATGTCACCATTGATAGTGACGGCATATTGAGGATGCAGGCCCGGATATGTGTGCCCAATGTTGATGGCCTTCGTGAGTTGATTCTGGAGGAGGACCATAGCTCGCGGTATTCTATCCATCCAGGAGCCGCTAAGATGTATCAAGATTTGAAACAGCACTATTGGTGGAGAAAGATGAAAATGGACATTGTCAGACATGTAGCACGGTGCCTCAACTGTCAACAGGTTAAGTACGAGCATCAGAGGCCCGGTGGCGTATTTCAGCGCATTGTTATTCCTGAGTGGAAATGGGAGAGGATCACCATGGACTTTGTTACTGGACTCCCTCGGATGGCGAGGAAGTTTGATTCCGTATGGGTGATTGTGGATAGACTGACCAAGTCAGCTCACTTCGTTCCAGTTAGTACTACCTACTCATCGGAGCGGTTGGCAGCGATCTTTATTCGAGAGATTGTTCGGTTGCATGGAGTCCCAGTGTCTATCATATCCGACAGGGGTACTCAGTTCACTTCTCAGTTTTGGAGAGCATTTCAGCGAGAGATGGGTACGCGGGTTGAGTTGAGTACAACATTTCACCCCCAGACAGACGGACAGTCTGAGCGCACTATTCAGATCTTGGAGGATATGTTGCGAGCTTGTGTGATTGATTTTGGTGGTTCGTGGGACGAGTTCCTACCACTTGCTGAGTTTGCCTACAACAACAGTTATCAGTCGAGTATTCAGATGGCCCCGTATGAGGCATTGTATGGCAGGCGGTGTAGATCCCCCGTGGGATGGTTTGAGCCTGGTGAGGTTAGATTGATAGGGACTGAGCTAGTCCAGGATGCTCTGGATAGAGCAAAGTTGATCCAGGAGAGGCTTCGTACAACACAGTCTCGTCGGAAGAGTTATGCGGACCGTAGAGTTCGAGAGTTGTCTTTCATGGTTGGTGACAGAGTATTGTTGAAGATTTCACCTATGAAGGGTGTCATGAGGTTTGGGAAGAAAGGAAAGTTGAGTCCCAGGCACATTGGTCCTTTTGAGATACTTAGGAGAGTTGGAGAGGTGGCATATGAGTTGGCCTTGCCGCCCAGCTTATCCAGCTTTCATCCAGTATTCCATGTGTCTATGCTCCGGAAGTACATTGGAGATCCGTCTCATGTATTGGATTTCAGCACCATTCAGCTTGATGGTGATCTATCCTATGATGTGGAGCCTATTGCCATTTTGGGACGTCAGGTGAGAAAATTGAGGTCTAAGGAGATTGCATCGGTTAAGGTTCAGTGGAGAGGTCGACCCGTGGAGGAGGCCACTTGGGAGATCGAGCGGGAGATGCGGAGCGGATATCCTCACTTGTTTGAGACTTCAGGTATGTTTCTTGACCCGCTCGAGGACGAGCATTTGCTTAAGAGGGGGAGAATGTGACGACCCGGCCCGTCGTCACGGGAATTACCACCCCGTTATGTTGTAAATACATGTTTTACGATTTTATATCAGTGTTAGAGTCTATGAGTGAATTGGATTGAAAATGAGGCATATAGCCTTTTTGAAGGAGACTTGAATAAGGAAAGTCAACCCAGAGTTGACTATTTGGTTAGAGGGCTCGGAATCGGATTCTGATGATTCGGTTAGTTCCGGAAGGTGATTTGTGACTTAGGGGAGCAATCGGAATTGAATTTGGAGGCCCGGTGTAGTTTTAGGCTTGAATTGGCTAAGGTTGAATTTTGGCGAAATCCGAACGGTAGGTGAGATTTTGATCCGGGGTCGGAATGAAATTCTGACAGTTGCAGTAGCTCCGTTAGGTGATTTTGGATGTGCCTGCAAAATTTCAGGTCATTCGGACGTCGTTTGGTCGGGTTTTTGATTGGATGTGTAATTCGGAATGTTTTAAGGAATTTAGGCTTGAATTTGATGTGAATTATGGGTTTTGGTGTTATTAGACGTGTTTTGAGGATTTGAACAAGTTCAAATAAGGTGTTAAGATGTGTTGGTGTGTTTGGATGAGGTCCCGGGGGCCTCGGGGTGTTTTCGGATGGTTAAACGGAAGAAAATCAT
The DNA here is from genome assembly GCA_032618575.1 of Nicotiana noctiflora. NCBI lineage: Eukaryota > Viridiplantae > Streptophyta > Magnoliopsida > Solanales > Solanaceae > Nicotiana > Nicotiana noctiflora. The sequence goes on along the minus strand of JASVEL010002336.1, from coordinate 6,435 downwards.
GGAAATTGCAGGTTGAAGAGTACTCGTTCTGTCATTTTCGCCCCTGCGGAAAGCTGGGCGCGGAGGCAAGTCCGCAGGAGCGGACTGAGGAGCGCAGGAGCGCTTGGCTCCGCAGAAGCGGACTCCTTCCGCTGAAGCGGCATCGCTGGTGCGAGCCAGTGATCGCAGAAGCGGACAAGATGGAAAATGAGAAGGTCCGCAGAAGCGGATTATTGACCGCCTGGGCGAGTCCGCAGGAGCGGACTCTGGTGCGCAGAAGCGGGAGTTTCCGCAGAAGCGGAGGACCAATCGCGGAAGCGGACGCGCACAAGCGGTCCTATTCTCGCAGAAGCGGAATTGGCCAGCTAGGCCTGGAATCGCTGAAGCGACCCTTTGGTCGCGGATACGGACTCGTAGGAGCGGAAATTTTTCCGCAGAAGCGAAAATCGCTGTAAGTTAAGTGTATCAGAAGTTAGAAAAATTTCAGAACATTTCACACATTTGGGTCTCGGCTTTAGAGGCGATTTGGGCGATTTTGAAGAGAAATTCAAGGGAAATCATCAGGTAATCAACTATGGACTTAAACTATTATTAGTATTGGTAATATTGGGCAATTATATCATGAAAATGGAGGAATTTGGGGTAATTTATGGAGGATTTAGCCCTAGGCTTGAACTTTAGAAAATCAAGGTTTTGAATGGCCAAATGGAGTTCAAATTTGGTAAAATTGATATGCTTAGACTCGTATCGAGATGAGGGTTCCGAATATGTGACTTTTGTAATTTTTCGACAAGCGTGCCGAAAGTCGGGTTTTGACAACTTTGGGAATTTTGATGTAAATCGAGTTGTATTGATTGGGTGTCGTCCCATTGGCCTAATTTGTTGTATTTCTACTGTATTTGATCAGATTCTACGCGTGCGGAGCTTGATTCTCGTGGCAAGGGCATTGCGGAGTAGTCGTCGCGCCGTATTGAGGTGAGTAATAGATGTGGGTGATGACCAGCGGGTTCGAAACCCCGGTATACCACTTTGTGACGCCGTATAGCGGCGAGACACGCACACTCTTGAGAGTGCGGGGTCGATCATGAACTGGAGACTATATATATTAGTCCGACCTGTTGATACTGTATTATTGGCTATTCTCGAGCCGTTGAACCTCCTTCTTGGACGGTTGAGTATATTGTGGGCTGTGAGCCAGTTATTGGATCCCGCGAGGATCGTTATCATTGTCTTATCATATAGACATGTTAGTTTACTACTAGACCGCAACTATTTCTGTTATTATGCTAATTCCAATCTCTGGAACTTGATATTACTGTTTTCCAACTGAAAAATGATAAAAAGAGTTTTCAAAAACTACTTTTGAGCCTGCGAGGCTGTATCTGCATATTAGCTGACTAGTAGTGGATCGGGCTGCACGCCGCAGCGAGATATATGTTGGATCGGACTGCACGCCGCAGGAATATCTCTATGAGATGTGCTTAGGCTGTAGGAGCCCCTCCGGAGTCTGAACCCCCACAGTGAGCACGGGTACCCAAAATTGGAGTCGGGCTACGCGCCGTAGCGGTCATATCATGCATTGCATTGCATTTAGCTACATCTGCTAGCTGTTATACTGTTTTGCTGGAACTTGATGGTACAGGTACAGTTGATATTAATTCTGTGACAGGGTATTTGACTACAGCTTTACATAGTGCTTTATTGCGGATTTCTTATCTCGCTGTCTTACCCTTGTTTATTACCACTGAGTCTGGCAGTACTCATTTTACTCCCTGCACCTTGTGTGCAGATCCAGGTACCTCTCAGCAGTGATCCAGTAGCTGTGCGAGGCGACATCCGTGGGATATACGAGGTAGCTGCAGAGTCCGCAGGACCCGATATTCCTTCCTACTGTCTTTTGATTTTGTATTGACATTTCTTTCCGCACTTGGTATCTTGTAAACCTTTATACACTCATGTTCAGTAGAGGCTCATGACTCTTGACCCTTCGGTCTATGGGAGTCAGTATATTTTGGGACTTAGTTTCCCCGCTGTTGTTATAAATATTACTATTGTTCATATTTTGAAATGCTTAAATGGGTTAAAGAGAGCTTCTAGCTCCGTTGTTGATATTGATTGGTCAGGCTGGCTTAGCAATGTGCTGGGCGCCATCACGACCGGATTTGGGGTCGTGACATGATCCTTGCGGGATCCAATACTGGCTCACAATCCACAAGTATACTCAACCGTTAAAGAAGGAGGTTCAACGGCTCAAGAGTAGCCAATATCACAATATAGTATGCAACCATCCGATGAGGAGGTTCGACGGCTCAAGAATATCCAATATCATAACACAGTGCCAACAATTCAGACTAAGCCATAGTCCCCAATCACAATCGATCCCGCACTCACAAGAGAGTACGTGTCTCACCGCTATACAACATCACAAAGTGGTATACCGGGATTTCGAACCTACTGGTCATCACCCACATCTATTACTCACCTCGATACAGCGCGAGGACTACTCCGCGATGCCCTTGCCACGAGAATCAAGCTCCACACGCATAGAATCTCATCAAATAGAGTATAAACACAACAAATTACGCCAATGGAATGACACCCAATCAATACAACTCGATTTACACCAAAAATGGCAAAGTTGCCAAAACCCGACTTTCGGTACGCTTCTCGAAAAATTACGAAAGTCACATATTCGGAACCGTCTAGCCATATAAAATTTACCAAAATCGGACTCCATTTTCCCACTCAAATTAGTGTTTTTCTTCAATTTTAGGCCTAGGGCTCAAACCCACCTTTAATCTTTCATTTACAGACAATTAACCAAGGATTTCATGTTAAAATGATGTAATTAAGCCACAAAACTTACCTCCGGCGAAACCCCGATGATTTCCCAGCACTTTCCCGTCAATACCTTCTCTTAGAACTCAAAAATGGAGGTTTTGGATATGGGGTTCACGAATACACTGTTCTATTATTTTAATATGCTGATTGCGAGGCGACCCTCTGCGATCGCAGCCATAGGCTCGCGATCGCGCTGAACAAATTCACCAGGCTCCAAAATTACTCTATGCGATCGCGACATACCCAATGCGATCGCACTGCTTCCGGCCTCAAAACTACGTGATCACGTGAATCCACCCGCGATCGCACTGGTTTAAGTCCCATACCTACGCGATCGCATACAAGGCATCGCGATCGCGATGCATCCCGTCATAACCTTACGCAATCGCATACTCTACCTCGCAATCGCAGAGCTCACAATTCTAGTCACGACCCCAAATCCGATCGTGATGGCGCCCAGCATACTGCTAGGACAGCCTGACCAACCAATAACAGTAACAGAACTAGGAGTTCGTTTTATCCCATTTAAGCATATCAAAACATGAAACAACAGTAATACATATATCGAAAACGGGGAACCACGTCCCAAAATATACCAACTCCCATAGACCATAGAGTCAAGAGTCATGAGCCTCTAATGAACATATGTGTTATAATGGTTTACAAGATACCAAGTGCGGAAACAAATAGCAATACATAATCAAAAGACAGTAGGAAGGAATATCGGGTCCTGCAGACTCTGCAGCTACCTCGAATATCCTACAGAAGTCGCCTCGCACAGCTACCGGATCAAGAGGTACCTGGATCTGCACACAAGGTACAGGGAGTAAAATAAGTACTGCCAGACTCAGTGGTAATAAACAGGGGTAAGACAGCGCAGATAAGAAATCCACAATAATGCACTATGTAAAGCTGTAATCAAATACCGTGTCATAGAATCAATATCAACTGCACCTGTACCAACAAGTACCAGCAAAACAGTATAACAGCTATCAGATGTAGTTAAATGCATTGCAATGCATGATATGACCGCTACGGCGCGTAGCCCGATCCAATTTGGGTACCCGTGCTCACTGTGGGGGTTCAGACTCCGGAGGGGCTCCTACAGCCCAAGCACAATATTACTGCGGCGTACAGTCCGATCCAACATATATACCGCTGCGGCACGCAGCCCATCCGCTACCAGTCAACTAATATGCAAATACAGCCACGCAGGCTCAAAAGTAGTTGTGAGAAACCTTTTGTCATTTTTCAGTTGGAAAACAGTAATATCAAGTTCTAGAGATTGGAAATTGCATGATAATAGAAATAGCTACGGACTGGTAGTAAACTAGCATGTCAATATCATAAGACTATGATAACGATCCTCGCGAGATCCAATGACTGGCTCACCACCCACAAGTATACTCAACCGTCCAAGAAGGAGGTTCAACGGCTCAAGAGTAGCCAATATCACAATATAGTATACGACCATCCGAGAAGGAGGTCCGACGGCTCAAAAATAGCCAATATCATAATACAGTAACAACATGTCAGACTAAACCATAGTCCCCAAATCACAATCGACCCCGCACTCACAAGACAGTACGTCTCTCGCCGCTATACTGCGTCACAAAGTGGTATACTGGGGTTTCGTACCCGCTGGTCATCACCCACATCTATTACTCACCTCAATACAACGCGATGACTACTCCGCAGTTGCCTTGCCACGAGAATCAAGCTCCGCACGCGTAGAATCTGATCAAATACAGTAAATACTCATCAAATTAGACCAATGGAACGATACCCAGTCAAAACAACTAAATTTACACCGAAATTCACAATGTTGCCAAAACTCGACATTTGGTACGCTTCTCGAACAATTACAAAAGTCACATATTCGGAATCCCCATCTCGATACGAGTCTAGACATATAAAATTTATCAAAATTGGACTCCATTTGCCCACTCAAATCAGTGTTTTTCTTCAATTTTAGGCCTAGGGCTCAAACCCACCTTTAATCTTCCATTTACAGGGAATTAACCAAAGATTTCATGTTAAAATGATGTAATTAAGCCACAAAACTTACCTCCGATGAAACCCCGATGATTTCCCAGCAATCTCCTGTGAGTCTCTCTCTCTAGAACTCAAAAATGGTGTTTTGGGGTGTTAAACCCGCGACTGGCCAGTTCTGGTTTTTAATTTCACTGCCAGGCAATTTAACCCTACGCGTTCGCGATGTCCCTCACGCGAACGCGATGCCTTGATGCTTTCCTTCATCGCGAACACGACATGATGTCATTCGTCCGCGAAGACTAACTCCCCAATCTCCGGATTTTTACTCTAAGCGAATGCGTCCCAGTCCACGCGATGCTTTGCCTTTTCCTCTTACGAGTCCGCGACATGCACCATCGCGAACGCGATGTTTCCCGACTTCCTCTTACGCGAACGCGGCATGTTACCTCGCGAACACGATGGCCAACTGGCCCCAGCCTACGCGAATGCGGCACTGCCCTCGCAAACGCGAAGGCTTAGCCTTCAGCATAGTGATCTTCAATCTACAGCAGACTTTTCATGTTCCAAAAATTCCGGATGATGGTCCGGATTCATGATACGAACTTGTTCCAAACATAAAAACACCATCCTAAACATCAAAATCACCAATTACACATGGATTCGAGCCTAAGTTTATTCAAAACTTCCGAAACTAACATTCGATCAAAAACTCGACCAAACGACGTCCGAATGACCTGAATATTTGCGAATATATCCAAAATCACATAACGAAGCTACAGGAATTGTCGTAATTCCATTCTGACCCCCAGATCAAAATCTCACCTACCGTTCGGATTTCGCCAAAATTCAACCTTAGCCAATCCAAGCCTATTTCTACACCGGACCTCCGAATTCAATTCCGATTACTCCCCTAAGTCACAAATCACCTCCCGGAACTAACCAAATCATCAGAATCCGATTCCGAGCCCTCTAACCAAATAGTCAACTCCGGGTTGACTTTCCCTATCCAAGTTTCCTTCAAAAAGGCTATATGCCTCATTTTCAATCCAATTCACTCCTAACTCACCAGATAGACTTTAACACTAATATAAAGCATAAAACATGTAATTACAACATAACGGGGTGGTAATTCTCATGATGACGGGCCGGGTCGTCACATTCTCCCCCTCTTAAGCAAACGCTCGTCCTCGAGCGGGTCAAGAAACATACCTGAAGTCTCAAACAAGTGAGAATATCTGCTCCGCATCTCCCGCTCGACCTCCCAAGTGGCCTCCTCTACGGGTCGACCTCTCCACTGAACCTTAACTAATGCAATCTCCTTGGACCTCAATATTCTCACATGACGACCCAAAATAGCAATAGGCTCCACATCATAGGATAGATCACCATCAAGTTGAATGGTAGTGAAATCTAATACATGAGACGGATCCCCGATGTACTTCCAGAGCATAGACACATGGAATATTGGATGAACGCTGGATAAGCTAGCTGGCAAGGCCAACTCATATGCCACCTTTCCAACCCTCCTGAGTATCTCAAAAGGACCAATGTACATGGGACTCAACTTCCCCTTCTTACCGAACCTAATGACACCTTTCATGGGTGAAACCTTCAACAATA
>JASVEL010002335.1:0-152132 GCA_032618575.1 Nicotiana noctiflora | reverse complement strand
GTGTTCAGTCTTGTATTAAAAATATTACCATTATCTAAACTTTATTTTTTAACCAATTTAGACTTAAGTGAGATTTACAGAACTAACCACTTTCATAAATAGCCACAAATGGCCTTAACAGTCAAATTTCATACTATTGCAATAACAGCCCATATCATTTGCACATATAACCCTAATATAACTAAGTGTTCAAAGTTCAGAAAAGCCACATATATAAACCATATAGCAGAATTAACCGCTTTCATGTAATTTGCAAATAAAACCCTAATTTCAACTATCTTAATCAGAATTCAGAGAAACAATAGATAATGGTTGAATCCTAATTAATCAAACCCTTAATTGAAACAGGTTCTATTATACAAAAATAATCAAACAGTTAATTAGCATGTGATTTAACAGGATAGTTTTAACTAGAACAAACAGAACACGTAATCAATACAGAGATATCATGCAAAGGTTCAGGCTTTAAACAACGAAGAAGAAGAGGCACAAAAAACGAAGATGGTTCGGATGTACTTAGCTTTTGGGGGTTTCTTCTCTTTTTCTTTCTTTTTCTTTACTTCTTTCTTCCTTTCTTTCTTTCTTCTTTTCTTTCTTTTTTTTCTTGGTTCTCCGATGATTCAGAGATTCTGGGTCTCTTTTTACAGTAGATCTTCCAGACGGACTCTGGAAGTCTGGTTTGGATGTGAAAGGGTGTATTTGTAGACCAGGGTTGTAGCTTTAAAAAGTTTTGGATTTGGATGTCCTCTAGAGTAGGGTTCCGATGAGACATTTTTGAAGATTCGACGAGTATGGCTAATATTTGAAGGATGAGACTCAGGTAGGGTGAAATAGAAGTCTCTGGTGGTTATGGGGTGTAATTTTGGGAGGTTGGTTCATAACTTGGGTGGTCGTCGGCTAGGGTTCTGGCGACAGAGTTTCAAGAACTGGGGGATGGTATGATATCTAGGTGAGGCTAATGGGGTAGGGTGTTAGAGGAGGAAAAAAGGAGTTTATGAGAGGTGGCCTGAGCCGGAGAGGGTGAACGGAGGTAGACCACAGGTTGGGTTTCGGTGGTCTGTGAGAGGAGGAAGAAGACAATAGAGGCGGCTAGGGTTTTGGTATGTAAAGGGTGTGTGTGAGTAATGAGGTAAAATGAATGGGGGGGGGGGATATATATTAAACTTAGGTTGTTAATTGTCAGTCGTTAGATTAGCTGAGATGAACGTCATGGATTACTTCCCCCTTTAAACATCGTCGTATGTTTTAATTACAGCTTTCATTTCGTTCGTTAGATCAATTCCTTGGATAGTTGTGATTCCTTTAACTAAGCTGTGTCGTTTTGGTTTAAGTGACATTGATTGTATCCGTTAGATTAAATGAAATTAGCGGCCCTGATATCTTCTTTATACGTCATCGTTTGGTTTGCTTGATAACCGCCTTATTTGGTCCTTTGATTGATCACATCAACGGTCCTGATTAGTTATTTGATACGACGTCGTTTGGTTCTTTGCAAGGCTGGCCGGTTCAATTACACATTGGGCCAGGTCTATTTGTTGATTTGGGCTAACATTTATGCATTTGGCCCAAAATACCTTGTATTTTTTATATTTTCTTATATTTATCTTTTTTTTTTGTATTTTTCAAATTGTATTTATTTATTTAATTTCTGTATTTTCCTTGTATTTTAGACTTGTTTTCCTTGGTATTTTTTATTATTGATGTATTTTTTTTTTTTGTAATTTTGTCTTTTTTTCTTTGATTTTCAAATTTCTTAGTAATTACCTTACATTTTTTATATTTTCTAATTAATTTCATTTTGTATTTTTGTTTCAAATTTCTTTCACTTTATTTTGAACAATTAAAACACACACTGGCTCTTTCTACACAATAATCAAACCAATTTCAATCAAAAAAAATTTTTGTATTTTTATTTTGGAATTAATTGCTTGGGGCAAAAATCACGTGCTCACAGTGAAGAAGAAGGATGGTTCGATGCGGATGTGTATTGATCACTGGTAATTAAACAAAGTGATGATAAAGAATAAGTATCCATTACCGAGGATTGATGATTTGTTTGACCAGCTCCAAGGAGCAAGGGTGTTCTCAAAGATGGACTTGAGATCCGGCTACCATCAGCTGAAGATTATGGCATCTGATGTCCCTAAGACAACATTACGCACTCGGTATGGGTACTACGAGTTTTTAGTCATGTATTTTGGGTTGACCAATGCCCCAACACCATTTATGGAGTTGATAAACCGAGTGTTCAGGACTTATCTAGACTTGTTCGTGATAGTCTTTATCGATGATATCCTTGTGTACTGTCGTAGCTAGGAAGAGCATGAGCATCACCTCAAAGTGGTTCTTCAAACTCTGAAAGATAATCAACTATATGCTATGTTTTCAAAATGCAATTACTGGTTGAGTTTGGTTGCATTTTTGGGTCATATTGTATCAATAGAGGGTATTCGGGTGGACCCAAAGAAGATTGAGACAGTTAAGAATTAGCCTCGACCAGCTTCAGTGACCGAGATTTGGAGTTTCTTGGGGTTAGCAGGTTGCTACCATCGGTTCGTGGAGGGGTTTTCTTCTAGTGCAACCGTGATGACCAGGTTGACCCAGAAGGGTGCCCAATTTAGGTGGTCAGATGAGTGTGAGGTGAGCTTTCAGAAGCTCAAGACAGCTCTGACTACAACACCAGTGTTGGTTTTGCCCATGGGTTCAGGGCCTTACACAGTCTATTGTGATGCTTCCCATACTGGTCTTGGAGTAGTATTAATGCAGATGGCAAAGTTATTGCCTATGCCTCGAGACAGTTGAAAATCCATAAGAAGAATTATCCGGTTCATGACCTAGAGTTAGCAGCGGTTGTTCATGCCTTGAAAATTTGGAAGCATTATCTATATGGTGTGGCGTGTGAGGTATACACGGATCATAAGAGCCTTCAGTACTTGTTCAAGCAGAAGGAGTTGAATGTGTGGCAGAGGAGATGGATAGAGTTGTTGAAATATTATGATGTTACTATCTTGTATCACCTAGGTAAGTCTAATATGGTGGTCGATGCATTGAGTAGAAAGTATGCCAGCATGGGTAGTCTTGCTTATATTCCGGTCAGCCAGAGATTGTTTGCTTTAGATGTTGAGGCCTTGGCCAACCGATTTGTGAAATTAGATATTTTTGAGCTTAGCAGAGTGTTGGCTTGCACAGTCTCTCGTTCTTCTCTATTGGAGCATATTCGTGAATGGCAGTTTGATGATCCCTATTTGTGTGTCCTGAGAGACACGGTGTAACGTGGAGGTGCCACGAAGGTGACTTTGGTGACGACGGGGTGTTGAGATTACAGGGACGAGTTTGTATGCCTAATATTGATGGGATTCGAGAGTTGATCTTAGAGGAGGCCCATAGTTCTCGGTATTCTATTCACCCAGGCGCCGCGAAGATGTATCAGGACTTGTGGCAGCATTATTGGCGGCATATGATGAAAAAGGACATTGTCGCGTATGTCGCACGACCCTTAGGCTCTTACGTATTGGGTCGATATGACCTCGAGTATCGGCTAGAGATAGTGGATCTTATGCTTTAGGTCAGTACGACCTTTTGTATGAACTGGCATCAATGGCTCTTACGTTTTGGGTCGGTACGACCTTTTGTATGAGCTAGTGTCAATGTCTCTTATGCTTTGGGTCGATGCGACCTCTAGGCTTTATTTTCCCTTGTTAAGGAATTTTTGAAATTGTGTTTGCATGACTCCTCGACGGTATGATAAAACCTCGATTATGAGTCATTATATGGCAATGATCGAGCACCTCGGGAGGTTTGGCTCAGTGGCTGAGTATCTCAAAGCCTGTATTTAGGAGCTGACATAGTCGAAGCTCTTTTGCCTATGTCGAGGGTAGCATGTTTAAGCGATTCTTTTTGAAGTATATTCGATGTAATTTAAGGGTTATGATTTTGTAGTGATGGTTGGGCAACCCCGAGTCGCGTTATTTTTGCTGGTACAACCTTGTGACCATAGTCACTTGTGTTTGGCCGGAGTTTTTCAGTTCCTGAGTGAAGTAGTTTCGACGTCTATATTAAGGGTATGACTTTTTAAGGGTCTTACAAGTTCAATATATAGCCTTAACTCTAAGATCGGGATTATGCCTTTAATAAGGTCTTACAAGTTTTACATGTCTTTGAGGCCTTATAGTTATGGCTATTTGGTATAAGTATGGTTCATGCCTTGCTTGAGGTGTTACAGATATTGTCACTTGGTACAAGGGAGGTTCATGCCTTGCTTGAGGTCTTATAAATATTGCAATTGCCTTATATAGGTCTTATGAGACCGAGTCTGCCTACTTGGGCTCTTATGGCCTCAAAGGTTTGATAAGTCGAGGGGGATAGTTATTGGTGACAAGTCCCCGAGTCATTGAGCATTTCCTGGCTTGGGAGCCTTTTTTTGTAAACTTGATATTGCGTTATTGAGGGCTTACAAATTTGGAGTTTTTGACCTGGAGGCCATGTGGTTTTTGAGGTTTTGACGCTAGTTCCCGAGTGTTCGGGATGGTTTTGGCTTTAGATCCATTTTGTGACTTTTATGTTGCCTCATTGAGGGCTTATGAGTTTGGAACTTCGACCTGGAGGTCATTCCGGCTTTAAATTATTGATGCCAGTCCCCGAGTATTTGGGATGTTTTTTTTTGCTCTGGAGCATTTTGTAACTTTGATGTTTACTCATTGAGGTCTTATGAGTCTCCGACCCGGAGGTCATTCAGGCTTTGAATTATTGACCCCAGTCCCCGAGTGTCTGGGATGTTTTTTGGTTCTAGAACTGTTTTGCAAAAATGCCGAGCTTCTTTGAAACGTGAAATGCTTTTAAAAGTATTCTTTTGATTACTTGGGATAAATATATATGTTTTTGCTGTTAAGGACTTGGTTATTCTATGCGGACATGGATCGTTCAATAATTTGGCCCGGTACATTATCTTCCTATCGAGACCCTGTTCAGCATATCTTGGATTCTCCGAGGAGGCGATCTTCCGGGGGGATGCCCCCAAGTTTGAGGTTGACTGAAAGGAAGCATTGATACTTTATTGAGTCTTTCTTAGGTAGCATATAGATGTTGCCTCATTAAAAACCTTACCGGTAAAACCCTTATTGGGATATAACCTGGTCGAAGGAAAAGAGTTAAATGTATGCTTTTTGGAACCTAAGGCCTTCGAGTTGGAAAGTGCTTTGGTCGTTTCGATCAGATACCTGCAATCAGTTTAATGTATAATGTAATCGAAAGAAAAATGGAGACGGTCATACCTTAGTGCTAGCAGTGTTTTGAGCCCTGATATGTTTCAGTTGCTTGCTATGAGGACACGGTACGGTCCTCTACTTCATTCGGATGGGCTTAACCGAAGATGTAGTTTGTTATTGCTATTTTACTGTTCGATTACCCTTTGGATCCTTCAAGTGTGGAGGTACTGGTTTCGGCGTCACATCGTGCACTACGAACATTTCTCTTGCCGTATGTTGCTCCCCATAGACAATTTTAATCCCATCCTTTGTCGGGAATTTCACCATTTGATGGAAGGTGGATGGTACTACTCTCATGCAGTGTATCCATGTCCTTCCTATCAAGGTGTTGTACCTCATGTGATAGCAACACGATAGGGATTCAAGAATTACTAAATAAAAAAATAAGAAACGTGCGGAAGCTAAAAGAAAATAAAGAAACGAATAAAAGACAAAAATTAAAGCTAGATTGAATTCAAGAAAGAGTTTCTTGAATTCAAGAAGTCTATTCTCGAAGTTGAATGCTAACATCAACAATTAGTCAAAACTAATCGCCTTTAATTGGTAGAAATTAAAAACAAGAAATAGATTGTGAAACCCGACCCTTTAGAATAATAAGAACAACAATAAGCCTAAACTTATCACCTTTCTTGAATACCTAGAAGTGATCTAATATTTCGAAAAGGTTTAATTCTTACCACCTTAAGTTGAATCTTGAAGGTTGAAGAATAAATCCAAGAGTAGCTACATAAGAGTGCAAGAAAATCTCACAAGTTTTATTGATAATAATCTGAATCATCTCCCTAAAAACAAAGAAGGTACCCCTTTATATAGAGGGTGATCCACGAAATTATCCTTAAATATTAGGAAATAAAGTCCTAAACTACTTTGCACAACAAGTCCAACTAAAATAGGAAAAGGTAAAACTCTAGGAAACAAAAACTAAGTCAATCTTGGAAAGTAATTCTACCAATCTTAGGAAAAGGAAACTATTAAACTTAACTAACTAGGAAAGAAATAAATATGTCCTAACAAACTAGGAAAGTTTAGGTGCCTAATTCAGGTGCCTTTATGAATGGTGCTTGGACCCCAATCAACCTCCTCTTGGACTTGGACTTGGACCACGAAATGAGTGTAACACTTAGCTAAATCCTCTACACAATTTTGTAGATCTTGTTCCACCATTAGCGCCTTCTTGATCTCCCATTGAAGCCCAATAATCTTGTCTTTCTTCTCCTTAGCTTGAGACCTCGTGAATGGCCTTCTTGGAGCTTCTACAGCTTTATCCTTGTCCATGAAGCTATCATCATATCTCCTTCTATGATGTAGAGTTTGGCATTTTGGATTGTGCCGGCCATGTTGACTGAGTCAATGTTTCATTCACCATGTTGAATCCGTTGAGGACTCGAGAGGCGAGCACGAATTGGTCAAGCATTCTGAGCTGCTCTACCACCCTCGACCTATTAATGTTGGCCGAGATACCCTAATCCAAAAGTATATTTTTAATTTGAAACGTATTTACAAGGAATGAGATTACCAGTGCATCGTTGTGAGGCTGAGACAAGGTCTCGATGTCCTTGTCAGTGAATGTGAGAGCATCCTCGGGTATGTAACCCTAGTTTGCTTTTCTCTGGTGATGGATATTTTTGTTCATCTCATCATGGGATTCTGTGGGGCATCGATCACTCCCAGATCATGTGGATGACATGTTGTGGACATTTGTTTCGTTCTTATTGGTCGCCTCTCTTTCTCGGAACTGATTTTTGGCCTGGTTATTGAGGAATTCTTGGAAGTGACCTTTGCTGAGTAGCCGGGCTACTTCTTCTCTAAGCTGGTGGCAATACTCGGTCATGTGGCTGTATGTGTTGTAAAATTCACACACTATATTATGATTTTTTTGTGAAGGATCTGATTGCACAGGCCTAGGCCACCTGGCATCTCTAATTTTATTGATGGCGAACACAATATCTGATACATTGACATTGAAGTTGTATTCCAATAAGCTAGGTGCCTCCATCAGCCCTGTGTGCCTATCAAAACCAGCTCTACTGACAAGTCCCTGAGCATTCTAGCCTCGGTCCATCCTTTAATCATTGCGGGGTATGTTGCGCCTCGGGGCGTTTCTTCTATCATCTGTGTATGATTGGTATCTTTCCTTGTTTGTCTTTGGCTCCTTTGTTGGAAGCCTGTTAGGATTTACCGAGACCGAGGGGGCTCTTAGTTGGTCATCTTCAACCCTAATCTTTGACTAATATCGGTTGTGGACATTCGATCAAGTCATGACGGGATACTCGACTAGGTTCTACTTCAGCTGCTTTGAAGCTACCAAGCTTTACTCCTTCAATCCTTGAGTGAAGGCCCGCACCACCCAATCATCGGAGCCCAGTGGTAAATTCCATTTGTTCCATTTGAAAGCGACATATGAACTCTCGCAGCATCTCATTATCCCTTTGCTTGATTTTTAAGACGTTAGATTTCCTTGTGGCCACCTTGATGGCCCCGGCATGTGCCTTTATGAAAGAATCTTCTAGCATGGCAAATGAGTCGAAGAGTTAGGAGCTAGGTTATGATACCACATCATGGCCCCTTTCGAGAGTGTTTCCCCGAATTTCTTTAGCAAGATGGACTCGATCTCGTCGTTCGTTAGGTCGTTACCCTTCACTATATAAGCGTATGTAGAGACGTGCTCGTTGGGGTCTGAGGTTCCGTTATACTTCGAAAGGTCGGGCATTCTGAACTTCTTTGGAATGGGTTTCGTAGCAGTTTCCTGATGGAGTGTCTTTTGTACAAACTTCTTCGAATCTACACCCTTCAAGACCGGGGGTGCACCCGAGATTCAGTCAACCCTAGAGTTGTAGGTCTCTACCTTCTTATCATTGACTTATATCTCATTCTCGCCCGACTCGATCCTTTTTATAAGGTCCCTGAGTATCTTTACAATGGCAGGGTCGGTTGTCGATCCGTTGTTGCTTGATCTCTCTTGTACTTGCTCGATCGGGGGGGTCATCCCTGATGTTTCCGTGTTGGGAGTTTTCTAGTGACTTTGCAGCTAAGCAATCGCTAGCTGTTGTGCCTGTAACATTTCAAAAATAACATGAAGGCTAACCTCTCGTTCTTCCCTAGTCGGGGTTTTTTGGACTTCTTGTTGCTCTCATTGGTGTACGCTCCTGTTGGTGTGGGAGCTTACATTGACGTGTTGGGCATCGCACGAGACCGCATCCACGAGAATTGGTTCTGGTGCATTCTCATGGTTTTGTGGTGGTACACCAACACCTGGAACATCCACACCATTCTCTCTATGGTCCTCAAGGTTGTTGTTTTCACCTCCATTTACTTAGTTAGACATTTTGACCTGAAATCGAAGATCTTGGACAAGAAAAAGCGTGAAAGATAACTTGTGTTATGTGATAAAACCAACAAGAAAATAATCACTATTACTTTTAGCCCCACGGTGGGTGCCAAATTGTTTACCATGAAAATTGTAATAATAGTTAAATTTGATTATGAGGTTCTAAAAATGCGTGATCTATTTTTATGCTAGTTGTTAAGCAATGAATGCTAAGTAAGAGGTTAGAAATCAAGATTATAGCTTAGAGACGGTATGATAATCGAACAAAATGATTGGATATCGGGGCCTCGAGCTGTCATTTATGAGGCCTCGGGGTTGAGTTGGATAGCCGACGTGGAATAGTCGAGAGGGAGATAACAGTTATGAGAGCTATGATGGTGGCTCTTTATGATCAATGATAAGCAATAAATGAAGAACAATAAATAGAACATAATGACTATAAGCAATAAATGAAGTAGTGAAATCAAGAGAATATGTTAGAAAGCAGAGATAATATTCTTGTGTATTTAGTATTGAGCATCAGATCCTTACAAAATGATAAGGATCCCCTTTATATATGAGGTGGAATCCCTACATAGTACACATGCATTAATTACAAAGAAACAGGCTCGTACAACCATTTAATGTCTTGATTCATTTTTGGACTAGTCCACGAGACTTTGTTAGTCATATTTTCACACCTTGAGAACTCCCCTCTTTTCCATTATAACCAGTGGTTTTTATTGCCTTGAAATTGAGTGTTGATAGCCCTTTGGAGGTGAGCCTCGACCATAGCCTCGAGCTCTTGAGATGTGCTCACGAGCCATCGTAACGACAGAAGATTGGACCCCTTATTTTACCGTTGTTTTTCTTTCCTTCTTGTTCTTGGTCAACATTAGCAGCTATTTTTCTAACAATTTGAACGATATTATACAACATTGATAATGGCTAGTTCTTTAAACAAAACACTTCCTAGCTTGTCAAAGATTAAGCCTTTGTATGGAAATAACTCTAAGCTTCAGTCTCAAAAACTGCTGATTTTCTTTGAACAATTAGAAGTTTATTATATTTTGTTTACGAACCTCTTGTTGATGTTGTTTCTAATAATCGTGTTTTTGCTGATAATTCTAATACTACTACTAATCTTATTGTTGATGATTCTACTTAAAAACATTTTGAAAAGGATAATAAAACTGTTCAAGGGCATCTGCGTAACCATATAACAAACCCTCTGTTTGATTTGTTTATAAATCATAAATCTGTTAAAGTCACATGGGACAGTTTGGAGAAAAGATATGGTTCGGATGATGGAGGAAAAAAGAAGAATGTGGTTGGAAAGTGGATCAAGTTTCAGATAGTTGATGATAAGTCAATCACGGAGCAGGTTCACGAGTATAAGAACTTATAGCTGTTCTGAACGAAGGTAAGAAGAAGTGTAAGATTCTTCAGGCCAATGTTCTACTTGAAAAGTTTGCACCTTCTTGGAGTGATTATAAAAATCAACCGAAATAAAGGAAGAAAAAATTAACACTTCAAGAATGGATCAGTCACATGATGTCAAGACCCGGATTTCCCACCTTCAGGAATCGTGATGGCGCCTACTCATGGAATCTAGGTAAGCCGACACATTCACATATTATTATTATTTTACCTTATGCATAATCAGTTAAGAGTTAACAAATAAATAATAGCGGAATAATAATAATATAAGCAATGCGGAGGATGAAATCTAATAATTTAACTTAATACAAATTGCGGAAGTCAAATACAACTCAACCCAGAATTTGGTGTCACAATGTCACGGACCATCTACGAATACTACAAATATGGTCTGAATAGAAATACATGAGTTTGTCTCTAAATAAGTAAAACCTGAAAGCAAATGATAGAAGAGGACACAAAGGTATGTGGATGCCTGCAGGACTACCTCGGGTCTCCGATGGACCAAAGGCACCAACCCCTAGCTAACGTCGATATGCTTCTGTACCGGGGTGATAGCAACACGATAGGGATTCAATAATTGCTAAAGAAAAACAAGAAACGTGCGGAAGCCAAAAGAAAATAAAGAAACGAATAGAAGACAAAAATTAAAGATAGATTGATTACTTTCCAAGATTGACTTGGTTTTGGTTTCTAGAGTTTTACCTTTTCCTATTTTATTTGGACTTGTTGTCCAAAGTAGTTTATGACTTTATTTCCTAATATTTAAGGATAATTTTGTGGATCGCCCTCTATATAAAGGGGTATCTTTTTGTTTTTAGGTAGATCATTCAGATTATTATCAATAAAACTTGTGAGATTTTTCTTGCACTCTTGTGTGGCTACTCTTATATTTATTCTTCAACATTCAAGACTCAACTTAAGGTGGTAAGAATTAAACCATTTTCGAAATCTTAGATCACTTCTAGGTATTCAAGAAAGGTGATAAGTTTAGGCTTACAGTTGTTCTTGTTATTCTAAAGGGTCGGGTTTCACAATCTATTTATTGTTATTAATTTCTACCAAAGGCGATTAGTTCTTTGTTAGCTAATTGTTATTGTTAGGATTCAACTTCAAGAATAGACTTCTTGAATTCAAGAAACTCTTTCTTGAATTCAATCTATCTTTAATTTTTGTCTTTTATTCGTTTCTTTATTTTCTTTTAGCTTCCGCACGTTTCTTATTTTTCTTTAGTAATTCTTGAATCCCTATCGTGTTGCTATCAAGTGGTATCAAAGCTTATGCTCATTAACATTTCAATCTTGATAATCTTGGGATGTTCTTGATTAAAAAAATGAAAAAAATAACGAAATTCAGCCCCCAAAAAAGTGTTCTTGTTCATTATTACTTTTATAATTCAAGTATTATTTGGTTTCCAGGTCAAGGAACAATAAGAGGGGATCCTAGTTCTTGAAAATTAAGGAAACTTCTTTCCTAATTCTTGTGGGTTTGGGGTTTCTTATATTCTTTCCTTTTTTTTTCACCAACCAACTCCTATTCTTTCTAGCTTTGGTCTGCCACTTTCCTTTTTCTTTTTCTAACTCCTTATTCTTATTACTACGGGTTGTGACTTGTTAGATTCATTAATAAATCTACAGATTAACAACCAAGAGTTGCTTTGAGTAGAAAAAGGTAAGAGAGGTGAGAACATTATAAGAAAAAAGCCAAATATTCAATACACTTATTTCTTTTAATCTTTGTTCAAGATGTTTTAAAGAGGTAGTTATGAAGAAAGGAGTCAAGCTATGGCTCAACAATTTGAAAGGTCAAACTTACAACACGCTGAAGCTAAGGAAGACAATGGTAAAGTTGTTTTTCAAACAAGAGCTAAAGTGATGTCTCATATTTGTGCCCTTAGAATTGACAAAGAGTTTGGCTATAACTCAATTAGCACTTATATGGTTGAGAAATTGAACTTACATTATGTTGAGCATATTGAACCCTACATGTTTGGAGGAGTAAATGTAGATAAGAGAGTCTTATTGCTTTTCTCAATAGGAAGGTATGAGGATGCGGTCTGGTGTGATGTGATTCCCATGAATAATTATCATGTCTTGTTGGAAAAACCATGGTATGTCTATAGAAGAGCTTCATATAACATGGAAAAAAATAGATACTCTTTTGAGGTTAGCGGGAAGAAACTCATTCTTGGACCTTTGACTCTCTCACAAATTCATGAAGATGAAAAGATTGTTAAAGAGAATATAGAAAAATATGAGAGAGAAAAGAATGAGAGGAGTAAGGGAGTGCATGTTGACATCCCACGAGAGGAAAAATGAGAGGATATGTTGAGTAAAGAGAGTGTGATGTCAAGAAAGGAAAAGAGTGAGCTGGAGAGGAAAGAAAAGAGAGAAAGCCATGAGATACAAAAAGGCTTTGAGGTAGAGAGAGAGAAAAATAGTTTGAGAGATGAAAAAGAAGAAAACTTTAGTGAGAGAAAAGAGGCTAAGTGTGTTGAAAAAGTTAGTCTTGAGGTAAAATCCAAAGAGAGTGTAAGTAAGAAAATATTTTCTTTACTTCTTAACCCATTAACTCTTTCTTGTTTTAGTTCTTGTATTTTTGTGCAGCCATATGTTGAAAGATCTTCTAAAAGGATAGGTGAGGCGAAAGCGATGGTGGCAAAGGATCCTAGTGTATTCCAACATGAATTTGGCAAAATCAATTATTGTTTGATGATGGAAGATAAAAGCTTGGTTTATGATACGGAGTTCCATAAAGCCATTGCTAAGCTGGAATCATTGCAAAAAAGAATACAAGGTGATGTTGATCCATTATTAAATAAGTCCAAGTATGGTATATGTAATTGGTTTATTCGAATTCTTGGCCTTTCTAGGACACCTAAGGTATGTTTGAAGGTAATAAATATACTCTAATTTCTTATGTTGATGAATTTATAATGGTTAAGGATGATGGTCTTTTGATGCATATCAAGTCATTAATAGTAATATCTAAGTTCAAGTGCAAGAGTAATTTGCTTCTTTTTGAAATTGAGTTCGACGTGGATGATTGTGAATTCCAACTTGGTAGAACGAGGCTTGCGAATGATTTAAATATTTCTCCTTCTCTTATTCAAGTGTCTAGTGAGCTTTCATATGATAAATTGCTAGAGAGTTATTCTTTAAGCCATGTTGACTGTGAGCTTGTACAAGTGTTTGCTACTAGTAAAGAGGCTTGTGATCAAGTACTCTTTCATAAACCTATGCATGACTCTTTGTGTAATAGCTTGAGTAATTATTAAGGATCCATTGATGTTGCGAATATTATTGGGTAAAGTTGTAATCATGAGTTTGAATGTATTGAAACTTTTATTTTGGGAATTATGGGTTCATCTAACCTTCTTGAGGATTTATGTGCTTCTTTGAATAGCTTATATGTTGAAGAATCTATGGAATTTGTAATTGATACTATATCATAAATGTGTCTTATTTGATACATGCAGCAGAGATACTTATTTTAAATGGACACATGATCAATCTTTTGTAATTTCATTGTCATGCACATTTTTTGACTTCCTTAAGAGAGGTATTTATGGGACAAATCTAAGCAGGTATAAATTTTATTGGGATGATGATGTCCATATGTTGTATAAAGGAGTATTTACACCTATTAGGGTTAATTAGGTTAAGTGGACACATGGTCACTATCTTGTTTTATTCTTACCATTTTTTAGTGGATGCCATTTTTTTGTGCCTGTCTTTGTTTTCTTGCAAGGTTGAAATCCGAGGACGAATTTTATTCAAGAAGAGGGGAATGATAGTATCCTAGGAAGCTTAAATCTATTTAAGGATCAGTTTGAAGCTTTGGAATCGCAAAGAGGACCTTTAACAAGATCTCAAGTTAAAAAGTTGCAAAACAAGGTCATTTGACCAATTCGCACCTAAATGTGCTCAAAACTTGCAGTCCATGAAGTCCTACATAAAACTACATTTTAATAGAATAAAAAGGACTTACTTTATGTCCAAGAAAGGTATAATAAGCGTGCTAGACATTGAGCGCAAGTTGGTGCCAAGTTGCTTGCAAATTACAAATTCAAGATTTTCAAGATTTCCAAGATTTTCAAGATTCTATCCAAGATTGGTTTGGGACTTAGTTCCATATATTATGGAACTATATTTATTACTTTCCTAGTTAGTTAAGGTTAATATTTTTCTTTTCTAAGATTGGTAAAATTACTTTCCAAGATTGACTTGGTTTTGGTTTCTAGAGTTTTACCTTTTCCTATTTTAGTTGGACTTGTTGTCCAAAGTAGTTTATGACTTTATTTCCTAATATTTACGGATAATTTCGTGGATCACCCTCTATATAAAGGGGTATCTTCTTTGTTTTTAGGTAGATCATTCAGATTATTATCAATAAAACTTGTGAGATTTTTCTTGCACTCTTGTGTGGCTACTCTTGGATTTATTCTTCAACCTTCAAGATTCAACTTAAGGTGGGAAGAATTAAACCTTTTCGAAATCTTAGATCACTTCTAGGTATTCAAGAAAGGTGATAAGTTTAGGCTTATTGTTGTTCTTGTTATTCTAAAGGATCGGGTTTCACAATCTATTTCTTGTTATTAATTTCTACCAAAGGCGATTGGTTTTTTGTTAGCTAATTGTTGTTGTTAGGATTGAACTTCAAGAATAGACTTCTTGAATTCAAGAAACTCTTTCTTGAATTCAATCTATCTTTAATTTTTGTCTTTTATTCGTTTCTTTATTTTCTTTTAGCTTCCGCACTTTCTTGTTTTTCTTTAGTAATTCTTGAATCCCTATCGTGTTGCTATCACGGGGTCTGCACAAAAGAGTGTAGAGTTTAGTATGAGCACAACCGACCCCATGTGCCGGTAAGTGTCGAGCCTAACCTCGACGAAGTGGTGACGAGGCTAGGACAGGACTACCAAATAAACTTGTGCAGTTATATCATATACAACGAGTAATAACAACAGAACTAACAATTAAAGTTGGGAAAGGGAAACATGCTGCAGGGAGGATAGTACAATAGAATTTCAGTAAAGAAGCATAAAGTACACAAAAATTAAACTATAAGCAAGAGTAAGGAGAACAATACAAGTGCACGGCATCACCCTTCGTGCTTTTACTCTCGTTCTCACCATACGAATCAATATAATCGACACGACATCACCCTTCGTGCTTTTACCTCACATAATCATGGCACAAAAATATCGCATTATCACTCATATCATAGCACGACATTGTACATCATACGGCATGGCATCAATCTTCGTGCTTTTACCTCACATATCTGCACGGCATCACCCTTCGTGCATTAACACTCTCAAACTCATGCACGGCATCACCCTTCGTAATTACCCTCTTCCTCACCTAAGCAACAATCACAAGGTGATTTGGGAAAGGAAATTAATAATATCACAATACAATCCCGGCAAGGGAACAACAGTTTAACAATAATATCCCGGCAAGGGAAATAATACCATAAGCAGTAATATCCCGGCAAGGGAACTTATATCAATAACAATAATATCCCTACAAGGGAACCAATATCAATAACAATAATATCCCGGCAAGAGAAACAATATCATAAACCTCTCCTCATTTTCACAATCTCATCTCAACACAAATCTCAACTTGAGCCAATGCTCTAAAAATTTTAATTAGCACGTAAGCCTTATTCAACTTAGAAATCATCATATTAATCATGAACACTACAAAATGGAGTCACATCAATCATAGTATAAGACTTACGGGCATGCTTTACACTGACATATAAATACTCGTCGCTACACCTATGCGTCATACTCAACAATCAACACATAGAAAATAACACCAAACTCGTATTCCTTCAACCAAACACTTACCTCAACTTCCATGGCCAAACTCAAGCATCAAGCACCGTTTTCCCTTTAGAAATATCCCCAATTTACTTGTATCTAACCATAATTAACTTAAGAATATCAATAAATGCTAAAGAACTCAACTCCAATGCTCAATTATAGGTTTTCTATCATTTTCCCCAAAATGTCAAAAATCGACCCTTGGCCCGCTTGGTCAAAACTCAAGGTTCAGACCAAACCCAATCACTCATTCACCCACGAGCTCAAATATGCAGTTAGTTTTGAAATTCGATCCCAAACCAGTTCTAAATCCCAATTATTCAAAAAGTCTTAACTCTACCCAAATCCCAAATTTCTACCATAAAATCCCCAGATTTTTGGATGAACATGCAAATGGAAATTGAAAGAAAAAGGTTAAAAATCACATGCCAAAACTTTAGGGAAGAACTCGCCTCTTGAAAATCGCCTCAATGCTCTCTAATTTTGAAAATATGAAGTTATGGGCAAAATTCCCATTTTGCTACTTTTTTAAATTCACTGGACAAGCCTTCTTCGGGTTCGCGAGAGGCTGGTCGCGTTCGCGAAGAGTCATGCCTAGATGCCTTCGCGTTTGCGTTGAACGACTCGCATTCGTGGAGCTTTGGCTCATCAAGCCTTCACATTTGTGGTCAAGTGGCAGCGTTCACATAGAAGAAAATCCCTTTTCCTCAGTTCCCAGCCCAATTGGCCTTCGCATTCGCGATATCCAGAACGTGTTCGCGAAGGGTAACCCCCTAATGCTTCGCGTTCGATATTTGTGCCTCTCGTTCGCATAGAGGAACAACTTCCTCAGACAAACTTACCTTTTGCGTTCGCCTGATTCCCTTCGCGAACACGAAGAACAAAATTTCAGCATACCATAAACAGTAAAACCTACAACTTTTCTAAGTGTAAAAAGATCTCGAAACCTATACAAAATTGACCCGATCCCTCGGGGAACCAAACCAAATATGCATACTAACTCAAAAATATCATATGGACTTACTCGTGCGATCAAATTGCCTAACATTTAGCATCAAAATCAAAGAAAATCTCAAGAACACATAAGTTTCAAATTTCACAACCGAGAGTCCGATTCATGTCATATCAAGTCCGTTTCTTACAAAATTTTACAGGATCAACCTAAATACCATATAAGACTTGTACCGGGTTCTGGAACCAAGATACGGGACCGATACCATTAATTTAAAATATATTCAAATTTTAAAAACTCTTAAAATTTTAGTCAAACAATTTTCTTCAAAAATTCATTTTCTCGGGCTTGGGACCTCGAAATCCAATTTTAGGCATAAGCTCAAGTCCTGTATTTTTCTACGGATCCTGTGAGACCATCAAATCACAGGTTGGGGTTTGTTTACCAGAAATATTGATCTAAGTCAACTTAAATTAAATTTTAAAGGCCAAATTAGCATTTTTATCAAATTTTCACATAAAAGCGTTCTAGATATATGCTTGGACCGCGCATGCAAATTATGGTGAGAAAAAAGGAGGCTTCTAAGGCCTCAGAACATTGAATTTACTTGTAAATCAAGTGATAACCTTTTTGTTTCATCACATTCTCCACTTCTAAAACAACCATTCGTGTTCAAACGGACATAGAAAAGAAGTACTTGAGTCGGGGAAACGATGGGGATATCGACTCTGTATATCGAACTCTGACTCCCAAGTAGCTGCCTCTCCAATGAACATGAACATAAGGGAAACTCTTCTATCTCAACTAACGAACATACCGGCCTAGAATAGTTACCGGCTCCTCCTCATATGACAAGTCCTTGTCCAACTGGACAGTGGTGAAGTCTAACACGTGGGATGGATCTCCGTGATACTTTCAAAGCATGGACACATGAAACACTGGAGGCACGACTGATAAGCTCGGCTGCAATGCAAGTCTGTAAGACACCTCTCCCACTCGATCAAGAATCTCGAAAGGACTAATGAATCTAGGTCTTAGCTTGCCCTTCTTTCCAAATCTCATCACGCCCTTCATAGGTGACACCCGAAGGAACACCCGCTCTCCAACCATGAATACTACAACACAAACCTTGTGGTCGGTATAGCTCTTTTGCCTAGACTGGCCTGTACAAAGCCTATCATGAATGATCTTCACCTTGTCCAAGGCATCCTGCACTAGGTCTGTACCCAACAACCGAGCCTCTCCTAGCTCAAACCACCCAACCAGTGACCGACATTGCCTACTATATAATGCCTCATAAAGAGCCATCTGGATGCTCGACTGGTAATTGTTGTTGTAGGCAAATTGCAGTTTAGGCAAAAACTGATCCTACGAGCCTCCAAAGTCAATAACACAAGCTCAGAGCATATCCTCCAAAATTTAATAGTATGCTCGGACTGCCCGTCCGTCTGAGGATGAAATGTTGTTCTCAACTCAACCCGTATGCCCAACTCACGCTGAACTGCCCTCTAGAAATGTGAGGTAAACTGCGTACCTCGGTAAGAAATGATAGACACGGGCACACCATGAAGATGAACAATCTCCCGGATATAAATCTCAACTAACCTCTCAGAAGAATAGATGACTACCACAACAACAACAACAACAACAACTATCCAGTATAGTCCCACAAGGTGGGGTCTGGGGAGGGTAATATGTAGACAAGCCTTACCCCTACCCAAAAGGGTAGAGAGACTGTTTCCAATCGACCCTCGGCAATAGATGACTACCACAAGAATGAAATATGCTGACTTAGTCAGCCTATCAATAATAAACTACACTACGTCAAACTTCCTTTGAGTTTGTGAGAATCCAACAACAAAGTCCATAGTGATACGCTCCCACTTTCACTCGGGAAGCTCAATCCTCTAAAAACAAACCACCCGGTATTTAATGCTCGTACTTTACTTGCTGATATTTCAAACACTGAGCCACAATGCAATAATATCCTTCTTCATTCGCCTCTACCAATAATAATGTCGCAAATCCTGATACATCTTAGCAGTGCCTGGATGAATATAATGGCGACATTATGTGCCTCCTCTAGAATCAACTCTCGAAGTCCATCTACATTAGGCACACACATTGCCGATCTCGAATACGCTCAAGTAATGAAGAACGAGTGATTGTGCAAGCTAACACACGGTTGGGCTCAGAAACATCCAAACTCATGAACTAATTAGCTAAAGCCTGGACATCCAAAGCAAGCGGTCACTCACCGACTGAAATGCACACAAGACTGGCCATACTGACTGAGTATCTACTCAAAGCGTCGGCCACTACATTGGCTTTCCGCGGATGATATAAGATAGTTATATCATAGTCCTTTAATATCTCCAACCATCTTCTCTGCCTCAAATTCAACTCCTTCTGTTTGAACAAATACTGCAGGCTCTTGTGATCTGTGAACACCTCACATGACACGCGGTATAAATAATGCCTCCAAAGCTTCAGCGCGTAAACAATGGTTTATAACTCCAAATCAAGTATTGGATTGTCCTTCTCATGAATCTTCAACTTCCGTGAAGCATAAGCAATGACCTTGCCATCCTACATCAACATCGCATCAAGTCCAATACGAGATGCATCACAATAAACTGTATATGGCCCTGAACCTGTAGGCAATGCTAACATTGGCGCCGTAGTCAAAGCTGTCTTGAGCTTCTGAAAGCTTGCCTCACACTCGTCCGACCACCTGAACTGAGCACCATTCTAGGTCTACCTGGTCATAGGGGATGTTATAGATGAAAACCCCTGCACAAACCGACGATAATAGCCCTCCAAACCCAAGAAACTCCGGATTTCTGTAGTTGATGCGGGTCTAGGCCAGTCCTTGACTGCCTCTATCTTCTTCAGATCTACCTGAATACCCACTGCTGATACAATATGACCCAAGAAAGCAACTGATCCCAACCAAAACTCGCACTTCAAAAACTTAGCACACAATTGACTATCTCTCAAAGTCTGAAGAATAACTCTCAGATGTTGCTCATTCTCTTCCCGACTGCAAGAATAAATCAAAATAATAAATCAAAATATCGTTACTAAAGACTATCAACAATGAATCCAAGTAAGGCTTGAACACTCGGTTCATCAAATCCATGAAAGCTGTCAGGGCATTTTTCAACATGAATGACATCACCAAGAACTCATAATGACCGTATCGAGTGCGGAAAGCTACCTTAGGGACATCGAATGCCTTAATCCTCAACTGATGGTAGCTAGATCTCAAGTCAATCTTCGAGAATACCTTGGCACCCTAAAGCTGATAAAACAAATCATCAATTCTTGGTAATGGGTACTTATTCTTGATTGTAACCTTGTTCAACTGCCGATAATCTATACACATCCTCATCGACCCATCCTTCTTCTTTACAAATAATACAGGCGTACACAGGGTGAGACACTAGGTCTAATAAAGCCCTTATCAAGCAAGTCTTGCAACTTCTCCTTTAATTCTTTCAACTCTGGCTGGGTCATACGATATGTGATATATATATATATATATATATCACACCCCAAAATCTGAAAAAGCACGACTGAAACTGAATCGCGTAAACCCAACTGAGCAAGCCTGATAGGTTTCATACATATTAACCAATTTCATCTTTGAATAAAGAGGAAATATACATCATTAATCAAATTATATAATCAAGTATTTAACGATTTCCATTTCATTTCCATTAGTAACTTCGTTCATAATTTGAATATATACAAGTTTTATACATCTTTTCCCAACATCATTATTTCTATTTTAATTCCAATACTTGACACTACCCACAACATGTCTATGGAGCCTCTAAATACAACTTAAGAGTAATATAGAAATGTCAGCAACAAGGCTCCGACTATACCTCAAAATAAAAAGTACATGATAAATAATAGTACCGGACCATGAAATGAAGTGGGGCTCACCAATTCGGCTTAAAGGAAGATGCGTCACTAGCTGTGTCCAACGTTGCGTGCTGTGGAACCACCTACATCCATTTAAGTTGTAGTGCCCCCAGCAAAAAGGATGTTAGTGCAGTCGAATAGCACTAGTATGTATAACTAAACACCATCTCAATAGAAAGAACTATCATAAAAGAACAAAGAAATATTAAATACCATTTCACGATAAAGAACTATCATACAAGAACAAAGAAATCATAAGTATTCAACCAAAGCTTTAAACAATCAGTACATCATCAAATAAAAGGAATCACATAGCTTTCACATAATTTCCATAGCTTTAGTTTGGGGAATTTAATACTATTCATTATCATTCACAGTACCACGGTTTCCTTAAGTGGAGTCCGATCACGACCCGATCGGCTAAGCCATCTTCCAAGAAATTACCCTTATTTCATTCTCACTTTTCAGTTTCAATTATCAATACATTACCACCATGTGTGTATAACATGGCATCCGATCACGGTCGGATCGGCTAAGTCATCTTACAAGACGTTACCCTTATTCCATTCTCACTTTCCAGTTTCAATTATCATTACATTACCACCATGTGTGTATAACATGGCGTCCAACCACGACCCGATCGGCTAAGCCGTCTTACCAAGATGTTACCTCAATCACAATTATATTTCAATCTTTACTTCATATATATCAATACATAGGCACTTAGGGCCACAATTATCACATTATACTTGGCACTAGGCCACATTCCATAACTTACATTCCACATCACTTTCACTTTCAACATCAAACTTGCAATTTAAGATAATGGGCATACACAAGAGCAATTAAAGTTATAAGCATAGAGAGATATTCTCATGATTCGGCATAATAATCACCATTTAAACTTGACTTGAAATCAAGGCAATTTAGCATATACTTCACATTCTTCACATATCCCCAATTTACTAAGAATAGCATATTGAACACATTGAGACACACCCTTTACACATATTCGTGCAATACCAAATCCTTTAAAGAAAAAAAATGCTACATAAATTAAATTTCAGACTTACAACATATGCGGGGACACCACGGGAGCTCAATTTCTAAGAAGAAGCGATTTTAGCCATACATACTTTAAAGAGCTTCCCTTAAGTTTCTGCAATATGCCAACACCTGTAGCAATAATAATCTATAAGGAGATAGTGAAAATCGATTAATAATTAGGAAGATTACGCATGGTGTAACTCTCTTAGTAATTTCATCAAAGGCCTAACATGTGAAGTTGACTACATGGTTTAGAAATGGCAATTCCTTCCTCCCTTAACCATTTAACATGAACTACCCATATTAGTTATTTAACATCACATCCTACAACTTAGTCCCACATGCATGGCCTATTTCTACCCCCCACAACATAAATCTTTAACCTCTTACATGAAATTTTGGAAGTAGGACTTACCCAAATGGAGGACAATCTATGGTTATCTTCCTTGATTCTTGAAGACTTGAGCAAGATTTGAATGATTATGAAGCTAGGAACCTCCTTTATCTCTATATATGCTCTCATCTCTCTCTAAAATCAGTAGAAAATGACCCCAAATGAAGCCCCTCAACCTATTTATGAAAATGGGGTCGTGTTATAAAAATAGAAAAAATAAACCACTGAAACTGGGTCTGCGATCGCAGAATGGACTACAAAATAAGAATGTGAGCAGCAGAATGCATCGCAAAATAGGTGCCCAAAGCTGGAAACACTTTCCCAATCAGCGACAAATCTGCGATCGCAGAGTAAAAAATTGCGACATATTTGCAATCGCAGATTCAACACAGGATTGCATTTTTCCCGACTTTGGTAATTTGATCATAACATTGTGTAGGAATGTCAAAATGCCAAACGGTTTGAAGCGTTGGAAACTAGACTCGAATACCTTTCATATTATAGGTGTTCATTACATAAAACCTTATACATATTTAGATATGCTCGTTCAAAGTGTGGACTTGTGCAAACTCATTTGGGATTTTAGCCCATGGGAAAATTTTCTAACTTGACTTAGGCTGAGGCCTCCCATTAGACCCCACATTACTTATTATATGACTTATACACTTATTTACCCAATCCAATTGATTCCCATCATGTTAATAGCACATAAGGCACTATAATTAACTTACATGGCACCACGGAATCCTAATTTACTTAGCGAAATTTTCTGGGGCCTTACCTTCTCCCCCGCTTAGGATCATTCATCCTCGAATGAGGAGTAGAGTCCCCCCAAAAACCTAACATAACATATCTCCTTTCTAGCCTAAGTCAAGTCCCTAAATTTGACTAACTCCCAAATTTTCAGAAATTTTGGCAGAGTCTCCTCTTTAACAAGGACTATCCAATTGCTAGAGAACCACTAATACAACATCAAAATCAACAGTATCCAAAAGTAACAAGTTTACTCGGGTCTCGAGACCCCCAATCACAACCATAAAAGAATGATGACAACAATCTACCATAATAGAATCACCTATCGGTGTAGACACATATACAGGAGCACCCAAAGAATCAGTAGGCATGATCAAATACAGTGCAAAATAAGATGACACATAGAGTATGTAGACCCTAGATCAAATAGTAACGAAGCATCCCTACTACAAACCAGAACAATACATGTGATAACAACATCAGAAGCCTCAGTCTCAGGCCTGGTTGGAAGAGCATAACATCGGGTCTGGGCTCCATCACTCTAAACTACATCTCTGGGATGACCTCCTACTCGCTAGTCTCCACCTCTAATACCTCTACCTCCATCTCTAGCACCTCTACCTCTACCTGGCTGAGCGGGCAGTGGAACACTCAGTGCCTGAACCATGGCACAGGAACCCTGATGCTGAGAGCTTCTCGGTGCTCGAGGGCAAAATATAGAAATATGCCTCATATCGCCACAAATATAACAAGCCCTCGGCTGCTGACCCTAACAGCCTAAATAACCACCTGAAAACTTTGGAGTGGTGGTGCACTGATAGGAGCTGGCGGTACACTGTGAGAAGCCTGAATTGTTGAATGAAATGGCTGGAAGGATGGCCCCTACCAAAAGAATCACTGCCTCCAGATGAGGCACCACTGAACTTGCCCGAATGATGAGGCCTCTTGTCAGACCCCTAACCATTCCCCTATGATAGAACCATCTAAACTCTCCTGGCCACATCGGTCGTATCCTGAAAAGAGATCTCACTCCCAGTATCCTTATCCATATGCAATCAAAAAGGCTGAACGAGTCCTTCAATGAACCTACTCACTCTCACACACACACACACACATACACACACACACACACACACACTATCTCTCTCTCTCTCTCTCTCTCTCTCTGTGGGAAGTATAAGAAGAGCATGACGAGCCAAGTCTATAAATCTAGTCTCTTACTAAGTGACTGTTATAGAACCCCTACTAGAGATGCACAAACTGCCTCCGATGGTTCTCCATCTGAGTGACAAGAAGAAACTTCTCTAGAAATAGCTGAGAGAACTGATCCCAAGTCAAAGCTGGTGACCCAGCTGGTCTAGCAAAACAATAATCTCCCCACCAAGTCTTGGCGGATCCAAACATTCGAAAAGTAGCAAAGTCGACCCCATTGATCTCCACTATCCACATGTTCCGTAGAACATCATGACAACTGTCCAAATAATCCCGTGGATTCCTCAGAAGATGTACCACCAAAAGTAGTAGTAAAGAACTTGGTGAACCTGTTCAACCTCTACAAAGCCTCCAAAGATATAGTTGATCCATCACCAGTCTGAGCTACTGCTCGGCAAAAGAAGCGGTACGTGACCTCAAAATTTGTGAAAGAACAAGAGTAGAGGGTTCAATTTAGCAATAAGAGAACAAAATCTTATGATAGAGAAGAATAGATGTGAAGTTTTCCTAAACTCCACAGCCCCTAGGGGTAAATACAGACGTCTGAGTATGGATCCCTCACTCTACTAAGCTTGTCCATGAATTGTGAGACCTAAACAACCTGGATCCTTGATACCAACTTGTCACAAACTGGATTTTACCCTTGGGATTCGTGATAGCACCTACTCGTGGAAGCTAGACAAGCCGACACATTCACATATTATTATTCTTTTACCTTATCCATAAGCAGTTACGAGTTAACAATAAATGACGGAGGAATAATAATGATAAAAGCAATGTGATGACCCCACAGACCTACTCCAATTCCCGAAACTCCAATCCAAGCCTGGTATCCACAAAGTCCACTCTCACTAAAACTTCCAAATTTCCAACTTTCTCTATTTCAAGGCTAATTCAACTATAGATCTCCAAATCATAATGGACACGCTCATAAGTCCAAATTCACTAATGGAGCTAACGAAACCATTAAAACTCCATTCCAAAGTTGTTATATATAAGTCAACATCTGGTCATCCTTTCAACTTAAGCTTCCAACTTTGAGACTAAGTGTCGTAATTCATTATGAAACCCCTCTAGACCGACTACCCTGGCAAGTCACATAACAACTATAAAGTATAAAATGAGTAGTAAATGGAAGAACATGACTACAACTCTAAAAAATAACCGGCCAATCGTTACATCTTAGTAGGCAGATTAGTTATCCTAGGGCTAACTAGTAGGCTAGGGTTTTGAGTATTGCATGCAACATCTCCGCCACGTGGCTGCTTAGGAGAGGGTGAAGAATTTTTGGGAGAGAGTGCCAACATTGGAGTTAACGGAGGTTCTGAGAGAGAATGTTTGTCTCTCTGCCCATCCATTTGCATCCTAGAATCAAGGAAATCATCATTTATTAAGGAAGATCATTTGTTTGAAATGGGAATGGATTTATTGTCCATTAATGTAGGATATGAATTAATGTCCTTTAACGTAGGAGGCCTAGTATTTATGGAGGAATTTGAATGGTCGTTACTGTAATTAAAGGCTTTGTGACTTTGAAAAGATGAAGCATTAGAGGTATTACCAATAGTCTAGATTTAGGAATCGGAAACATTAGTAGGGTTAGGGTTTTTGCTTTAAAAAGTAATTTTTGAGTTTTTAGGTACTTAACTGACGCCACATAAAATATTTTTACATCTATACCTACTTTTGAATCTGGTGGGTGTCGTAGTCGTTGCTCCACCTATGAGGACAATTGTTTCTCCATGTATGTAGGTATATTTTGGTGTCTTTTCTTGGGGAATGAGACCGTATGCCAGAGATTTTCTGGTGAGGTGCTATTTTTCTCATTGGTAGGTTATAATAAAGAAGGTGAATTGATTCTAACATGAGGGCATGCGATCTGTACATGACCCTGGTGACCACAATTCTTGCATAAAATATTGTTCCCTTCGTATGTTAACTGTTATAAGTGGGATCCAATGAGTATACAAGATTGGACTGGGTTATCCATAGGTAGTTCCACAAAGCCTCGCTTAGCAACCCCTTAGAGTAGCACTGGCACATATATCTATTTTTTAGGAGTTTTCCGATGGAGTCCCCAACTTCCCGGAGTATTAGGCCATCGTAGAACTCCAGAGGTAATTGGGGCAAGCGTACTCAAACAGTAGTGTGCACTTGTTTTGCTTTCTCAGTTACAAAGTTTGGTTCCCATTGTTTAAAAGAGAGGAAATATCCATTGATGAACCATGTGCCATTTTGTAGTGCTTGTATCATATATTCTTCCTTTGTGAATTTGATAATAAAATAGTCATGGCCTATGTCAATTAGTGGAAATGGTTCTGTTGGTTTCTATAGTTGGAAATTTCTCTCTCTTAGGTATTGGTGTTGAGTTCGTTTTTCAATCAGTTTAATTATAAGGAGAAATACATAAATGACCCCTCCAAGTTGTCCACAACGGTCATTTGAACACCTCAACAGACCTATTTATCAAGTAGACACTTCAAATGTCTGTTAAGTAAATCAAATAGACACCTCGGTACAACATACCTAATGTGTGAGTTACACTTGCCAAATGAGCCAATCAATGAACAACATGTGTAATTTATAATTAAAACTTAATACAAATTAACCGAAAAAAGAATAAATTTAAAATGAACAAAACCCTTCTCCAGCGTCCCTTTCTTCTCCCCCCACCTCCAATTTCATCTTCTGATGTCAAAGAACTCCTTCCGACCAATCCCCTTCTGTCTTGTTGCCTCTCAAGGATGACCAGATATTGCTGCAAATGGTACTAATGGTACTACTTATGGTGCTTTTCACGCCACCACCCCTAAGCACAAGAATGGTGGTGTCAAATATCAAAGTCTATCTTCAAATAAACGTGTCCACTCAAATGCGGGGTGGATTTTATTTTGAGAGGTGGATTTTATTTTGATATGTAGAGATAACTTTGGCTTAGTCAATTTGTAGGGTCTTCATTACCAACACCTTCATTTTTTAACCCGTTGGTATATGGGTTAAAAATTTCCGGCAACCTTTATTTTTTTTCGTCGAAATGATTGTTGTGTCTGATAATTGGATGGATGAAAGAGAAATTTGTTGAATTTGATGTGATGATATATTTGGTAATTTTGTTCTTTTGTAATGGAGGCAAAGGTGATTAGGGTAGAGGAGGGTGTTGAATGGTAGAGGCGAGAATTGAAGGAGAAGGGGGTGTGAAAATTAAGTGGGGTCCGCATTATTTTAGTAAAAAAAAGAAAAAACCTAATCTTAGGTTGCAAATCGTGTCCTAGAGAGTGGATTTCATGCAATGGGGGCTGACATGGTCGGGTGTTTAGTTTATCTTGTTTAGGGTCTAATTAAAAATAGGTTCACTTGAGGTATTAAGCTAGTCATTAAGGACAACTTGAAGTAGTCATTTATGTATTTCGCCTAATTAGAACGGAGTATTTCTAAAAGGTAGTATACGAGAGACCATTAGCATGTTTGACAAAGTTCTTTTTTTTGTGTCAAAAGTGCTTTTTTTTAGTCAAAAGTGTTTTTTTGCCAAAATTAAGGTTGGCCAAGGTTTTTGAAGAAAAAAAATTCTTGTAAGTAGAAGTAAAAACAGTTTTAAAGAAGCTAAAAAAATAACTTATTTCAAAAAATACTTTTTTGAAATAAGTAAATTTTAGTAGCTTGGAAAAACCGGTTATAAAATAGTACAAAGACGTTGCCTATTGAGAGTCGCATAAGTAAGCAGTTATTTTGAAACCGATTCCTAAACTAATGCCTTAGATTTGTTCAAAATTCCATATTTTTTCCATTTCAAATTTCAAATTACTTTTAGAATTTAACAACAAAAAGGAGACCTTTTTTCCCACTCAACTAAACTTTTATATTCAGATTCAGATACGTATCAGGCAACTGTTCGGCTTTCGTACGACGCGCATTTCATTGGGGAAAGGAAAAAGTGAAACTCCCGGAGTAGAAGAGGAAGGATTTTCCAACTTATTACTCAAGATTAATCTTTTCAAGTTAAGGTAGCCATTTTGTTTTCGTCTATTTTATTTTTTCCTTATGCTGGATTTGGTGGTGGCCCTTTTTTGTTTGATTGGATTAATTAGGATTTCTAGTTTTCATCAAATTGGATTATATACTTTGTTCTTTATAGATATCTCTTCTATGAAGTGGAAACCCTAGATTATTGTTTTATTATTTAAATCTTTATATCTTTGGTTCTTGCTTGTCGTTCTTTGGGTACGATTGATTTCATACTTTAATTGTTTTTATATACATTCAGTTTGGGTCTAAGATTGTTTAATTCCTTTGAAAGTTTCTATGCTATTATCTTTCAAATAGATTTTTTTTTAATTTTTTTTTAATTTTCATTATTCCCTCGGAGTTGAGCCATACTTAGCAGATGGGAACTATTCATTAGAGGAAGGGATGGTGATTAACTCACAGAACGTCTTCTGTTCTTTCAAATCGCATCTCTCAAGTGAGAAGAGAACGCTCCCACAGAGCGATGTGAAAGCAAGGGCGCAGCAGGAAGAAGTATGAAAGCAACAAATCTTACAAGCAAGCAAGAACCAAATGTATAAGAATTTTAAGAATAAAGAGTTATGGTAAAGAACCCAAGCTTGAAAGTAATTCTGAAGTTCAATCTTGAACAATAAGGTTTCCAACCTCGCAAAATTGTTGTAATTATGGAAGATATTCAACATGTGTTTATATTTTTAAGGAGATTGAGAAGTCGATTGTGAGAGGAAGAAGGATTTGCACATGATGTTTATTGACCTAGGAAAAATATATGATGGAGTACGAAAAAATGTCCTTTGGTGGGTGTTGGAGAAGAAAGGAATTCATATTTAATTTATGATTCCATAAAGGAATGTTACTAGTGTGTAGGAGATATAAAGGAGTTTCCCATAATCGAGTTTACACTTGGGCTGGGCATTGAGCCATTTCTTTACCCCCATTATGGATGAGCTAGCATGATTAGGCTCCATGATGTATGCTATTTGTTGATGATAGTGTGCTAATTAACGAAAACATTGAAGGTGCCAATCAAACGCTTGAATTATGGAGAAACACTCTAGAGAGTAAAGGTTTTGGAAAAATGAAGCAAGATTATTGAGTATGTTCATTTAGGAGAGTGAAATTGATGTGAAATTGTATGAGATCACATGCATACATTTCAAACACTTACGCTTAATTGATAGATGAATATGTTACCATGTAATCAAGATCAGATGGTTGAAATTGGGAACTGCTACTAGACTATTATATAAGTTCTACATAATACATATTATTAGCAATATTATATAGGGGTGAATGTTAGGCTGCTAAAGTTCAATAAATCCACGAGATGAATGTCATAGAGATGCGAATGCTAAAATAGATGTGTGATCATACAAAATTAGACCAGATTAGAAACGATCACATCCACAAGAAGGTTCAAGTAGCACAAATCGAGGATTATATGAGAGAAGGTTGTTTGATGGTTTGGTGAAGTTCGTTCAGATGCACCTATCATTAGGTATGAAACCATGGTGAAGTTAGTGTTAAAAGAGGACGAGGTAGACCTTATATCACATAAAAGGAAGTTGTCTCAAAACACGTATAGTATTTAGGGATCCGTACAGACTTATCGAAAAATAGAGAACAATGGAAGGAAAAGATCTATATAGATGATACATATTAGTAGAGAATATGGTCTAGACATATTAGCACTTTTAATTTTAAGTCATACGCATTAGGTGTGGTTTAACCTTTCATGTATTTATACATTGAAAAATATATAGCAAATTTTTAAATTGTTTTGTATTTGTAGAGTAATATGGTCAATGAGAATCCATATAAGCGTTAATAGTAGTAGTTGTTGTTATAATGAAATGAAAGTCTATGTTATACAATAAAACCATATAAATAGTGGATAATCTATCAAGAAAAAGGAATTAGATATCCTTTTTTGGGAAGTAAGTATAAACCAACTCAGAAAAGAAAATAAAAAGATGTCTTATTTTGGAAGGTAACGAGAAGTTCTATTTTAGAAAGAAACACGAAACAATGTTGATGCTCTATCTAGGATTGTATTAGTTAATTTTCATCATTCCCTATATTTATGATGTAACACAGAACTCCTCTTGAAGTCATGTTTTGTAGTTTATCAGTCTTAGATGGAGGTTTGAAAGGAAGGATCATCTAATGGACATGTATTTGCTCCTTAAGCTAGGCTCTAAACCTGATCATTTGGTGTAATTGAGCAGCTTTAGTTATTGTTATGCAATTAAGATGAGCCGTAAAAATTATTCGCCGATTGTCAATGTGATGGAGAAGTTATTTTCTCAACAAATCTCTTTGTTCTTTATTATTTTCATGGCTAGCTACGTGCAATAGTAATATTTTCCAATTTAATCTCTCTCCTATCTTAGAGATTGAAATTAAATTATATGTTGATGACTTCTTAGGGATATTTTCTTTGATTTGCAAGAAAACTACAAGATTAAACTTAATCGTGCAGTTTCAGAACAAGATATCTGGTTGAGAGTGTTACTCATAGAATTAAAATCGGAAGGCTTGAAATTGAGAAGTACTACCAAAGTGTTATGGGATAGAACAAGTGTTGTGAAGAGTGTAAAGCGGGGAAAAGCGACAAGCCCTTTTTCGCTCAACTGAAAAGCGAAGCGCTCGCTTTTTTGAAGTGAAGCGGAATTAAAAAAATATTAAAATAAATATTGCATTTCAAAAAGGACAGTATAACTGAAACCAAAAAAAGGGCAGCATTTCAATCTTTTTATCACGAGAAGAGTGCACAAGAAAACGAAGAAGAAGAGGAGCAGAATGAGAAAGAAGAACTAATGGGAAACCAAAAATTTCACCAGCATTTTGCTGCTATTTGGACGCTAAAACAGTGAAAGAAAAAGAGGTGGAGAAAAAAATCACATACCTATGACCAAACTTGATGATCTTGTAGTTGAAAAGTGTATAAACTTGAACCCTAGGTCGTCTTTTTCTTTCTCTGTGTTGCTGTTACTCGACGGTGTTTTAAAAAAAGACATTTTTTTAATTAATTACGTTGGCAACCCAGTTATAAAGAGAATCGCTTGCTTCTGACGCTTCACATCGCTTCACCGCTTCTTTTTTTTAGGCTAAGCAAGCACTTTTGTAAATTTGCTACACTTCAACTAATAGAAGCGCCAGATACTCTCCTCGCTTTGCTTCTCGCTTTAAGCGAGGAAGCGATTGCTTTTTACAACCCTGGATAGAACCTACCAAAGTGCATGGTGAGTTCTACAAAGTGATTATAAAACCGACAATGTTATGTGACAATGAATCTTGGGCCGCTAAAGTCCAAGAAATCCAAAAATGAGTATTGTAAAGAAGTAAATGCTAAGATGGATGTGTCATACAAAGATAGATAAGATTAAAAATGACTAGAGTCACGATAAGGTGCAAATAATACGTATTGAGGATAAAATGAGAGAAGATCACTTGAGATGGTTTAGTCATGTCTGACATCGACCTACAAAGGCATCAGATCATAGGTGTGAAGTTATGGTAAATGAATGTATTAAAAGGGAACGAAACGGAGCTTAAATCTTATGGAATGAAGATGCCTTGAAAGACCTTTAATTTCTTGGGAAATGTTACCACGTTAAATAAAAAAGACCTTCTTTTTTTTGGACCAATGCAAACTTAGCTTAAATATGGTACAATGAAGGAAAAAGGTCCATTTATAATATTTGTTGTTGTTGTTGTTGTTATTGTTATTATTGCCATTGCTATTATTTTGATATTTAACTTTTTTCTCTTTGGTATGACAATGACATGAACTTAGCTTATATGGACAAGTGAATATATATAATCGACCCCAACATTTATGGGACTGAGGTATAGTTTTTGTTGTATATGGTTGGGAGTGTTAAAATTGTTATCACTTTGTATTGTTTGTAGGTGGATAGAAATTAATGTTAAGATTTGTGCATGACTTTGTATAATTATGTAGATATGTATGTATTAAATAGGTTAGCTGATATTATAGATTCCGATGATGCTCAAGGAACAAACCTAGTCTTTAGTGCCTTTTCCCTCTTTTATCCTTCACTTGATAGCAGAGCTGGATCTTCCAAACTCTTACAGATTGTTTTAAATCATATATCGGGCGCCTTAGATGACATACCAAGCAGAGCTTGACTCCCCTGAGTAACATTCTCAGTGAGTTCACCAACTTTTTGATGTTCAATTGATAAGGAGACTGAGAATGCTTGCCACAAAAAGGTGGTTGCTTAACTCTCTCTGAGCAATAAACCCAGGTGGTTGATTAACTCTCTCTATACAACAAACCCAGGTGGTTGCTCCATATAGACATCCTCAATAAGTTCACCATGAAGGAAACCGTTTTATTTCCAATTAATAAAGAGGTCAATATAACTGCCACATAGAAATAGAGGCGGATTAATGCAATCTTATCCACGGTCACCGGATAAATATATCACTATAATCTACTCCATAAATATCAGTATATCCCTCAAACACTAATCTTGCTTTAAGACGATCAACTTGGCCTGTCGATCCTATCTTGACAGTAAATATCAAAGGATATTCCACTATAGTTTTTTCCTATAAAGGAATTATCACGTCAGTGTTATTATCCCGGGGGACAGTCATCACTTTAACCAAAGCTTGATGCTAACTTGGACGAGCCATTGCTTCTACCACAATCTCAGGTATTCTGACTGTGGATAAATTTGTAACAAAGGCATAATGGGATGGTTCGATGGTAACTTAAGAAAA
Source organism: Nicotiana noctiflora (assembly GCA_032618575.1). Classification (NCBI taxonomy): domain Eukaryota; kingdom Viridiplantae; phylum Streptophyta; class Magnoliopsida; order Solanales; family Solanaceae; genus Nicotiana; species Nicotiana noctiflora. The sequence continues at coordinate 119,237 of JASVEL010002335.1, read as the reverse complement.
TGTAGGGAGGATTAAGAGTAGTGTACTCATAGTACTTGAAAAATGCTGAGCAATGATATAATAGTGATAGAAGAAAGCAACATTGTCGGTTAATCAAAAATTGGGTTGTGTCATCGTGAATTTCATTGACAAGAAAGAGTAGTGCAACTAGAATATCACCGAAAAGACTTATAATAAAAGAAGAAAAACTTTGGCGGACCAAATGGTGTAAGGGAATTCGTCGGATAAATGAAAGCTACTTGGGTCTCTACTAAAATCGTAGAAGTTCTAACCCCATGGGAAAATAGTGCCAAAATAGTTTGTTTAATTGATTATTAACAATGTACAAAATAAGCTCCTTATATAGGAGTTTTACGTTATGTACTATGTAGCTCGTAGAAAGATTTACGTTCTCCCCCTAAATAAGACTTTCTTAAGGTTTACATTGTGGATTAGCCAAATATGGTATATTTATTTTTTTCTTTTTTAGGAGAAGTCAAACCAATTTTGGTTAATATCTGTTCGTCCTTTGAGAGAAAGTAAAATTCAAATATGATAAGAAAATCAGGATAAACACCTAATAATTTATAAATGTAAATTGTATATGGTCCATCCGGAAGTAGAGAAATGGGAGGTGTTTTGAAGACAAGAAAGCTCTTTTCAGGAGATCAAGAATAATTGATTATTTTTATAGTATTTTTGGTGTAAATTTTTTTTAGTAGTAGGAATTGATAGGTTCCCTCTAAAAAGAGATGTGACAATGTATATACTTTTGCGTGCTCCTTCTAGTGCTATTTATAATACAATTGCCAATTCCTTAAAAAAACAATTTGTAGATGTAAACCTTTTTAAGCGTGAAATTATAAGGTTATTCTATCGGTATTTTGTACTTTATATTAATGAATTGATCATATGCAGATCAATTAACCAAATCATGTTAATTATTATGTCTCTTCTGGTGTATTTCTTTTTGTTGTTTTATTTATTGCCGTCTAAGGTTTATTTTGTTAGTTTGCGCATGAAACCTAGTTATTTCGATTCCAACAAGTGGTATTAGGTATCAGAGCCACATCCATCTCAATTCTTGGTTTTTCCGATGTTGGGCACCCATATCATATTGTCCACGCACTATTCATATGGTTTTGGATGTGGGGGAGGGGTGGGAGGGTCTGGTCCCACATCGGTGTGAGTTGGTTATTTGATCTCTGTATATTGTCTTGGACAATCATTACCTTGTGAGCTGGATTTTGCGGTTTACTTAATCCCAAGATTCATTTTATCATCATGTATTAAAGTGAGGTTGAAGACAAGTTCATGGCTAGTGTAGTTTTGTATCAGAGTGGTGGAGTTAACGAGAAACTGGACGCTCGGGACAAACCTTGAGTTGTAAAGGTTGTAGATTAAGTAGGACTAAAACAGAGTACATGGAGTGGAAGTTCAATGACACATAACATGAAGCGAATGTGAAAGTGATGATTGATACACAAGTCATCCTTAAGAGAGGAAGCTTTAAGTATCTTGGAGCAATAATCTGAGGAAATAAGGAGATCGACGATTATGTCACACATTGTATAGGAACGAGATGCATGAAATGGATGCTCATATGTGGTATCCTATCTGATAAGAATGTATCACCAAGAATTAAAGGTAAGTTCTATAGAGTGGTTGTTATTCCAACTATGTTATATGGGGCAGAGTGTTAGCCAACCAAGTTTTCACACGTTTAGAAGATGAAAGTAGCAGAAATGAGGACGTTTAGATGGATGTGTGGGCATAATAGGAGAAATAAGATTAGGAATGAAAATAGAGAGCAAAATGGGAGTGGCCTACGTGGTGAACAAGATGCGGGAAGCGAGACTAGGATGGTTCGAGCATGCGAAGAGGAGGAGCACATATGCCCCAATGAAGAGGTACGGGAGGTTGATAGTGATCGGTCTAAGGAAAGATAGCGGCAGACTGTGGAAGAATTAGAGAGAGATAATTAGACAGGATATGGTACATCTTCAACTAACTGAGAACATGACCCTAGATAGGAGAACATGGAGGTCGAGGATTAGGATAGAAGGTCTGTAGGTAGTCGAGTGGTTTCTTTTTTCCGAAGGGAGCATGGTCCAATTTTAGAGCACTTTATCTGCCCTGTCTTCTCCTTGTCAGTATTCTAGTTGTTATTATTGTAGGCAAATTAGTTTTTGGGAGCATAGATGGTGCGGGAACAATGCTCTGAGAATCACATTTTCGAACATTTATAACATCTCAAGTCAAAAGAAGATGCCTATCCAATGGTTGTGGAGTCATAAAGGGAAGAAGTGCAAGAGGATGTCAAGTTTTAGAAAGAACTTGCAAGACTATGAGGTGGAAGAATTTCAACACTTGCTCAGATGGCTTTACCATAAGAAAGTTTCACAAGATAGACATGATGTATAGAGATGGGGTGCCGGGGAATATGGATTTTTTCCGTTAGGTCGTACTATGAGAAGCTTCTAAATAGGGAGGAACTGGTCTTACCACATAATCTTGTATGGATTTCCATGGTCCCGAGAAAGGTGTATTTCTTCACTTGGCTAGCTACAAGAGGGTTGAGATTGACGACAGAGAATTTGAGGAAAAGGAAGATCACTTGTGTTAGTTGGTGCTTCGTGTGCAAAGAATCGGGAGAAGATCTGAATCACCTTTACATTGCCGGATAGCTTCCTATTTCGGGGGGGGGTTTGGTGGTTTGGTACTGAGTGGGTGATGTCGGGCTCAGTGAAAGACACATGTTTAGTTGGGCCTACAGAAGACGGAGGAGAAGACGCAGGAATGTTGCTCCATTGGCACTCATGTGAGTTATTTGAACCGAAAGTAATATGAGAGCTTTGATGGAGTAGAAATAAATCTTGTTCGCTTGAGGAGTAGCCTCTTTTCCCTTATTTATTTTCGATGCATCCATGAGGTTCTTATTTGCATGGAAGATTGGGTGTTATTCGTAAAAAATCATGTCTCTTGTAAAGTTTTCTGCTTTTTGTGTATACTAGTATACGGGCTTGTTTCCGCCTTTATTAATGAAATTTATTACCTTATCAAAAAAAATATTTATCATTATTATCATTTCTTATTTTTCAATTTTATTGCTATTGTTTCTTTTACTTTGGTCATCTTTGCTGTCAATATCTTTTTCTTCAGTATTTTCATCTTAGCTTTTTTGCTCTTAGAATTTTCAAACCTTCTGAAACTACTTTTCTTGAGTCGATGATTTATCGGAAGCAACCTCTATCTGACACAAGGTAGGGGTAAGGTCTACATACACCCCATCGTATCCAGACCCCACTTGTGGGATCAAACTGGGTATGATGATGTTCTTGTTGTTGTACTACTCCATATGAAGATAATATTCTCATATTTTCGACATTCTTGTTCCCGCATCTTTGAAAATAAAAATATCAATATTTTTAACCTATACCTATTTTTGGACCTTATTTTTAAACATGGCTAGCTGTTATTCATTAGTTAAAGATTATGTGACGGAAGTGAATCAAATATATTTTATCAGAAAATTCAAGATAAGAGTGAGAATTGTTAGGTGTTTGCGTTGATTTTTTTTTTACCATATTTGAATTTTATTTGTTTTTAAGTAAGAGAAAACATTTACTATAATTAGTTTTAATTTTCCGAAAAGGAAATTATAAATCTTTCATACTTGGCTAATCCTCTTTTTTGGAGAAAAAGGTTTTGGACTTCTATAAATTTAGGATTTTTCCTTCCCATTTTACATCATTCACTATAACTTTAAGAGCGTTTGTTTAGGGGGAGAACATAAACCTTTTTGAGAATGAATTTGGTGGATTATTCTCTCGGTATTTTTGTACTCTCTTTGATATTAGTAAATTGCTTATATGTAATATTGACCAGATCATGTTAAATTATTGTCTTTTGGTACAATTCTCTTTGTTGTCTTATTTGTTATCATCCATAATTTGCTTTAATAGCTTCCACATCACACTTAGTTATTTCGATTACCACAAGTGGTATCAGAGCCTAGCTCCATCACAGAGTATATGATATTGGGCCCTCATATTATATTGTCAACGCTCCAAATATTCAGTATTGGGCTGGCGGGGAGGGGGGATGTAAGATCCTATATCAGTCATGAGCAGGTCTTTTTATATGATCGTGGACAATCCTCTCCTCGTGAACTAGTTTGCGGTTGAGTTAGTCTCAAGATTCATTTTCTTATTAGTAACTATCTTCTATGCAATAAGGTAAGTAACTATTTTAAATTAAATATGGAAGATTTAACGTTAACAATAGTTCTCCAAGTTGAATATAGACATATTATGGATTAAGACACATATAACTTCACTAATCCCTTCGACTTTCGACAGGTAGTATTTAATTACGTCCCTAGTTTATATTTGTGTTGGCTACTCTATCTTCTCGATGGAGAAGTGCTCCCTCTACGCTACTCTGGCAGCTTATCAGTCAACCTGGCTTTGTTTTTGCTTTGCAGTAATACTTTGGCGAATGCTACCACGACTGATCTAATAGTAATTCATCACAGAAGTTGGCGTTGAAGATATTAAGTATCTTAAATGGGTTGGGGTGCTTCGACTGAGTGCAATAGAAAAGGACCAGATTACTTTGGGCTTTTTGCATCTGAGGTGGCAGAGTTACTTTCTCAGGATGGAGATTTTCTGCCATTTTCAGATCAGATATGTGAGAATTCTGGAGAAGTAAATAGTGCTGTCGAAGAAAAGAATAGTAGTATGAGTACCTATAACGCCAAGGAGTTTAGGTACACCAGTGGGTCTGCTTCCTTATTTTCTGATTGTTTTGGATCTCATGTGTCGGATTTTAGAACGGAAAGATTGAAGTTGTTGCTTCGGCAAAGTATTGTTGAACTTTCACGGGAAGTGGACGAGGTACATACTACCCGCTTTTACCTTCACCTACATTGCACATCAAACAAAGTTCGCCCAATACTTTTGGCTATTTCCGGAAGGGGTGTTACTTTTATGGTTTTATTATATATTGATCCTTTTATTGTGGGCATGTCTATGTGGTAAGAAGTCGTTCTGTGCCTATGCCTGTGAGCCTGCCTGTGCCATTATAGTCGTGGGAAGTGGTCAATGCTTTCCAGTCAATGGTCCTCCTCTTGCTCATGCTATTATATGAATTTTATGACCATTTCTAAGCAAAGATTATGCAAAGAATGATTGAAAACCAGCTGTCTGTCTTAGTTATTATCTGTATTATATTATATAATATAATTTTCACACTGGATATGTCGATGCAGATTCTGGATCCTATATTTTCCATATGTCAGTTGCGATCATGCCTAAGGTATAAAGAAAGTTTATTAGCTGTACCATGTGCTGTATCTGACTCTGATCAAGGGAATCATCCTCAGAAGAAGCTCAAAGCATCCCCTTTCACAGTAGTAAGTGTTTCATGTTTTATTTGGAACTTGCTATCTTTTGGAAGCTTCAGTTTGATCTTTGAAAGTTAAAAGAAAAAAGAAAAGAGAAAATAAGAGTGAGATTTCTAAAAGAAATTTGAGGCTTAATACAGGTTACTTGTAGAGAATATGGTAGTTGCTTTAATAAAGTGACTCTTAAGCGTTCCTATTTTAAGTGTCTTTTTATAAAATGAAGGCCAAAATAGTTTGTTGAGATTTGCCCCTAGGACTTTGGTTCAGAGGTAAGAGTGCAAAACATGATGTGTTAATTAGATGCATGCCAGGAATTCGAACTCTGTCACAAACTTAGAGCCTGATATATAAGTGAAGAAGGGTAAAGAGGCAAGCCCAATATTCACCAAGTTTCGGGCCGTGCACCAGCTGACTTTTGAAGATTTCCTGGTTATAAAAAAGAAGATTTTTCTAGATTTGTTTTTCTTTTCTATAATTTTGGTAAAAACAAGCAGAGGGGTTAAATTGATATTTCTTTTAGCTGTAAAAATTTGTAATCTGGGAGCATAAACTTCTTTACACTGCCTTAACAAATTTATCCGGGAGACGGTGGTTTGAAGCTTAATTATACATGTTAAGTTGGTTGATTCAGACTGAACCTTGCCCATTAAGTGGAGGGCCCATAAGCTGCTGATTCAAGCTCACTTTAAACATGCCATCACAGGCCGGATTATTCTTGTAAAGTGGAAAGCAGTTCACCCAGGCCCCTTATTAAATGGGTTAGGCGTGCCAGGTCCGGGCTTAAACTGGGCTTTTGACGGGCCAAGATTATAATAATCTTTTTTTCTTTTGAGTTGTTTGTAATTTTTTTAAAATTTTAAATTTAAAGTTATAAATTTGTAAAATATGAATATTGAGGCATTGGATGTGAAAATGCAAAAATTGCACCTCAAAATATATTAAATTTCAAAGATATTAAGATTTTAAATGCAACTTACAAATTTACAAGACTAATTTTGTTACTTACGAGAATTACTCATAATCCACGGAAGCACAGATGTTTTCAACTTTGGATATTGAAACTCTTCTTGTGAGTTTGAGTTTGACTTAATTAAGTTGTCCAATGTTTGTCTAGTGAGTCTGTTTCGTTGTTCACTAAGTTGCATCTTTCCTTGGCTAAAAAGCACTGTAGATGCCATAATTGAGACATGAACATTGAGCACATCCCAAGCCGTGGTGGAAATAGTATTATATTTAGCATTTTCTTTTCCACCGTTTCAAAATGTCACTGCAATCTTCCTTCGCTCCCAAATCCTGTTGCAAAGAAAAAGTAAGCTCGTTAAAGTGGGCCATAACTTGATTGAGATTAAACATATTTCCAAATACCGAGAGTACCTAAATTCTTAGAAGAAGAAGTTGGAGTAGGAATCATTGGTCTAACATTCCCTACTTATTCACGATAATAACCGAACATTGCAATAGCATACTTACATGTAAAATTGCCTTGGTTGTTTTCACGTTTGGGACAACAACAATGTCTATATCCAAATGTAAATAACCAAATCTTTTAATTGTTTAACTTATCCTAATTTTAAAAAAGGATCTAATAAAGCAGCTTCAAAAATAGGTGTAATTGGAATAAAATGCTTTTGAAGTTTTAACTTTCTTTGCTTAGCATTTGCAAAAGGTTTCCTTTTATTCATGAAGTATAGCGGCAATTTAAGTTAAATAATCTGAAGTAGTATTTGTAGTAGGATAGTAAGTACTAAATTTTTTAAAGTACATATGTGAAAGTTCTCCAATAATGTCACTTACCCAATTGTAAAGTACATTGTGAAAGTTTTCCACACATTTAAATTCGGCCTTTCTCGGGCTTGAAATAAAGTTAACAACATAAGCAATTGAATTTCTAGCTTTTCTAATTATGTTCTCAAAGGAATTAAGATCATCTGTTACAGTTAAATTCCAAATTTGACATGCTAATCATTAGTTTGATTTAGATACAACATTATCACTGTTACTATCATTATCTAACGAATATTTGTTTTAAGATTAAAAATAATAAGATACCTAGTTTTGTTTAAGTTTTTTTAACCAGTGTGTATCATCATTAAAATGATAAGCTAAATTTCGTTTTTGCACAATCAATCGTCATCTATCCAGCGAAAAGTTACTGGTAAAAGTAGAATAATATGGGTACAGAAAGGAAGATAATAAAGCAGTTGATAAGTTAGCATGATGAAAAAACGACCCAACCTGAACTTCATCAGCTATAATTTTGGGCAAGAATTTGTATTGTGTTAGACTTCGTTTTCCTTGTGTGGTGGGGGCATGCGAATCTTTTACTGCCCCCGAACGGACCCGAGGGTCTTCCTTCATCCGGCTAGAGTGAATCAATTCACTGCCTCTATCGGTCTCACCCCATATTTGGCTTTATATATGGAAATATATTTGAGACGTTTGACAGGATATGCAGGATTCAGAAAGAGAGGACCTGAATATATTGCCATCTGGAGGAATGTCGAGTGACGATGTTCAAAAAGTTGAAGGAGAACAGGTTAAAAGATCCCTTGCAAAGGTGGACCAAAATGAATTGGGTTCAAATGTTGGAGCAGCTCCTGAAGACTGGGATGTAAGATCCATCTCTCTCTCTCTCTGGGGTGCATGTTTCTAGAATCGCCTTCTTTTCTTCTTTCTCTCTCTTCTCTTTTCAGGTGGAAAGCTTTAATTATTCCCCTTGAACCAACATGTTGACTATCCTTTTGCTTAGAATGTTGAATTGATGTAGTTGCAAAGAAATGCTTCATCACCCCCTTCCTGTTTTCCAGGTCCACAATGATTTGCAGTTTCTGCTAAAAAATGATAGTGCAAAGGTTGAGAGTGTGATGAAGAAGCATTGCGATGAACTTTTGGATACGGTAAATTGGCTTAGAGCTTGAGTCACTCTATCAGGAATTTTACTGATTTTAGTAGGTTGTTAGCTATGTCTAAATTGTGGTTTGACAATATGCAGCTTGGATACATGGAGGAGAAGCTTGAAGAACTTCTTGATACTGTTATGTCAAATTGCAGGTATTTGTTGACATTGGGAAATTTGATTATTTGCTGTTCCCATTTCAGTATGTTTTGCTAGCCCTTGTATGCTAGGATAGACTATGATTTGAAGTTCTCATTTCAAAATTTGTTTCATTTTATTAGTATTGTTTTTTCCCCTGTTTGGCGTATAAGAACTCTAGGGAGCTGAATTTTAACAATTTGGATGAACCTTGCTTCTAAATCTTCTCTGAAACCTAAATATCTTAGAAGATTCAAAGGAAGGTTAGAGTTTGTGTTATATAATGCTTGTTATTTGGTTACAGAGGGAACACCTGAGATATTCATTTGGGATAAATGTTACGATAATTTGGCAGTTTCGTTTAGTAAGACCATAACAAACAGGGTTGGTATGTTTCCCTTATGGTCCTATAGGGTGCTTGGATATTGGGTTGTTGGGATCTTATCCAGTTCGAGGTGTCTCTTTTTGGGCAAGTGCACTTTACCTGAGGTTATCCAGCCCAAATGTGATTATCAATTGGTTTGAGCAAATATTAAGTATTCCTGCCATACCCAAATTGATTGACCTTTGCCTAATGTTTAAGAAAAGAAAGTTTTAATGTTATGTAGTGTTTAATTCCACAGGGATTTTTTAATTTAAAAACCTTCGAAATGAGTCACGATTTTGTAGCCACTTTGAGAATAATCTTTGTAAACGGGGGGCTTTGCCTGACCTTTTACTACAAGAGTTGAACTTGGAAACCAAGTTTAGAAAGCTAAAAAGCTAACACCAAAAAATAGTTACATAGTGGCTATAAAGCTTAAAATTCAAGGTGGTTCATATGTGAGGGTGCTTGCTTTTTTCTTTTTGACTCTAAATGAAGGAAGTTGCAATCTATCGGTATTTGCAAGCCTCTAACCTGCCCAGGTAGGCTATCAAAAGTGTCATACATACTAAGCTCTGTCAGATTGTGGCTAAGGGAGCCCAATTTGTCTGCAACACGATTTGCTTCTCTATGGCAGTGCCGAGTTCTAATATCATGATATTTACCAACAATTTTGTCTCTTCTAATGTATCACTGATTCTCCAAGGTGTATCCCATTCTCCAATCAGTGAGTTCTGAAGGATGAGTGAGTCGGTCGGTTTCTCCTATGATCGAGTTAAAGCCATTGTTGATGCACTATTAAAGGCCATAGAGCAATGCACTAGCTTCTGCAGTGTTACTGATGCCCTGTCCCAATGGCAATGAATATGCCATTATGAGACACCCATCACTCCCTCTCACTATACCTCCTCCTCCACAGTTGCCATCTAGACAAGATCATCACTGTTCAACTTCACAAAGAGAGGTGGTGGTTTGAGCCATTTCACCATAATAAAGCAGTTTATCACCATCTGGTCTTCATACATGTTACATACATCTTCCCAATTGTTTCCAAAGTTGATCTTCTTGAAATGAGATTTGATAAGCTGAGTGATGTTGAAAGTAATCATCTCTTTGGATCTGTGAAAAGATGGGTTTTCCATATCAAATCTAGAGATGCGCCTAGACCTTCATGTTGAAAGTAATCATCTCTTTGGATCTGTGAAAAGATGGTTTTTCCATATCAAATCTAGAGTTGTACCTAGACCTCCATAACTCCCAAATGATGATTTCCTCAGGGTTATGTTAAAACAAAAGTTGGAAGATTGTGCCATTACATGTTAATTTGGCTTTTTCAATATGGTAATTGTGCCGTTTCAGGAGAGTGGTCTTCTTTCTCGGGAAGGACTACTATGAAAAAAGATTGAAAATGGAGATAGTATGTAACAGTTTGAAGATGTTGCTAATGTCCGATTTAAGCATGTTCTACTTGCGAATTAATTGTTCCTGTGTGGTATTTTATCAATATTCCGAACCCAATCCTGGTTTCACATATTAGGTATATTCTAATTGAAAGGAGACCTAACTTTTGAGTTTTCCCTTAGTTGACCACTATTTCAGCTGTACATTCTACCCTCCCCAAACCCCACTTGTGGGATTTTACTAGGTTGTTGTTGTGTGGATGCAAGACAGTTCTCAAAAGCAAGGGGCATAAATTTACTTCTTCTTGCCCTTAACTTTTGTATGGTTTTATTCTGTTAAAAATCTGTAACAACTATCAAACAAAGGACACATATGACATTTTTGATCCATTTCATACTTAATAGATTATAGTATCTCTGTTCTCCAACAACGTTGAACTCCTTCAACGTAGCCTTTAAGACTAAGAAAGACTCTAAAATATCCGAGTGAAAGGTATGAGAATTTTGTACTTTGTCTAAATTGAATAGTAAGGTCTATTCTTTCTTTACAATTTTGGGTATGGATAGAATGAATGACGTTGGAAGTTGTGTTTTTCTCATAACCATTATCAAACAAAAGTAATGTTTTCTCATAAATAAATACTGTGGAAGGATCCAATTTATTATTTTATATTTCTGTTTTGTATTCTTTATGATAAAGAAATCTGCTATACTTCTGAAAGATAAAAGCAAAAGTTTGAGAAGTGTTTTATTGGTTTTCGGTGACTGACATAGTGTGAAAACAAAGTGTGTGTGTGCGTGTATAATGTTACACGTGTGTGAGTGCCTGAATATATCTGATTTTGTCGTATTTGGCCTCGTTAAATTAGATGCGCTGTAATGTACTGTTAGTTAATGGGTTTGGTGTAAATTCCTTGCACACCCTTAAAGCCATGTTAAATTTGTGTCCAGAAGAAGCATGACAGATTTAGAAACCTGACGGATGTGGAATTCCCTTTAGAAGACAGTAGTAGAATATCTGGTAGATGTCTTCGGCCCTATAGTTCAGTGGTAGAGCAAATCCTGTGGGGTGTCTGTATTTTGATCCTTTGCGGTGTAGTGTTTAAATCCTCCGTTGTTATTTTGGAAGGGCCTCGAATAGGGTAGAATGATTATAGAATTTCCATATGACAGATCCTAATTAATTAATTAGGTATTGTTTATTACATGAGGTCTCGATGTGGCTTGTTGCTCGTCAGATCCGTCCTTAACTTTTGGTATGGGGAATCTGATTGCCCTTGGCAGGTTAATGACCTTACCTGAGAAACAACACCTCCGGCGGTTGATACGGGACCTCTCACCTAGGAATCTTGATCGCGTTGTCGAGATTTTATGCCGTGGTAAGCAAGTAGAGCAACATTCTTGCAGTGAGGTGCATGTTGATCTAGAAAAAGAGGTAAATATAAGTCTAACTATGTTCTTAGTTTTTCTACATGACCAGTTTCCTGAGTTCCCAATGGGTTATTTGTAGGACAAAGCAACACTGTGGAGATTGTATTTCTACATTGAAACAGTAGAAAATGCTAAGAGGCTTCGTGAGGTGTAATACTAAGTGGTGACAATTGACAAGGCCCTTCATGAGACTGGGAACATTCGTGATTTAGGTTCTGATAAGTTCTATCATGAATCAGGTATCGTTTTTAATGCTTAGGAGCTGCAGAAAGGCTTAACCAAACTGCACATTTTGCAGATCTTCTCGTCGAAATAGATCTCTGGTGGTTATGTAGGAGGCGTCTCAACTCAAGATTTTGGAGGCCAATGGCTGGCGTTGATATAACTCAGCCTTGTGTGCAAACTGCTGGTCTTTGATGACAAATAGAGGCAGCATATACACAAATTACATATTCAATGGCTGTGTAGGGTGCCTTTCAGTTTTATTTCGTCATCACTTATAGAATGTATACAAACTACTTTAGTGATCCAGCCATCAACTAAATTTCCCAAGCTTTATAGCATCTTAAGAATTTACATATCGTGATTAGTGTGACGCGGCGCCTTCCAGAGATTCCTTGGAAGGGCAATGTAAGGCTAAGCAATTGATTTTAATGCAGTTGTTGTCTGCCAACTGAGTTCCACTCCGTGCGCTAGACTAGATTGTCAGTGTCGCATGGGAAAACCAATGTCAAGAGCAATTGAGAGAACAAAAATGAGATTGAGTATGAAAGAAAGCTTGATTGCATTAATTAAAGTTATTACAGAAAAGCAAGGCGGTGTCGAGGGGGAGAGACACCAGTATAGAGAATTGCTTGCTTGCTAGAAAGATTGATTGCTTGATCCCCCTAATAATGTTTAAAAAATAAATCAAAGCTACACGACTAGACTTGAAAAAGCTGAAGAAACATAATGTAAGTGCATGAAATAAAACTACTCTATATATACAATGGAAATGACTTAGTTTTGTACAAAGCATGAACAAGTCTTTTGTCAGTAGCAATGTCTTTGGCATCATGGTCTGTGAGCGCGGCGTTGGAATTTGCCTGCGGCTGGGTGTTAGCTAGGGATATTGGTGGGGCAACAGAGGCACCTACGTGCTTGTCACTTGGTGTGGCCAAGACTACGGGGCTGTTCGTGGCGCTAGGCGTTGGGAGGCTTGCTAGGACGCCATGGGATGCGCCCAAAGGTCATGGGGCATGGCTGGAAAGCCGCCCATGACATTCTCCCCCACCTGAGTTGGAGACGTCTTTGGCGCCTTACTTGCAAAATAATCTTCAATGAGGCTCTTGTAGGCTTTAAGGTTTGTTCCCCTCTCCCAAGTATTTTCTTCTGCATCACAACCCTACCATTTCACCAAGAATTCTTGGTGATCTTTCCTTGAAGCATGAATCACTCTGTCATTAAGGATAGCTTCAACACACCTTTTCCCGATTGAATTGGGACTACGAATACTGCGTATTGTAAGCTGGCTCCTTGAAGGATCCTCCGTGTCTTCTTGAAAAGGTTTCAGGAGACTGACATGGAAGACATGATGAATTTTCCACCAAGCTGGGGTATCCACCCGATATGCAACTTTTCCAATGCGCCTCTCATTGGACAAGGGTCCAATATATTTTTGCAATAAGCGAGGGTCTTGGACTCCCGCAAATAAGTACTACTTTGGGATTTTAACCATCATTTTTGTCTCCTACTTGATATTCAACAAAGCGACGATTCTGATCAGCATGCCTCTTCATCCGCTTTTGAGCTTTGACAAGATAGCTCTGCACTATCTCCAAATTTCGCTTCCACTCTTTTGAGAAGCTAGTAGCTCGAGGAGACTTAGCCATGTTTGGTGCATTCACAGTGTGTGGGAGTAGCGGCTGTTGTCCGGTAGCAATTTCAAAAGCGCTTTTGTTGGTACTAGAGCTCTTTTGTGAATTGAAACACGGTTGAGCAGCATCCAGAAGCTTCACCCAATTCTTCTGCGATCCGGTTACAAAGTGGCGAAGATATTCCTCCAACATACCATTGAACCGCTCCGTCTGGCCATCAGATTGTGGATGAAACTTGAGCTGTGACTCAATTTTGACCCAAGGCACTTAAAAAGTTGGGTCCAAAAGTTGCCGGCGAAGCGTGAGTCGCGATCACTAACAATGTCTTTGGGCAGACCTCAATATTTGACGACATGAGAGAAGAAAAGTCGAGATGTATCTTCTGTTGATATATATTGTGGGGCTGCAATAAAGGTGGCATACTTGAAAAACCGGTTTACCACAACCAAGATAGTTGTGAGATCTCCCACCTTAGGCAATCTGGTGATGAAATCTAGAGAAACACTTTCCCAAGGTCTCTTTGGGACAACTAATGGTTCCAAGAGTCCCGCTTGTGTCAAGCGGCGTGACTTGTCCTTCTGGCATACTAGACAAGTCTTCATATACTAAGCGACATCATCGGCCACTTGAGGCCAATAATAGGCACTGCGAAGTAACGCCGTGGTGCGTTCTTCACCGGGATGGCCAACCCACAGAGTATCATGACATTCCGCAAGAAGAGTCCTCCGCAGATCTCCTCCTTTCGGAACATAAAGTCGGTTCCCTTTGACTTTTAGAAAACCATTTTCCACGTAGAACTGGCGAGTCTTCCCCTGTCCTACCAAGTCAACCAAATACTGAGCAGCGGGATCCTTTGTGAGTAGATCCTGTATATGGTCCTTGATGGATGTGGCTACTTCGCTCCCCCTTAGGGTGGCAAGTAGGCACACTGATGCTAGGTCGGCTCTCCGACTGAGTCTCTCAGCAATATGATTGGTCTTTCCACTGCGGTACTCTAGGTTGAAGTGGAATCCAGCTAGGAGTTCCTACCACCTGGCCTATTGACCATTCAGCTTTGGTCGGGTCATGAAATGGCTGACCGCTATGTCGTTTGTCTTGACCACGAAAGGTGTTCTCCAGCAGATAGTGTCTCCAAACGCGCAAGCAATGGATGACAGCCAATAATTCTTTCTTATGACCACGAATGTAGGCTACGGGGTGCCCATCTTGCATCAAGACCCCACCAACAGCGTAGTCGGATGCATCTGTTTGTACTTTGAACGGCTTGGCCAAATCAGGGAGAGCCAAGATGGGACTACTAGACATAGTCGCCTTTAATGCGTTGAAGGCCTCCGCTCTCCTTGGTCCCCAATCCCAAGGTGTGACCTTCTTGAGGAGCTTTGTCAATGGCACAACAATAAGGAGTAGTTCTCACTAACTGCCGGTAGAAGTTGCATAGGCCAAGGAACGCCCTTAAGGCGTGGACATCCTTTGGCGGCGGCCAGTCTATGATGGCCTGAATCTTCTGTTGGTCCATCTTGATGCGTCCTTCCTCAATGAAATGTCCGAGGAAGTCAATTTGCTTCTAAGCAAATGAGCAGTTGGACGACTTGGCATATTGCTCATGCTCCCGCAAACGAGCTGGGACCTTCCGCAAATGCACTAGGTGTTCTTCTAATGTTTGGCTATATACCACAATGTCATCCAAGTATACCACCACAAATTCGTCAATGTACTCTCGAAAGACATGGTTCATCAGGGTGCAAAATGTGGCTGGAGCATTAGTCAAGCCGAACAACATGACCAGGAAGTAATACAACCCATATCTTGTTACACAGGTCGTCTTGTGCTCATCACCCTCTGCGATCCGAACTTGACAATAACCTGTCTTGAGGTCTATCTTGGTAAACACCGTCACACCACCCAGTCTATCGAACAAGTCTGCCATCATAGGGATAGGGTACTTGTTCTTTACTGTGATTTTGTTTAGAGCTCGATAATCCATACAGAGTCGCAGGCTGCCATCATGTTTCTTTTGAAATAGAACAGGGGACCCATATGGGGACTTTGAGGGTACAATGATCCCTGTATCTAGCATTTCTGTCAATTGTCTTCGGAGCTCGGTGAGTTCGAATTGTAACATTCTGTAGGGCGCTCGGGCAGGTGTCTTTGCGCCCGACACCAACTCAATTTCATGGTCCACAGTGTGCCTATGTGGGAGCCGCTTTAGCATGTCTTATGGCATAACATCTTCAAACTCCAGTAGTAACTCACGGTTTAGGAATGGACCCGATGAGCGTTTTATATCTTCGATGCAGAGGGTTTCCAGAAACATAGGCTCATTCCTTTTGACCCCCTTCTTTAGCTGCAAGGCCGAGATGTTCTCAACGACCATCTTCATAGGAAGGCACGGGATAATGAAGGGCTTGGCCCCGTTGGTTCCCGTCATTAGTAGCATGTCTACAAATGGTACAGGCTTGGTGTTGGTTTGCCTTTGGAAATCGAGTCCAACAATCAGATCAAAGTCATCTATGATAACCACTCGCAGGCTGAATTTTCCTTCGTAGGGGCCAAGCTTCACCGGTACTTCTTTGGCTATTCCACCCCCTGGTTGGGGAGATGAGTTGATAGCCTTGACACTGCCTATACCTTTCCATACAACTAGTCCAATGCGCTCCACCTGAGTCGAGGCTATGTAGTTATGTGTTGCACCCGTGTTTATCATAACCCGAATGGGCTTGCCATTCAGTTTCATCTCAACGAACATTAAGGCCCTCACTTGTTTAGGAGGACTCTCTTCATTCGCCTTCTTTTTTCCTTTCTTCGTGATTGGACGTGGGTCTTTTTTCTTACGGATACCATCATTGGTCATCACTAATACCTTAGAAATGGAACCAACAATTGCATTGAAAGCACCTATTGGTTCAGTCTGGTCCTCATCATCTGGATCGTCCTTCGTCCCATCATCAGTAGCCTGATGGGCATTCATCTGTGCATGTGGGCATTCATTGTTCCAATGTGGTCAGCCACAATGACGACATCCTGAAGGAGGCTTTCTCCCCCGGTCATTGTTGTTTGAAGCGACACTATTGTTGCAGGAGTAAGGAGCTCTAATTTGTTTGAGTTCCGATCTCCCCCACTTTTGCTAGGACCACCACTGCTAGGCTGGCCCCCTTTGAAACCTGCTAGGGTAGGCTGAGGCTTGTCCTTTCGAGCTTCCATTTGATAGTCCCCAAGGTATTCAGCTGCTTGGATTGCCTTGGGAAGGGTATCTACCCTTTGTCTCTGTAGCTCCACGCGGGCATAAGGTTTCAACCCTTCCATGAAGGTGAAGAGTTTGTCCTTGTCTTCCATGTCCGTATGCTTAGCACGAGTGCGGAGAATTCTCGCACATAGTCTCAGACTGATTTTGTCCAGCGGAGCTCCCGTAGTTTTCTCCTGGCATTGTATTCAACATTCTTGGGGAAGAACTGCAACCGTATGGCTGCCTTTAGTTCTGCCCATGTCTCGAGAGCATCTTCACCGGCCTTGATGGCTTCATACTTCACTCGCTACCAGAGTTTAGCATCACCCTGAAGATACATGGCAGCAATTGCTACCTTCTTAGCTTCCTCCAGATCCCCAGTAGCATCAAAATACTATTCGACATGAAAGATGAAGTTTTCTACTTCCTTGGCATTCCTAGCTCCACTGTATTTTGATTTGGCTAAGGAATTTTCAGTTTCTTTGTCGCGGAAGCGTAGTTCACAACACCTCTAATTTAGTTTTCACCTCCTCGGAGTAGGCCCTGTAAAGCAACGTTGACAACATTGAGCTGGTCTGTCAATTTGTCAATAGTTTGTTGCATGGCAGTCACCTTTTCTGCCTCTTATGCCCTGTGGGCTAAATCCTCGGTGCGCTCATGTTGGAGCCCCTCGAATTTGTCAAAATTTCGGCTGCCTCTATGGCTGCCGTCTGCCGGTCTCCCTCGGAGTCGCGACTGATGTTTTCAATGTCAACTTCAACCTGAAGCACCCTGCGGTCTAGGTTGTCCAACCTTTGCAGTAGGCTGGTTCTTAATTCAGGCACCGTATCCACAATAGGCTGCAATACCTCAACCGTTCCTTCGAGATCCGCAATGCGGTCCCCATGATTCACCAGGGTCAAAAATGGTGGTAATGTTAATACGTTCCCTCATCCGATGTCGAGCCTAGGCTCTGATACCAACTGTTACGCGGCGCCTTCATGAGATTCCTTGGAAGGGCAACGTATGGCTAGGTAACTGATGTCAATTCAGTTGTTGTCCGCCAATTGAGGTCCCCTCAGTGCGCTAGACTAGATTGTCAGTGCTGCACGGAAAAACCAATGTCAACAAAACTTTTGAGAGAACATAAATGAGAATTGAGAATGAAAGAAAGCTTGATTACATTGATGAAAAGCTATTACAGAAAAGTAAGGTGATGTCGAGGGGGAGAGACACCAGTACAGAGAATTGCTTGCTTGCTAGAAAGTTTGATTGCTTGACCCCCCCTAATAATTCTTAAAAAAAAATAAATCAAAGCTGCACGACTAGACTTGAAAAAGCTGGAGAAACATAAAGTAAGCGCATGAAATAAAACTACTCTATATTTACAATGGAAAAGACTTAGTTTTCTACAAAGCAGGACCAGGTCCTCTGTCAGCAGCAGCGTCTTTGGCATCATGGTCTGCGCGCGTAGCGTTGTTGGAATCTGCCTGCGGCTGGGCGCTGTCGAGGATATCGCTGGGGCGACAAAGGCACTTGCGCGCTTGTCACTTAGTACGGTCAAGACCACGGGGCCGTCCGTGGCGCTAGGTGTTGGGAGGCTTGCTAGGACACCACGGGACGCGCCCAAAGAGTCATGGGGCATGGCTGCAAAGCCGCCCATGACACTAGTTATGCAGAGACTTTTGTCGTTAGTTACTGCTTATCAAGTCGAAGAGAGGCAAGTTCACAGAGAAGCTTGACATTATAAATTTTATCATATAGACCTAATAGACAGAAGCATATGAAAATGTTCAGTGTTAAGCACGTGGCTATTTACAATTTCAAAACTTACCAACTTTAGTAGGTACTTATACACACAATAGACTTCATTTTATTTGTTACCATTTTCATAAAAATTATTCTCTGCGGTTCACAATAAGTGTCCATTTTATTTTTAACATGCCCATTAAGAAAATATTAAATTCTATACAAAATACCTACTATGACTAAATTACCCCTAATTAAACATTTAATGTGATGAGTAAGAAAACTTTTTCAGGGATATGTACATAGGGGTTGTTTTGTAAAAATAAATTGAATTCTTCCTTGATTACATAACTAGACACCTATTTTGAACCAAAATAAAAAAAAGAATTGGACACTTATTGTGAACCGCAGGAATAACATAATCAGAAACTAAAGGATTGGAATTCTAGAATTTTTTTAAATTGAAGTCTGAAAGGACTAGAAATATGAGTACGGGACCAAAATGTTGTTATTTTGGATTCAAAAAACCCAAATAAATGAAAAAAATGGGACCATAATATATATAATGCAGAAAACTGAGCGCTATATAATAACGGTAACTGCACCGTTACTATATAGTGCTAGGTTTTCTGGCATTATATACTGACACTCTGATATAGTGCTAGAAAACCTGGCCTTATACTCCTTAATAAAAAACTCCTCCATCTTCTTCCCCCATCGCCTTCCTTCTTCAAATATTTTACTCCCACCCTTGCCCCCCCCCCACTGTAATATATCCGCCAATATTAAAAATAAATTTTTTTTGGGTCCCCCTGACACATAAAACTTGAAGAACGTAGGTCCATATTCAAGTAAAGCTTCTTGTTATTGTTGGTTAACGCTTTTGGAGTCAAAATTTTGATCTATTTGATTTCAGATAATTCCAAATTGAGGTATTTCGATTTATTTTAAGTTGAAACTTTTATAATAATGCATATTATTTGATTTGTATGTGTTCTATTTCGGTTTGTGTTTTTTTTGAAAATTTATCTGAATTTAATTTTAGTGTTCTATATAAAAATATAAAATTTTCAAATAAATTTATTTGTTAATATTCTCATTTATATATATGTGTTTTCATGTTGTTTTGTGTTTTATTTGTAATTAAATTTATTTTGTTTATATTTAGTTTAGATTATTTTTTAGCGTAGCAAAATCTAGACTTTTTAGCGTAGTAAAATGTAGACCCTTTTAGCTAGTTAAATTTAGAGCCTTGTAGCGTAGTAATGTATAGTATTTTAGCCTTTTGTTTTAATATCTTATACTGGTATTTCGATCCTCAAAATATGGATATTAAAAAATATTAATTTCAATAATTAAAAAAATGATATAGCCACTGGACCTAAAAAATATCGAGCCCGGAAGTCATACGTAAGTAATTTGTATAACTAAATTATTAAAAAAAATATGAAGTTAAATTAAAAAAAATATATAACTATTAATGATAGTTTGGTACCACTAAGCCTAAAAAATATCAAGCCCGAAAGCCATACATAAGTAATTTGCATAATTAAGTTATTAAAAAATATGAATTTAAATTATAAAATAAAAAGATATAGCCACTGGGCCTAAAAAATATAGAGCCCAGAAGCCATACGTAAGTTTTTTGTACAATTAAATTATTAAAAAATATAAATATAAATTAAAAAATGTAACTATTAATGATAGTTTGTTGCCACTAGGCCTCAAAACTATCGAGCCCGGAATCCATACGTAAGTTGTACAATTAAATTATTAAATAATATGAATTTAAATTATAATAAAAAATATAACTATTAATGATAGTTTGGTGCCACTAGGCCTCAAAAATATCGAGCACGGAACTCACACGTAAGTAATTTATACAATTAAGTTATTGAAAAATATGAATTTAAATTATAAAAAAAATACAAAATTATTAATGATAATTTGTACAATTAAGTTATTAAAAATTATGATTTTACAATTGACGACATGGTTGCGCCTATATATCCCGGGCCTCGGACGTCGGATCTATTAGCCCTACAGCCCAACATAGATCCGAGTGTATCTAGGAGGGACAATTGCTTACAAAGACTTTCCGGGCTAGGAGTGTGGATCTACTATGGGAGTTTTTGAGTCCTCCCCGCGTTCTACATCCCCGCGTGGTCTATCACCTGGATGAGATGTGATTTTATCGGATTATTAGGATTGGCCGGATACAACTGGACTATGCTTTGATCACGACCATGATTGAGCGGTGGCGGCCGGAGAGGCACACTTTCCATCTTCCCATTCGCGAGGCCACCTTTACACTCCAGGACGCAGAGATTTTATATGGTTTGTGTGCTGATGACTTGCATGTTTTACTCCCTGCAAACATGAGATATTATCCACGAGAGGCATATTGGGATATGCTGCACATACTCACTGGTCATGCCGGAAGAGCAGGAGGTAGCGTCTAGGGCCAGTCACATACAGTTAGTCCCCATTAGAGACCACCTGGTGCAGCTCCACAGTACTATCACCGACGAGTCAAATGAGGTGGATGTGCAGCGATATACGAGGTTGTTGCTGCTCCTTCTATTTGGGGGGGGGGGTCTTGTTCCCGAACATTTAGGGGAACCTAGTCAGTCTCCATTTTCTGCATCATATTACCCGGTTCGAGGACACAGCCAACTATAGCTGGGGTGGTACTGTCCTCTCATTTTTGTATAGGCAGATGTGCCGGGTTTCCATGGGCACACAGAGAAACGTTTGTGGCTTCCTGCTGCTTCTACAGGTGACAACATATTCAACGAATATGTCCGTTAGTTACAATTCTACCTAGTTATAGTTTATCTTACACTATACATCAACTTTCTATGTTAGGTTTGGGTCTGAGAGTGATTTCTGCAGCTTCGGCCACCTCTACAATAACTACCGGCTAATGTAGACATTCCGGATCTCCCTCTCGCTTGTAGGTGGGTTATGCGTCGTAGACTTGCACGAGAGTATGATGCCCATCATAATCTCCCCCGCATCAGGGATGTGTTGGATTTGATGGAGGACACACATGTGAATATCTAACTAAACATACCAGTTATTGTTTAATTTAATGTTGCGCATACTAACAGTTTGTGTTGTTATTTGATAGTTCATCTGGACACCATGTAGCGAGGAGGTTATAGGTACCCTGCTAGAATATTGAACATTCGGACGCCATATTTGGAGGGCTTCTGTCCCTCGCACATGCCTCTATATTGTGGAGCATCATGTCTCAGAGCGGGTTTCTCGTCAGTTTGGCCTGCCGCAGCCTATACCGACTCCGCCTGTATGGCATCTTTTACATTATGAGAGGGATGATTGGTCCAGGGTGTATGACACATTTATTGATTGGCTTAACACTCAGCTGGCTATTTAGGACAAGAGAGGTAAATTGACCCCACCTCCACAACACTTTCCTATTGCAGGTTATATGGCATGGTACTGTACTATTTCCCGACTTTTTATCAGGAACCTAGTTCATCAGGCAGAAGGTCGGTACGTCTCATATGTCGGGAGACACGAGGTTCTGGTATGTTTTCTGTTATAATTAATGATATACATGTAATTTCATGCCAAATACCTAGTTTATATTCTTTACTTTTGTGCAGGCGATTGGATTGCATATCGTCTATCGTATGGGGTAGCAGTTGCAGAGTTATGTCCACAATCTTGTGGTCATATAGGACTATATTCGTTGATTCATGGATGTGGCTGCCTAGACACTGCAGCGAGCCTGATCGGATCAACATTTTGCACACGAGGCTGATTATATTGACCTAGCCACATACCAACGAGGTCGTGGTATCCTACGAGGTGGTGGTGCCCGACGACCTGCTAGTGCCCGACAAGCTACTGGTTCCCGGCGACCTTATATTGCCCGAGGAGGTGGTGTTCAACAGGGGGCGATGATCCTCCTGATGATAATGTTGCTACTGATATGGCAGGTGGCATGCATGAGACTGATATGTCGTCTTACAGCCTTGGAATTTTTGACACTCCAGGCCCTTCACAAATGACCCCATCGGGTTAATTATTGATCACGGGCTCAGATTTTCAAGGAGCGGATTGGGGTAGATATTTTCCTGGCCCGTCTACCACTGATGAGGGTCCACCGACCTGAGATTTATTTAGCGGGTGCCGACTGAGTTATGGCAGCTCTTCACATGCGCAGCGCATGTATGAGTTTATTAGTTTTGAATTTGAATTTGTTTTAACTATAACTTATTTATTTATTACACTATACTAATTTCCCTTTTCAGTCTTCTTGTGATGCTGCGACATATGACTACATTCATGATCCAGATATGATTGTGGTAAGATAATATAAATTGTTATGAATTATTAGGATCCAGATGGCTGTGACAGGCAATTCTCTTGCCGACTTCAATAACCCGTTGAAAGACTCTGACACATTTGTAGTCTGAGTTCGCCATCGTTTGCCACCATCCGTATGCAAAGTCCACTTTTCAGGGTCATGTTGCATTAACCAACGATAGGCTACCTCGTCTTCTTGCTTGATATACTTCATGTGCCTTCGCAATTTATGTTGTTGGTGGTCTGTTGCTGCCATCCACATCAAATCATGTAGATCTTTATTGGGATATGCCTTCTGGAATTTGGCTTTCAGATGCTTAACACAGTAACGATGGTAGGCATAAGGTTCTTGCCATGCAGGCAAGTTCTCCACAGAACTTAAGATACCACCATGACGATCAGATATTAGACAGATACCGGAATGTTATTTCACAACGTGCTCTTTCATATGGTTCAAAAATAACGTCCACGTCTCTTGGCTTTCATTGGCACAAATAGCAAAAGCTAGAGGAAATATCTGTCCATTAGCATCTACTGCCATAATTATTAATAGCTTGATATCGTACTTTCCATAGACATGAGTGTCGTCTATGGATATTACAGGGCGACAATGCGAAAAACCATCAATTGCTGGTTTAAACGCCCAGAACATGTAATTGAATATATATTCTGGTTTACTTGCACTTCAAGCTTCCACTCAACAACCGTCCCGGGGTTGAAATGTTGCAGTGCAGCCATGTACTTAGGCAGATCTGCAAATGACTTATCCCAGTTAACATACACTATTTCAAACGCTCGCTTGCGCCCGAGAAATGCCGTTCTTTTAGTAATGGTATGGCCATGTTCCTGCTGGACTGATGTAATGCACTCTTTGGTTTTATACCTTATGGACTGTTCAATGTGTGGAATAAGAACAAGAGAAATCAAGTCAATATCCAAGTTGAAGTGATTCCCGTTGAATGTGTCCATTTCATATATGTGGGCGAGAATGTATTTACCCACTTTCCACATACATGTCTTCTTCTTGGTCGCATGCAGCATCCAATTACATGGCCAAAACCACATGCGGCAAAAACCCTTGTATACTGTCGGACTTGACTCCGATACCTGCATCTCATGACACTCTTTTACATAATGCATTTTACAAGTCCTTCTTAGGCGCGCTTTATCAGGAAAAAGCATCCCCTTTGCAAGCACCATTGGTCTAGACTCATCCCACATTATTGTCTGAATTTCATCAAAATCCCTTGTGAGAGCTTCCACATCCGGCACGGTTGGCAAGTTATCAATGTAAGGAATATCTCTTGAATGAAACGACACTTCGAACTCATACACTCTTCGTCTAGGGGGGTCTCTCTTCAAATCATGTCCTTCCTCCTCATCTTGTGCATCACCATCCTCACGAGCAAATGGTGTCTCATCCCCGGGTTCATCTGCATTGTTATCATAATCACTATTTTGTTCCTCACTTTGTGCATCTGCCAGGTCCCGATGTAATACATCATATTCGGGCAATTGAGTGAGTTCAAATTACTTGTTTTCACTACACAACCAACAAAAATATAAGCTACTAAATTATAAATAATTTCCATATTTTGCGTAAACCACTTCACTTACAAGTCGTAATGTGATGAAATTTCATGATGGACGTTATCAATTAGGTGATGACTACCAAATGGTCCACTTGTAAAATTTATATCTGGCCGGTACCCCTATTAAATATGTGAGCGTTAATACAAATTCAGTATAATAAAAATATACATAATTAACACAAATGAAAATTGAAATTTACCACTCATCTTGTGAGTTATAGAAAGTAGAGTATAAATGATTTTCTACTTGCTCATTCACCGGTTGTGATAAGTTTAAATCAAAGATAACTCTTTCATCCGGAACTTGTCCGGCAAAAACTATTCTAGAATAACCACCCGATGACTGGAGGTTATCTCTACTATGCACAACCTCATTTTTTGGAACGTCTTCGACCTTCACGTGCATCTCCAACATTGTGATTATAAGAAAATCCCGACATTCGTCCGGAGTCCTTAAAATATCACGTAAATTTTCATCATCGTCGATGTTAAACTCCGAGTAAAAAGTATCCCCTTGCGGAGTGACGAAATACAAATATCTTCCGGTTACTTTAAGTATCACCGAATGTTTCCTCACACTCATTTTTTTGCATAACAACGATATCAATATATCGTACTTCATTGTTAGTGGCAATTTAACATGTCACTTAGCAGGTAAACTGTAGTCCACGGAGTTATTCTCCATCACAACCTCACCACCCCAATATAATGAAACTCGTATCCTACGCTCTTCAGACATAATGAAAAAATTCTATAGAATTTAACAACAATAGACGTTTCAACAAGAGCAACAAGAGTTTAAAAATTTTTTGGATGCATTTCTATGCGATTCTAACCTCTTTATATAGAAAATGAAGAGTTGGGAAGATATTTTTTTTAACAAATAAGTTGGCAATATACGCTTTTGAATTATTGTACCCTGCTATTATTGCTGGGGTCAGGAAAAAAAGGGTATAACACCAGGTATTCTGGTGCTATATCAGAGTGTCAGTATAACGCCAGAAAATCTGGCGCTATATATTAATGGTGTAGTTATCGTTATTATATAGCGCCGGATTTTCTTGCGTTATATATATTATGGTCACTTTTTTTATATTTATTTGTGCCTTTTGAGTCCAAAATAATAATATTTTGGTTTCGGACTCCGAGAAATATGAAGGTACAACCTACGAGGTTGCTACTTAATCGTTCTTCTCCATAAGAATTAATAGGTTCCTCACAAATCGAGAGCATTTCTAGTTTTATCATAAATGCATCACATATTTTTGCCAAAATTTCATGGTATAACCAATTTTCGGATTGGTCAATCAAAAATAGCCAGCATTTATTAAGTCAATGAAAAATAGCCACTGTTTTGTTGCGATAGAGACCGGTCCAGCATAATATACTGGAGTTTGGTGCACTTGTTTATAAAATCCACCATATTATGTTGGACTAATATACTTTGCTGGCTCCAGTATAATATATTGGAGACTGGAGCACTGGTGCTCCAAACTCCAGTATATTATACTGGACCATTATACTTGCTCGAACTCCAATCTATTATGCTGGAGTTCTAGTGTATTTATGTTGGAACTCGATCATATTATGCTGGAGTTCCAGCATACTATCCTGGAACTCCAATATAATATGTTGGAGTTCAATTATACTTGTGCTGGAACTCCAGCATAATATACCGGAGTATTTTTCGGATTTTGAACAGTATTTTTGCACAAATTTATCTTTACATAAAAATTGGCTAAATTTTGATTACTTTTGAAATTGAGCTATTTTTAAACGACCATTTATAAATCTGGCTATTTTTTAAAATATCCCCAAAATTTTCTACAACAGAAATGATCCTTTAATAAGGATAAAATTAAGGGTGTGTTTGGTATGAAGGAAAACATTTTCTGGAAAATGTTTTCCAATTTTTCCATGTTTGGTTGGCTTAAATGTTTTGGAAAATATTTTTCTTATTGATTTATTTTCCTCCAATTGGAGGAAAATATTTTCCTTATCAAAAGAAAGGGAAAACATTTTCCAAACAGTCTTCTCAATCTTCCTCACCCTCACCAACCCACCCCTCTCCAAAAATATTTTTTTTTTATTTAAAATTTTTTGTTTTTCCGTTACCATGCACCCTACTACCCTTCCACCCCCCTTAAAAAATTTTTTTTTACCTTTAATTTTTTTTGCGATTTTAAATTTTTATTTTTTACAGTTTTTTGTAATTTAAATTTTTATTTTTTTCCTTTTACTACCCCTCCACAGCCTCGACCCGCACCCTACCCCGCAAAAAAAAAACTTTACCTTAATTGTTTTTTTCCAATTTCAAATTTGGCTTTCTATTTTTTCTAAACAACTAAGTACAAGAAACGTCACCTACTGTCACGCCCCAAATCGAGGGACATGACCGCGCCTGACCGGGTAGCCCCAGTCAATCGGACCTGGGTGCCTTTCATTCCCACGCGTTACCCCTGTGTTGATTGTTTCTCATTAACCAAATATCTGACTAACCATGAATGATTTTACAATAAGCACACAAACCATACGAGTGATTCATTAACAAGTTTGCAGTTTTTACAACGCCCGACATACATCATGTATGTACATAAGACTGAAATCCCACAGTTTACATGTCTATGGAGCCTCTAGGATACAAAAGGGGACTACAATACTTGCCGGTAACAAGGCTCCGGCTATACCTTACAAATCAAAATGAAATCTAAACGAAAGTGGAGTGAACCACACAGGGCCCCGAGGAAGAAAGGGGCTCACCAAAACGGGCAGTGGAGGATGAAGGATACTACTGCCGATGTGCTGAAGTGCCTGCTACAGATCCACCTACAATCATAACACGAATGTAGCGTCCCCGGCAAAAGGGACGTCAGTACACTTGAATTGTACTGGTATGTATGGACAAACTTTGTCCCAAGTAAACTCAAGCCGTTAAACAAGAATCACAATGTTAAGGCAGCCAACAGATTACATCAAGAAATCAATTAAGCTAACTAACCATGCTTCCAACCTTTTACTCATTTCAGATAAACCTCAACACAAGCATGTTTAAGGTCACCAAGTAGAACAACAACCAATCAACCACATATATTGCAAGTAGTCAAACATAGGGGCAATCAGTGCCCCCCAGGTTGCAAACTCTCCTGCTGTCTCCTTTCACAATTTCATATTAAAGATTTTGTATCAATTTTCAATAGCGATTTCGATCGCCTTCCACCCTTATTACCCCTGACCACCCTTATTACCTCGGCCACCCTTATCACTCCAACCCACACCTTATTTCTTCATGTTGCGGCGCGCAACCCGATCCCACCGTACAGTTTTCAAACACAACAAGCACAAACAGCAGATAAGGTGCTACACACAATTACAACAAGTTCAAATAAGCAACTTACACCTTGGTTCATGTTCTCACTTACTTCTCAAGCCAATATCAAAACCAAGTTACATGTGTCCCAAAATCAAGAATGCCCTCGTAATCATATTTAACAATTTACCACAATTCAAGTGTTTCAAATTCCTTCCACAATAAGCCAAATATGCCACCACAATGGTTGTTCCCAATTCTTTACCAATCTCGATTACCTTTTTATCTTTCAATTCATATTTCATACCACACCACACATAGTTCATCATCAATCGAATGCTCAATAAGGAAATCAAAGAATTACGTACAATTTCTCAATTTAACACATGCCAAAACAATTTGCACACATTTGGGCGATTTTACAAGAATCAAAATTAGCCATACATACCTGGTATCGAGTTCTCTTCCGTTAACTTCCTACTTTATGCTTACCCAAGCTATCTTACTCTTGCCAACCTTGTTCTTGAAGACTCTTACTTCTACTCACTTCTTTTTACTAAAAATCAAGTTCAATAATCATGCATGAGTGTAAAAATTCTATTTTCAAAAGCTATTATATGCAAACCTCTCTTTACCCAATTTAAAACTGAAAATCAAAGAAAATAGTTAGGGTTTTTACCTTGAAAAGATTGGGGAAGTTGAATCCTTGCCCTAGAATCCTTTGGACTAGATGTTTGGAACAATCCTTGAGGATGAAAGACTTCTCTCTCTAAAACCCCTCTCTTCTCTCTCTAATTTTGGTAAGATGATATGATAAAAATGAAGGGGAAAGGTGTTATATTAAAAAAAGAGGTCGGGTCAAAATGTTACAAAATCTGGGCCGGGGCGAATCTGCGGTGCACTTTGCGACCGTAGAATCAACATGCGGTCCGCATAGTGACCGCAGAATGGCCTCAAAAATTACTCAAGTTCTGTTACAGAATGCGACCAATATGCGGTCCGCATTCTTGATCTGCGGTCGCAAAGTGCACCGCGGATTCATTATGCGATCGCATATCGACCGCATTTTCAACATGATTTTTGGGAGTCTTCTGTTAAGGTCTGCGGCAAGAATGCGGTCCGCATAGCAGATCTGCGGTCGCATTCTTGACCGCAGAATTGACATTTTTCGGAAAAATTAATTCTCTACATTTTTGAAACTTAAATCACTACCAAGGGTCCGAACCGCGGCGAGCTTGACCGAAGAATTCTACGCATTCCTAACACATCATTCGAACCACGACACCATAGCTACTAGGTTTTATGCACAAAAATTTTACGGGGCCTTACATAACCTCCCCCCAGCCCCTTCCCCCCGCACAATTTTTTTTTTTTGTAATTTAAATTTTTTTTCCTTTTAACTGCCCAGCCAAAATTTAAAATATTTTCAATTTTTAATTTTTTTATTTATCCATTTGAAGATCAAAATTTTACAAGTTCCAAAATTATAAGTTCAGATGTTTATGTGTTTGGAAGTTTATTGGTTCGAAAATACGCGATTTGTATGTTAAAAAGTAAAGCATCACATTAGTTCCTTTGAATTGTGTTCATTTTTAGAGACTTAGGGAAGGCGTGAGGAGGGTGGAGGGAGGTGGGAGGGGAGGGGTGAGGAGAGTTGCATAAAAAATATTTTCCTAAAAAAAATTATTTTCTACTCTCTAACCAAACAATAGAAAATATTTTCCACTTACCAACCAAACAAGAGAAAATAAGTGATAAAACCACTCATTTTTCATAAAACCACTCATTTTTCATAAAAATACACCCTAAGTGGGCCAAATGATCTATTGGAATATTTGAGAAGCATTGATTCTCGAAATCCAAGACATAAGGTGAATATCTCTTTTGTAACTAGGGGTTTTATTTAGTCCTCGTGACTTATGGATAAGTCAACTCTGTGGATGATATTTTGCTACGATGCATCTCTACATGGTGTAATTATTGCTATTTAATGGAATAAAAGACAAAATTATCACTATCTACTCTGCTACTTATGCTAACCATTTTTCTTTCTTTTTTACTCGCAAATCATGTGTTACTCTTACTATGGTTTTCGGATCTTAATTATGGTCCAGTAGGTTGCTAACTCAAATCACTGAGTTTCATCCATGAATGTACCATTTACTATTGTGGGTGCAAACATGTCTAAACGATACTTCGCACGATTTAAAATAAGTAATTTTTTTAATGTCTTCACATAAAGTAAGAAATCCATTTTTTAAAATTAATAAGCAATAGAATTAATCATATTAACCTTTACTATATCACATAAACATTCCTAGCACATATGTCAACACTATTTACTCCAAGGATAATATAGGATAAAAATAATTAATTCATTCTTGAAATCTGAAAATCCCACTTATTTTGGACCACAATAAAAAAACCCCAAAAAATCACTTAGTTTGGATCGAAGGAAATATATAAATGTAAAGTCATAAAAATATATACATCTATACAAAGTTACCTTCACATTGTGAATAGAAGATCTATAATACTTTATACTTAAATTCTCTACTTCCTAATCTGAAATTCTAAATCCGTTTTAATAATCTTAATACGAGCATGTTTATCTTGAAAGAAAGTAATGTCATTTCAACTTTGACCCCCAAAGGAACAATAGATAAAATAGGTGATAAAGAGAATGGAATCTATCTTGTTCATATGAATATTCTAAAGCCACATTACTTAGATTCCGTCCTCTAAAAAATGTCGTTCCGTCCTCTAAAAAATGTCGATCTTTTAACTTAATCACACTGCCACGACAGAATATAGAAGAAAAGATTATTTCTACTCTTTTCAAATCTTGTCTATATAGACTGATTTAAGGAGCGTTTTTTTCTCTCTCTACTTTTTATATAACAATTATGCATGAGCGATCCATGGAACCACCACCAAATAAATCACCTTTTTTATCGAAACCAATCGGATAAACAAACTCAAACGGAGGTAGAACCACCTCATCACTCTATAAGGAAATGCTGCTAGATAAGCAAAATTGCAACCAAGCAAACTACTACGACATGGAGCACCATTCAACCCCTGAAGGGGGTCAAAGAGAAGCATATTGAAGGATCCATCCAACTAGCTCCAGAAGAAAAGGAAAGACTATAGAACCATGGAAATTCTCAGTGATCATCAAAGTCTTCAAAAGAAAAATGCCCCACCACATGCTATGCTCCAAACTAATCGAGTTATGGAAGTCATCCGAACAGTTAATTTTGATTGACCTAGGATGAAACTTCTTCATAGCAAAATTTAGCTTGGAAGAAAGAATGGTAAAAACTAGGGGTGTACAAAGGAAACCGACAAATCGCACCAACCCGATAATCCGAGTCAAACCGAGAAACAAAATTCGACTATGGTTTGGTGTGGAAAAAAACCCCGACCATAATTGGTTTGGTTTGGTTTTAACTAAAGAAAGTCAAACCGAAACTAAACCAATCCGACATTACATATATAGAAATATTATATATATTTAATATATAAATATACTTATTGTGATGTAATTTATAAATATTTCTTAAAAAAATTCATAATTTTATCTTTAAAGATTGGACTTAAAACTTTTGAATGTTCCAATAAGTTTTATAGCTATTAACATTAGTAAACTAAATAATTCTAACAAAAGCCTAAACGAATATCAAATCAATACTAATGCTAACAAAAGGCATTCAATCAATACT
Organism: Nicotiana noctiflora; assembly: GCA_032618575.1. Lineage (NCBI taxonomy): Eukaryota > Viridiplantae > Streptophyta > Magnoliopsida > Solanales > Solanaceae > Nicotiana > Nicotiana noctiflora. The sequence goes on along the minus strand of JASVEL010002335.1, from coordinate 87,853 downwards.
ATCAACAAGAATGTATTGAATATTTATATTTGTTTTGCAATAATTTAGATAAAAATGCATAACATATTTTTATTTTTTCTCTATTAATGTTTAGTCATGTGATTGACACTCCCTTATTATTCTACTAATTTTATCATGACTTATTACTTTTAGATTATGTTTATTTTTATTATAGCTTTTTAATTAGCAATATTTATATTACATAATTTTATTGTCTTTATTGTTGAATATTTTAGGATAATACCATGATATTTTTATATTTTGTATTATTTTCTTGAAAAATACTTTGTATAGTTGTATCTTACTAGGATTAAAGAAATATTTTGAGCACAATTTATATGTTTTGTTCTACGAAGATTTTACGGGAAAAAACTCGAAAAACCCGAAAACCCAAAAAAACCAGAGAAAAACCAAGAGTGAAAAACCCGAGTTTATTGGTTTGGTTTGGTCTTTAGATTTAATAATCCGATATAAGTGGTTTGGTTTGGTAATTGTAAAATCCGAACCAACCCGGCCTATGTACACCCCTAGTAAAAACATTACACTTAGGACCATGGTTTGTATCTGGACACTTTCTCTCTGTCCATAAATGGGAGCCTAAGTTTGTTCCTCAGGAAGCAACGCTTACCTCAACTGCCATCTGGATACGGTTACCTCAGCTGCCAACAGAATTCTACGATATAAAGATACTAGAAAAAGTTGGGAGGAAGCTAGGAAAACTACTAAAATTGACCAATGCACCTCTTCCACCCTAAGAGGGAGATATGCACGTATATGCATCCAAGTCCCACTTGAATCACCAGTAAAAATATCAGTGATTATTGGCGATCACAAGCAGACAGTGATCTATGAAGGGGATGGAACACTATGCACAGCCTGTGGCAGGCTAGGCCACATACCCATAAGATGCCCTTACACTCAACGCCCACCCACCACTACCGATGGAACACAAGATCAACTAATAACATACCTCCCACCGGAGGAGAGTCAGTGGAAAACTATAACCTTTCCAAGAAGGCGCAAACAAGGGCCACAAAAATCAATCTCAAAAAGTCAACACCAAAAGACAAAAAACAATGCATCACCATAGGAGGTACGGGTAAACATGTTTGATGTTATCTCAGGTAATTGACTGAAACTTATTTGGTATTTTCATGATTTGGGCTGATTGTCATATTTGGGCTTCGTGCCAATTGTTTGAATCCTTCAGGGATTGATATTACTATTTTCGCATCATTTTTGCATATTATTGAACGCGGTCCAAGGTTTTAAATACTATTTCGCAAACTCAACCATCTTTCTAAGATTTAAAAACTTAAACCATATTTTCTTGATGTTTTGAGCTGAGAACTATTATTTTATCATTACCCAAGTGGCATATGTTCATTCTGGATTGAGCATGGATCGATATGCATGCCGCATCAGTGTTATATTGATATTGAGGCCGATGACCTGGATGGTTATATTGATATTAAGGCCGAGGGCGTAGTTGATGCCACGAGATGACTTGATATTGCGCTTGGGCTGTAGGTGCCCCTTTGGAGTCTGTACATACTACCAGTGAGCACCGTTGTTGTTAAATATATGGATGGCTCGGGCTGCACACTGTAGTGGGTACTAGAGTGTACCGTCATATGCATTGCATTGCACTCATGAATTTGTCCCTATCTATATTATTTGTCATGATATTTCAACACTTTCATATCATTGGCTTCCATGCTACTTATTGAACTAATTACCTGATATTCTGGTGTTATTTATTAACGGAGTGTTGTGCCCGATGGGCTGACTTTTGTGTTGACTTGCACTACTTGTTTTGCATTCATTTGCTTAACTATTGGAAAAAGATATTTTCAAAAGAGGTTTTAAACTGAGCTAAGATATTTCTAAATATTTTATGGTTTCACTGTTTTTCTCAAATGTTACACTGCCTCTATATAGCATGATGGCTTGCTTTACGTAATTTCTTGCTGCTCAGTTATTATTTTCTTTTATTTCTCACTGAGTTGGGGTACTCACTTTACCCCCTGCACCCCACGTGCAGATGCAAGTATTGTTCAGCCGGTAGCGGGTTTTGAGCTGATTGAAGGTATTACTATTGTAGCTGAGCAGAGTGACCGCCAACGTTTGCGGTACTGGATTTTCCTCCTTTGGTTCTAAATTATTTTTCTGTATATTGTTGGCCCTGTAGTTGTATTTAGACTTCTCTAGATGCTCGTGACTTATGATACCCCGGTCGGGCGGTATTGGATTGTAATTATATTAATTAATATCATTAATTCGTATTCGAACTGTTATTAAAGTGATTAACTTCTTAAAAGTGGTGTTCTGAAATGATATGACATGCCTTGTCTTCACGAGAGGCGCCATCATGACCGGAGTGGGGTCTGGGTTGTGACAAATTGGTATTAGAGCCTAAGTTACTAGGTCTCATGAGTCATGAGCAGGTTTAGTAGAGTCTCGCAGATAAGTATGAAGATGTCTGTATTTATCCACGAGAGGATATAGAACCTTTAGGAAAACTTCACATTCTTGAATTCTTATCATGCGTCTTTGATTTAGCTTGAAAAGAAACTCTTGAAATTCCTTTCACGCATTTGTAAGCGCATATTAGCGCGCAGTATTAGATGTACCTTGATGGCTTGTGATTCCCCGATCAAGGGGAGAGATGTGATCTATGTAAGTTTGATGTTGGGCCAGTCTGGAGGACTTAAGGTCGGATCTTTACCTATGGCTTGAGCACCGATGTGTTGATTGTGTGAGCAAGTATTTTGAACTTATATGTTCGGTATTATCCCTATTGGCTGGAATGGCGGTTGGATATCCATGTGATGAGTATTCTAGTACTGTGAGATGTATTTATGTGATTTGGTAGTGACGAAGAAGTTCGCTGGATAATAGATGAACTGTTAAGTGTTCGATTCCTATTGTGATTTGAGGTGTAGCCCGAGTTATGGGTGCGTGAAGAATATTTTCATGTCTCCTAGTTGGGGAGTTAAGTGCACTACTTGTGGCGGTATGAGTTCAGACCCAAGAGGACTAAATGACTGTATAATGTGTATTACGGTGGAAGGTATGCAGAAATACCAAATTAAGGCGAAACAGGTTGGTTATCTCCTGCGGAGTGTTCTTAAGTGGTATGATCCTTATGTGTATGTTAGAATATCTCATATGTAATTGAAGGGTACGTTTTAAAATTTGAAAATTCGGGTCGCTTAAGAGAGTGGACTCAACTAATGTGGGGATGAATGCGAGATTTGTAGAGGATTACAATACTAGATGATCTGTGTTTTCACAACATGTAAATGTTTTGAGTTTAATCTCACTATGGTATTGTGGCATCATTAGAGTAAAAGTGTCATGGGTTATTGAGCGTGTCCTGATTTATGGCTTCGAGCCAAGTTGGGGAGGTTGCTGTTGATTAGTTGATTGTACGGTCATGTGCTATGTCGGTTCCAGTTTGAGGCATGCTGGCAAATCAGTTCAGGTTGCGAAAATTGAGCCGAGGATGGCACGAGTGAAGGAAAATTTTGACAAAGTTTATATGGTGCCTCGTAGATGTGTAAGAATCAAAGGACGTCTTAAACTATTATTTGTAAGAATGCTCAGTGCATGGAGCATAGAGATGTTTGTCTGTATTGGGATGAGGATCTCATTTTTGCGGTATCGAAGTGCCAATGAGGCACGATTGGTTATGTTCATTAGGTCAGGTAATTTGCAGTTTGAATAAAATGAATGACTTCTGAGAATGGTTCTAATGTGTTCATGATTCTACATGTCACAATTATGTGCCTTAAGGCTGTGTATGGGGTTAGAGATTGTATTTTCATAATAAAATGTCAAGACTTGTGGTATTTTATGCTAATTATGAGATTCTATGTATCAGTATCCTGAAAGTAAAAGTAACTAATTTAGATTCGCAGGAAGTTCTTCAGAGTAAAGTATTCTGGAATGTGGTGTTTCTGGGGATATTTAAGAGAGTGTTTAGTGGCTCATGGGTTTGAGGCAGTGTGGTCTTATGCATGGGTCTCGTGTAGTGAGCCTCGGTAGAGGCATTTTGGTGCTACAACCAGAGGGGATATCAAGTTGAAAATGAATCAAAATGAAAACTAGATAAATGAAGTAGCTTGTTAGTGGACCGAATCGGTATGGTAAGGATATGATTAATTCTTCATATGTGTTCAAGGTAATGAGCCTTTACTGGTATTGTGTAGCTTGCTTAGCTCAGTTTGGATAGAAGGATTCAGTCCTGGCAGTTTAGCTCGTGCAAATGGAATTGGGAGAGAGTTCTTTTTTGGGTTTTACCGTGGTTTGGAGATGTATATATCTTTCTATGGGCATGTGAAACATGGGATGTGTAATGATTTCCTTCCAAATGGGATCGGTGGAATTTCTTGGCTGGATGAGTTTTAGTTCAGTTTTGAAAAGAAGTTCATAAAATTCTTAGGCAACGGGTAGCCTCAGGTAATCAAGGTAATGGTACTGCTAATTGAAAGTGATTTGACGAGAGTATGTGTCTCGGAAAAAGGGTAATGTGATTAGACTGATGATACTTCAGTAGTATTGTAACATATTTGTCACGACCCGGATTTCCCACCATCGGGAGTCATGATGGCGCCTACAAGTGGAAGCTAGGCAAGCCAAATATTACTTACATTTCCATTAGTTGCCAAACTCTTATTAAGACTTTAAAATTAAAAACATATAAATTACAGCGGAATAATTAAACTTAGCGGAAGACTTAGTCAATCTTATCAAATATGATAAAGAAATCCAAACACGATACTCTACCCAAGACTGGTGTCACAATACTCACGAACTTCTAAGAATAATACACATAATTGTCTTAAAGAAATATAATCTGTTTATCTCGAACACATGAGATAACAGAATGAAATACATAGATAGAAGAGACAACGGATCATGCGGACGCCTGCAAGGCTACCTCGTAGTCTCGGTAGTCGGAATATCCACAATCGTGCTACTGCTGCTGCTGCTGTCTGTAACCTGTATCTGCGCAAAAAGAGCGCAGAGTGTAGTATCAGCACAACCGACCCCATGTGCTGGTAAGTGCCTGGCCTATCCCGGCGAAGTAGTGACGAGAATAAGGCCAGTCACCCACATAAACCTGTATAGTTGAAATATATATACATATACAACAACAGAAAACATTATCAAACGTTTATAAGGAAAGACTCTGCTCTGAAATAACAGTCAGTAACTCATAATATCTAGAGTAATCTAGTCAACAGAATAAATCTTACTTTCATGTCTCAATTCATTTTTTTCATTTCATATCTTGTGGTAGGCATACCACCCGCTCCCAAATGTAACAATAAGTTATACTTTGTGGTAGGCGTACCACCCGCTCCCAAATATATCAATAGGCTTTTCATATCTTGTGGTAGGCGTACCACCCGCTCCCAACGTATAACAATAAGATTTTCATATCTTGTGGTAGGCATACCACCCGCTCCCAAATGTAACAGTAGGCTACCGGCAACTATGGCCAATGCCAAGATTCAAATCACTTTGTGGTCGGCGTGCCACACGATCCCATTTCTTATCATAAACGTGGTCGGCGTGCCACATGATCCCATTTCTTTAATATATACGTGGTCGGCGCGCCACACGATCCCATTTCTTATCATAAACGTGGTCGACGTGCCACACGATCCCATTTCTTTAATATATAAGTGGTCGGCGTGCCACACGATCCCATTTCTTTAATATATATATTACCGGCAATAAGCCAATAATCTCTGATCAACAGTGAATATATAAAAGTACTACCGGTATTAAACCAATAATCTTTATTTCAATAATATTGATATTACCGGTGTAAAAACCAATAAATGACAATAAATCAACGATACATCCCCGTTACCGGTGTAATACCAATAACTCTTAATCAACAATTTATATGTACTTTACCGATATAAAACCAATAATAATCTCCATTCACATAATCACTTAGGATTAATAAGAATTTAATCCATTTTTAAGACTCACGGTCATGCTCGACCCCCCCAACGTATAGATACTCGTCACCATGCCTATACGTCGGACCCCACATATCATAATTTACACATAAAGTCAATTCCTATTCCCTCAAGCTAGGATAGAACAAACACTTACCTCGAATGTTTACGAACAATTCAATCCGTGGCAATGCCTTTTCCTTTCAAATTTGGCTCCAATCCAATCGTATCTATACACAATTGATTTGATATCATCAATACTACTCAACAAACTAATTCATATGGCCAATTACAATTTTTACAACATTCTGCCCGGAATAGTGAATATCGACCCCGGGCCCACATGGTCAGAACTCGGGGTTCGGACTAAAATCCGGTTACCTATTCCCCCACGAGTTCAAGTATATGATTTGTTTCAAAATCGGACCTCAATTCGAGGTCCAATTACCCAATTCATGAAAAACCCTATATTCTACCAAAAATAAGAAATTCTACCATGAAAACCTTTGATTTCTATTGAAAAACATGTTTAATGTTGTTAGGAATTGAAAGATTTAAGTAAAAAGTGATTTACAGGTCTCTGTGTTCGCATTTGCGAACATGGGTTCGCAATTGCGAACCCCGACCAATTTCTGGAGTTTGAAAAATAAGCTAAGGATGGGAAGTTCGCATTTGCGAACTTTTGTTCGCATTTGCGAAGCCAAGGCAAATCTGGGGAGTTCGCATTTGCGAAGAAGGCTGGATCAAGGGCCTTCGCATTTGCGACATTTTTGTCGCATTTGCGAAGTTAGGCCTTTTACTGAAGGCCTCGCATTTGCGAGGTATTGGTCGCATTTGCGAACCCTTTCACTCCCCTACCATCTTCGCATTTGCGAAGATTGGTTTGCAATTGCGAACCAAGGCCAGCCTAGGGACATCTCGCAATTGCGAGAAAGTCTTCGCAATTGCGAAGCCAACAGCTGGGTGAAAACCAGCAGTGTTAAAAATTCAGAAATTGATCCAACGGTCCATCAAATCTTTACCCGAGCCCCCGGGATCCAAACCAAACATGTACACAACATTAAAAACTCATTACAAACTTGTTCGTGCGATCACATCGCCAATATCACATCGTTTTCATCAAATCAAGCCTCAAGTTCATGATTTTCATACTTTTGGTTTTCAAAACTTACAAACTTGGAACTCAAGGTCCAAAACATATCAAACGACATCCGAATGTCACCAAACTTTGCGAGAAAGCACATATATAATATTTAAGACTTGTACCGGGCGTCGGAACCAAAATACGAGCCCGATACCAAGGTCGATTAATTCATTTTCCTTTAATAATTACATCAAAAACAATTTCACAGAAAAATTCATAACTTGGGATCTAGGCCTTAGAATTCGACTCCGGACGCATGTCCAAGTCCCATATTTTCCTATGGACCTTTCGGAACCATCCAATCTCGGGTCCGGGTCCGTTTACCAAAACTGTTGACCGAAGTCAACCATATCAATATTAATATTATTTTTCTCCAAATTTCTCATAAAATTCATATTTTCTATCACAAAATCTTTCCGGCTACATGCCCGGATCAAGCACGTAAATCGAGGCAACATAGAATGAGGTTTTCAAAGCCTCAGAAGCTCGAAATGATTAAAAAACAAGTGATGGCCCTTTGGGTCGTCACAATATTCTTGTTAGATCAGCTGTTGATATCTGAGTTTATTTGATGGCATGGGGAAATTTAAGAATATCCTTCGCGGAATGATTGGGTACTTGAGGTGTGATATATATTCATACGACAAATTTGGGATCAGGTATGGAGATTCGTATGCTATATGGAGCTGGAGACTGGGAGTTCTCATGTTTAGGGTATATAGTGGTTGTGGATCGTGTGTATCGGCACTATTTAGCGGCTATTGGGATTTGGAGGCTCGAGTGGATTTTTAATTGCTGGTATGTTAAATTTTGGATGTGATGTTAAAATTTAGACTGGTTGTCTTATGTTACGTGATTCTGAACTATTGCGCTTCGGGCTATGCCGGAAATGCCACGGGTTGAGTGGCAAAGTGCATAAGATTATGTTCTAGCAGAGCGATTTATATTCCAAAGACCAACGGATGATTGGGATGACTGCTTTTCTTAATTGGGCCTTTGTGATGGATGTTAGTGTAGAGTTTTCTTGCCATTGGTTCAATTTCGGTGTTGAGTGACTTTTCAGATGTGTTTCTTGTGGCCGGGCATGTTGGTAGGCGAGGTTGTGGATTTTGATATTGATTTGGTGCGGAACACCATATCGTACGGCTCCGGCAGGATTCATAGTAGTGGAAGGAGAAGCTTTCAGCTTTCTTGGTGGTGAGTTCGTTGGTAAGCTGATATGGATACGTGTCTAGCTTGAGTTGGCTTGGTTGGCCCCGATATGTGTTGTTGAGGGATAGGTTGATTCGGTCGTTATGGAGCTTGTTAGTGATATGAGGAGAGCTATGAGTTGCTTTTCGGCGTAGTGAGACATTATTATTCGTTAGTTATGGGAACATGTGGTGTGGTTCTATTGGGGGATTCATAGTGAAAGTCGAGCAGAAAGAGTAATTGGGTGTTGCTTGGTGAAATGAGTATTGGTTATGACCTATTGGGTTGTGTGTCGTATGTTATTTGTTTCACCTTGGGGGTAATGAATTACTTTGGTTTCAGACATTAAATGATGCGTGGCTGTCGATTGGGGCATAATGACTTGAGGTGTTTCATGTGTAATAGTATTGGGATAGGATCGCGCATTGTGGCGAGGCCGCGTGGAGATATAACATTTCGGGGTAGATTCAGGTGTTCTATTTCTATGATGTGAGACAGGGTCTCAACTTTGTGTTGTGATGGTACTGAAGAGCTTGAGGCACAGCTCATTTGTTGAGTCATTTTTCATGATTTGAGTGTGTTTAGACTATTTTTATTGGTGCATGTATCATGTAAGTTGTGGCTTAGGCCTGTATTGAGGTGATCGTTGGGGTCATTAATGAACACGAACATATTTGATTTCAGCTTGTTGGAAGGATAATATCGAGGTTCAACTCAGAAATCTACTGTGGTATTAGTCAAAAGGGGAAGTGACTTCATGAATGGTTGATCTGAGAAATGGTTATGGTTTGCTGCGTGTTTCATTTATCGTTGGCAGTATATGAAAGTGTTGGAATGAGACTTTAGCTAACTAAGACGTTTTCTATCGGTATTTGGTTATTGTGGGTAACTATTGTGAATAGAAGTTATCGTTTTGAGTGCTTGGATTATATGGTATATCATATGATTTCACCTGAGGTTGCAAGTATGGGTTATTACGGCTGGTTCGGGACTATTCAAGTATATGTGTAAGGTTTTGATCGTACTGATGGTTTCAGAAGTGAAAAGGGTAGTTCTATGATTTATGGGCTAGACTGGATTGGGTAATTTCAACTATGTTGTATTGTCGGACCTATATGAGATAGGGTGACGTGGGATCATCCCCGGGTATATACTAGGTAAAGTTATTCAGTTGTTGGTGGGCTTCTAGGATGACCTGATGATGCCCCACGATACCCGGGACGAGCCGACTGAGCGGGCCTGCAATAATGACCACTACCGTGCTGGAATTGGCCTCTTGAAGGAGCACCACTGAAACTGCCAGAACCTCGAGGCCTCTTGGCCTCCCTCTCCTCTCTATCCTGACGGCAAACCGCCTCAGTCTCTCGAGCTATATCAACTACCTCCTCGAATGAAGCACCCAATACTCTCTCTCTAGTCATAAGAACACGGAGATGGTAGTTAAGGCCATCAACAAATCTCATAATCCGCTTCCGATCCGATGGAACCATCCAGACGACATGAAGATCCAACTCTAAAAACCTTATCTCATACTGAGAAACAGTCATATCTCCATGCCGTAACCACTCAAACTGCCTGCGCAACTCCTCTCTGCTGGACAGCGGTACATACTACTCCAAGAAGAGAGTGGAAAGCTCCTGCCAAGTCAAAGGTGTTGCACCAGCCGGCCTACGCCTCTCATACGCCTCCCACCAAGTGAAGGCAGCCCCAAAGGTGGTGAATGCCACACCACTAGACTCAAGGATCCCCGCTGTACGGAGCATACGCTGACACCTGTCAAGAAAACCCTGGGCATCCTCGCCCTCAACACCACTAAATGTCGAAGGATGGAGTCTACAAAACGTCTCGAGGTGACGCTGCTCATCTTCACGCATAGCTGGAACCCTGAACTCCTGCAATGGTGCAACTGGTTGAGCTAGAGGTGCCTCTGGAGTCTGTAATCCCTGCATTACATGATCAGGTGTGCGAGCAGCAGTGGTCTGATTGCCTCCCCCAGCCTACGAAGTAGCTGCTACTATGGTGGCTGAAACTGCCTAAGCCAAGCGAGTACAAATTGTCAAAATCTGAGCCAAAGTCTCTTGAAGACCCGAAATCACAATGGGCACAACTGGTGTGTGAATTGGTGCTGCTGGAGCCTGGTCCTAAGCTGGGGCAACTGGAGGATCCACAGGTGATGCCCCTGCTGCTCTACCTCTGCCACGACTACGACCGTGTCCACGACCTCTGGTGGCCTCAGTAGGTGGTACTAGTGGTCGTCCGTCACGTCCGGTAGATCGTGTCCTTACCATCTGTGAGAGAATAGAATAAAGAGAAATTTAGTACTTAGATCAATAAGTTCGCACGACAAGAATTTCAAGAATGTGACGTTTTCCTAAAGGTTTTGCAGCCTCTCGAGGATAAGTATAGACGTGTATGTGCCGATCGATGAGACTCTACTAACTAAACCAGCTCATGACTCGCGGGACCTAGTAACCTAGGCTGTGATACCAACTTGTCACGACCCAAATCTCAAACCCGACCGTGATGGCGCCTCCCGTGAAGACAAGACCAGCAAAAATAACTCAAACACCTCTTTTAGCAGTAATTAATTAACATTAACAATTCAAACACATGTTGAATACAACAAAATATGCGAAAATGGCGATAATAACGAAGGAAACCATCCCGACATAGCCCAAACTGGGGTGTCACAAGTCATGAGATACTACTGAGTTTACTATAAGTCTACAAAGTAAAATATCTTATACAATTGTCAAAAAGAACTCAATGTCATAAAATAGGGGGGTGGGGGGAAGGCTGGGGACGTCAACAACTACCTCGTCGCTCCAACTCACTGCCTGGTCTTGAAAGAATCAATGCTCAGGTGCAGACTCTAATATGCCTGTATCTGTACACATGATACATGGAGTAATGTGAGTACTTCGACCCAGTGAGTAATAATAATAAATAATAACTAAAGGCATGAAAACACATAACTTCACAAAGCAATTCTATATCAGGCAGTAAACACAGTTAAACAATAAAGAGTCAAATGAAATCTCCTTTTGAAAACGGGTAAATAAGGTAAAACAACAGGTAAATAGTGAGTAGAAATCTGCCCCTCGAGTCTAGTATCAATCGCTCAGAACATTATCAGTCCCTCGGGCTCAGTATCAATCACTCAGCATAATATCAGCCCCTCGGCCTCACTCTCATATCACATGGGTACCCGCGCTTACTGTGCAGACTCCAGAGGGGCCGCTTACGGCCCAAATGCTATATCAACATAAGGCCTGAAAGCCTTCTCATATATACTCGAGGCCTGAAAGCCTCCTCAAATCACACTCAAGGCCTGAAAGCCTCCTCACATAACTCACAAGGCCTGAAAGCCTCCTCACATAACTCCAGCCACCTCATGGAATATAATGTATCTCAGGCCCTCGGCCTCACTCAGTCCAAAAAAATATCATAAGCCCCCGGGTATCAATAGAATAGTAGTGCTCAGCCCAAATAATAGTGGAAATATCAATTGAGTCTCAAAATTCAATTAAACCGGCTGAGTTTGTAAAATAGTATAATTAACAGTACTGATTTCAAGTAATATATCAAATAGAGAGGAAAGAGTGATAAAAATCCACGAAGGACTCAAGTAGTCGGCATGAAGCCCAAAATATGGCAAGACGCCCAAATCATGTTGATAACAAACATATTTCAGTTAAATACGTGGTAATATATCAAACGGGACGGACCAAGTCACAATCTCGGGTAGTAAATAACCTCGTGCTCATCATAAGGCGCGTGTTTCACCTCAATCATAGCACTACGTTATGCAAATTCGGGGTTTCAAACCCTCAGGATATCATTTACTATCATTACTTACCTCAAGCCTGCCAAAATCCTAGCTCGCTATGCCATTGCCTCGCAAATCGACCACCTCGTGCATCGAATTTGATCAAAACCACAACGAATATGTTACAATAGGCTAAGGGAATATACCCCAATCGAAAAGACTCAAAAAAATCAAAATTTACGAAATCTGCAAAACCCGAGCCCTGGGACTACTTCTCAAAAATTAAAAAATTTAACATAATCGGATTCCTTATCTTGCCATGAGTCTACATATACTAAAAACTCCCAAATCTGAGCCTAAATGACCCATCAAATCCCACTTTGAAATATCAAATTCCAAACCCAAGCGTTTCCCCCTTTTTGATGAATTTCCATATATTTTTATGTTAATTCTACCATTAAATCATGTATTTAGGTCATAGAACTCACCTCCAATCATACCCAGTCGAAATCACCTTCAAATTCCCGTCCAAAATCTCTCAAGGTTGTTCAAAAATGGTGGAAAAATACCTTAGCTCGCGGAACAAAATATAACCTTAAAACCCCTTTTCTATCCAGGTCTTTTCGCTTCTGCGGCCCATACACCGCATCTGCGGAATTCCATCGCTTCTGAGGAGTTCCACTTAACCGCCTAGACCGCTTCTGCGGATGCCGCATATGCGGTACACCATCCGCTTCTGCGGAAGTCCTCCAACAACCCAAAATCTGCACCTGTGACTCCCTTACCGCATCTGCGGACCCTTTTCTGCAGATGCAAAAATACCAGATACCAGCAACTTCAGAAATGCCACAAGTCCAAAATTCGCCCCGATGGCCATCCTAAATCACCCAGGACCCCGGGACCTCAACCAAAAGTGTCAACCTATCCTAAAACATCATTCAAACTTTCTCCAATCATCAAGACACCACAAAAAGTACCAAAACCATCAAATTACATCGGATTCAAGCCTAAGTTCTTCTAAAACTTTCGAAATACGCATTTGATCAAAAACCCGACCAAAACACCTCCGAATGACCTAAAATTTTTCACACACATCTCAAATCACCTAACAAAGCTACAACAATTCTCGGAATCCCATTCCGCCATCAGATCAAAACTCACCTACCAACAGAAATTCGCCAAAATACTAACTTCGCCAATTCAAGCCTAATTCTACACCGGACCTCCAAAATAAATTTTGATCACACTCCTAAGTCACAAATCATCCCCTGAAGCTATCCAAATCACCGGAAATTACATCCGAATCCTCTAACTCATAAGTCAACATCCGGTTGACTTTTCCAAAACAAACTTACCTTAAAGAAACTAAATGTCTCATTTCATTTGAAAACCAATCCAATTAGACTCGTTCAACCAATACTCTTATAATGAAACATAAGAAAGCAGAGAAATGAGGAAAAATGGCGTTAACTCACGTGACGACGGATCGGGGCGTCACATCCTCCCCAACTAAAAGAAACGCTCGTCCTCGAGCAGGTCAAGAAACATACCTGGAGCCTCAAACAAGTGAGGATATCGGCTCCGCATCTCCCGATCGGTCTCCTAAGTGGCCTTCTCTGCGGGCCGAACTCTCCACTGTACTTTCACCGGAGCTATATCCTTTGATCTCAACTTTTGAACTTGACGACCCAAAATAGCCACCAACTCCACATCATAGGTCAAATCATGATCCAACTGAACCATGCTGAAGTCCAATACGTGGGACGGGTCCCCAACATTCTTCCGGAGCATAGAAACATGACATACCGAAAGCTTGAAAAGTTGGGTGGCAAGGCAAGCTCATAAGCCACCTCCCCAATCCTCCTAAGTTTCGCAAAAGGCCCAATAAACTACGGACTCAACTTCCATTTCTTTCCAAACTACATAATGCCCTTCATGGGCGAAACCATCAACAAGACCTTCTCACCAACCATATAAGACACATCTCGAACCTTTCGATCCACATAACTCTTCTGACGTGACTGAGCTGTACGAAGCCACTCCTAAATCAGCTTCACCTTCTCTAAGGAATCCTGAACCAACTCTGTCCCCAATAGCCTAGCCTCGCTGGGCTCGAACCAACCCACTGGAGATCTACACCGCCTCCCATATAAGGCCTCAAACGGATCCATCTGAATGCTCGACTAATAACTGTTGTTGTAGGCAAACTCTACAAGCGGCAAAAACTCATCCCACTAACCCAAAATCAATAACACAGACACGTAACATGTCATCAAATATCTGAATAGTACGCTCGGACTGCCCGTCCGTTTGAGGATGAAATGCCATGCTCAACTCTACCTGCGTACCCAACTCTCGCTGAAATGTCCTCTAGAAGTACCTCTATCTGAGATAATAGACAATGGAACTTCATGCAATCGAATAATCTCCCGGATAAAGATCCCTGCCAGCCGCTCCGAAGAATAGGTAGTACATACCAGAATGAAGTGCGCAGACTTGGTCAGCCGATACACAATCACCCAAATCGAATCGAACTTCTTCAAAGTCTAAGGAAGACCGCTCACAAAATCCATAGCGACTTTGTCCCACTTCTACTGGGGAATAATCATCCGCTGAAGTACGCCACCCGGTCTCTGATGCTCATATTTTACCTATTGTCAGTTGAGACACCAAGCCACAAATCCTACAATGTCTTTCTTCATTCTCCTCCACCAATAGTGATGCCTCAAGTCCTGATACATCTTCGCGGCATCCGGATGAATAGAATACCGCGAGCTATGGGCCTCTTCTAATATCAACTCCCGAAGCCCATCCACATTGGGCAGACAAATTCGGCCCTGCATCCGCAACACACCATCCTCACCAATGGTCACGTCTCTGGCATCATCATGCTGGACCCTGTCCTTAAGGACAAGCAAATGCGGGTCATCATACTGGCACTCTCTAGCCAACATCCGACTGGGCTTTGAAATATCTAGTCTCACCAACCGATTGGCCAGGCCTGAACATTAACTGCAATCTTCAGAGAAATTATATAATAATCCGAATACATAAATTATATTAATTAAAAAAACATACGGATACTTCATGGCGTATAACGAGACAGTGAATACAATGAAATACATAGAATACAAAGGGATACATTGAAATACAATAAAAAAAGACAGTGAATGCAATGAAATACATGAAATTCGCGAGTTACATTGAATTACAATAAAAAAAATACAATGAATACAATAAAATACAACGTGATACGTTAAAAATACATTGAAATATATTAACAGAAAATCAAATTGCTCAACCGCAAACTCCATCGTCTTTGTTCAAGAACAAACCCCAATTTTTGCACGAATCCGCCGTCGAGCAAAAACCTTAAATCTCATTGAGCCTAAATACGGATCCACATAGACAACAACTTTTGAGAGCAGCTCGGTGACAAGAGCTTTGAGATATATGTCTATATTAATTATCTGTTCTCTTTTGTTAAAGTAAATTGAAAATTAAAATAATTTTGATGTGCAGAAAAAGTCATGGATGAAAAATCTGCGTCGGTCAGGAAAATGCATCTTGGCGAAAAGAAGATTAAAAGAAGAGGAAGAGATGGAGATATTGATGGGATTAATAGAATTAAAAGTGGTGTCAAGCGTATTGAGAATGAGTGAACTGAATGATGAACAGTTGCATTGGTGCGAAGACAAGATGAGCAAAGTTAGAGTTTTTGATGGAATTGAAAACGAGGACGAGAGACACGAAACGTGGGATTTCAAAGTAGATAGAAAAAGAAAACAGTATAACTGAATAGCGTATATTTAATCACTTAGGAGTAGGATATAACTAAAATTAGATATTTTGATATAAATATTAAAATGTATCTATAGAATATAATTTTTTAAATAGTATTTATTTAAAATAAATAAGGTGTTAACCATTGCTATAAGAAATAAAAATTCCTTAATACTATGTTACGAGGCAGAACAAAGATTTCAATTTGATGGGTTTGAAATTTTAGCATGATGACTTTAAATACTAATAATTAGATTTTAGTATTTGTATATATGTAATAAATTTTCTAACATAAATACACTTTTTACGCAAAAGTTTCTTGAATTTTGATGAACCTATACCGGGGCTTCTAGGTCCGCCTGGGTATAGTAGTTGTTATTTTCATCAAATTACAACAAGTAATACTTAATATATAAGTTTATCTATATGTAATTAATAAATGACTTAATTAAGGACCTCGATTATATAAATATTTTTTAACATGGTAAGTATTAAGCTAGCGTTTGGAAATAGATTTAGATGAAACTTGAAAAAATAGTTTTTGAAGTAGTTTTGAAAAGTAATTTTTGAAAGTTAAAATTGTGTTTGGACATGTATTTTATTTAAAAAAAATTTAAAATTTTATGACTGGGAGAATAAGTTTTACTCAAAATCTACCTTAAACTATATTTTGAGAACTTAAAAAGTAATTACAGAATTATTTTAAAAATAGATCACTAAACAATGAACAAATAATATTTTCAAATTTTTTTTTGAAAAAACATTGCCAAAATCGGGGCTAGAACTCATTAAAAGGACACAAAGGAGGCAATCAAGAAAATAGATAAAGGTCAGCAAGATTTTTCTTCATGTCCAATAGGAACCAAACGACTCGATTTACACCGCTACTTTCTCTATCGACTTTTCCCGAAAAGTGCCACTAACAGTAACCAACCAACAGTGAGCTTAAAGCGGCGTTCAACGCCGTCATCACTTTCCACATAGTAGTATTATACTAATAACACAGTCCTCTCAATTTCAGGGTATTACTTTGTACCTCAACTAAATAAAGTGAATCTTGGACACTCTTTTTATGGGCACTGAACAGTCTCTTAATTCTTTACTTGGTATGTCAGAAACGGATCTGCTACTTGGTCTTTAAGTTTAACCAGTGTTTGAGTAGCAGAAATCTTGGAAGTGGGTGTTTTTTGGTTTCTGCAAATTCAAAATGAAGCCAAAAAAGGAGCTACTTCATAGACCCAAGTTGTTGAAATATGTTATATTTGGGACGATTGTGTTCTTGGGTTTGATTTGTCTGTACAATTGTTCGTTTATTGCTCCTGGTCTTCCTAGAGCGCGTGGCCCTTTCACTTTTGAAGATGGTTCTGATCCAGTCACCGGGATTTCATACTATAAGCGCGTGGACATGGATTTTGATGATCAAGAACTGTCTCTTGATGTTCCAAAAAGTATTCCTGTATGCATGTAATTCTGGATTTTTGCTAATTGTTTTTGTTTGTTGTTATGAGTTTGCATCTTTACTGTGGTTTTGCTTATTGTTTGATTCTGTTCTTCCTTTGAACTGTCATTTTAGGTTTGTGATACAAGGTATTCAGAGTTGATACCTTGCCTTGACAGAAATTTGATATATCAATTGAGATTGAGGCTTAATTTGACTGTTATGGAGCATTATGAGAGGCATTGTCCCCCTCCTCAACGTCGTTACAACTGTCTTATCCCCCCTCCAGCTGGTTACAAGGTCAGTAATTGATTGCTTTTCACTAGTTAGCTGAGGTTCTTTTGTTAAGGGAAATGCACAAAACCATGATCCTGAATTGGTTTACTACTTGTCCTCATGTGCATTACTGAGGTTGCTTTTAGATATTGCTATTGTTTGTGTTTAGTTTTGATGCGAACGAAGTCCTTGTTAGATTTCCAGATCCCAATTAGATGGCCAGCTAGTAGAGACCAAGTGTGGAAAGCAAACATACCCCATACACATCTTGCACAGGAAAAGTCGGACCAAAATTGGATGGTTGTCGATGGAGACAAAATAAAATTCCCTGGCGGAGGAACACATTTCCATTATGGAGCGGACAAATACATTGCAGCAATTGCAGGGGTAATTAAGCTCAACTCTTTACTTATGTTGCGGGATGATTCACTTATAGTTGCATAACAATTCATTGGTTTTGTATGTACTTGTGTAGATGCTCAAATTTCCTGGTGAAAAACTTAGCAATGGCGGAAACATAAGAAATGTTCTTGACGTTGGCTGTGGTGTTGCGAGCTTTGGAGCATATCTTCTTTCGCATGATATTATAGCTATGTCGCTTGCTCCTAATGATGTGCACGAGAATCAAATACAGTTTGCATTAGAAAGGGGAATCCCATCTACACTAGGAGTCTTGGGCACCAAAAGACTACCTTATCCAAGCAGGTCATTTGAGTTGGCACATTGTTCACGTTGTAGAATCGATTGGCTCCAAAGAGACGGCATTCTTCTGTTGGAACTTGACAGATTGCTCAGACCAGGTGGTTACTTTGTGTACTCTTCACCTGAAGCTTATGCGCATGATGCTGGGAATCGAAGAATTTGGAATGCTATGTATGATCTACTTAGAAGAATGTGTTGGAGAGTTGTTTCAAGGAGAGACCAAACTGTGATATGGGCTAAACCTCTGAGTAACAGCTGCTATATGAAGAGAACTGCGGGGACCCAACCTCCCCTGTGTGTGTCTGGTGATGAACCCGATGAAGCTTGGAACGTACCGATGAAGGCTTGCATCACTCCTTACTCACCAAGTGAGTAGGCAACTGCTAATGGTTCATATGCTTTCAATCCATGTCTTGAATGGCTGGTCATATGTATCCTTCTGTTATGCTTTTCGCTTATACTGTGCGTCAAAACCTGTTTTCCTCTGTGCATAATGTGTGACTATCTTAGAAGTGAGAACTCATAGAACTGTCATTCTTAGTAACTGTGTCATTCTAATTCATCTACTTCCTGCGAGGAGATTATGCTTACTTATAATCTTTCTTTAATCTGATAATCTTGCTATTATATGTTCATGAAGAGGTGCATAAGGAAAAAGGGACTGGACTGTTACCTTGGCCAAAGAGGCTTACGGCTCCGCCACCTCGCTTGGAGGAAATTGGTGTCACTTTGGAGGAATTTCATAAAGACACTGTAAGTTTGTAAAATCAGAGGGAAGACAGAATTTCTGTTGGATTTCATTAAATGGTTTCTGTTTCTTGTTCAATTTGTCTGTTAGCTAATTAACATATGTATATACTTTTTCAGAGCGTATGGCATGACAGAGTGATTGACTATTGGAAGCAGATGAAGTTTGTTATCCAAAAGAACTCATTTAGGAATGTCATGGACATGAACTCAAACCTCGGTGGGTTTGCAGCTGCACTAAAGTATAAGGACATTTGGGTGATGAACGTTGCTCCTGTTAACATGTCATCAAGAATGAAAATAATATATGATCGAGGCTTGATTGGAACAGTTCATGACTGGTGCGCCACTTTTCACTCCTTGGGACATTGTTCTCTTTGCACCCCTTTTCCGTGTTCCCATAGACAAGCATAATTATTGCTAATCTTTTGTGGCATATGGTCAGCCTACTGCTAACTGCCTACCATGCACTCTTTGAAATCCAGATTTCTTTCTGATTTTTTGCACATCAGTCACTGGAAATTGGAGATTACCAGTGACTTGTGTAGCCTTTTTTTCCAGTGTAAACTTACAGAAGAGGAGCTTGAGCTTTATAAAATTCCTAAATTTGTGGATTAAAAAAATTGAAAATAAAAATTATGAAGAAGCTGTGAATGAAATATGCTAATCCCTCTTTATTCTTCTTAAGTTTATACCCATTCCCCAGTTAAGACTTGATGTTCTTCTTTATAGATTATGTTTACTCGTATCTCTTTTTCCGCTATCTAGAAAGTCTCAGTATATTTGTTATTGACTTAAAACTTCCAGCGTGAAACCGAAATGTGAAACAGAAAAGTAATAACATAAACTTATATGAGGCTGGACCTATAGGAGCTTTGGAACAGATAGAAATGGAAAACGAGAAAGAGTTCAACATTTTACTTATCTTTTGCTTTTGACTTTGATGAAATGACTATGGCAGGAAGCCTCAGGCTTAAGCTATATGTGAAGGCTTATAGCTATACTATGAGAATGTATAAAATGTGATACACCTGCTTGCTATCTATATTGCCACGTTCCACAATGTTGATCAGCCATGATTATATTTCCTATTACCTGCAGCCAATTAACTGAAGCCTTTGGTAGATATCCCAAGATTAGTATGTATTTCCTTTTTAAAGCCTAAAGAGTGATGTTTTCCTTTTTGTTTTCATATGAAGCAGAACAGAAGCACAACTAGCTTAATACCTATGAACTAATAACTAACAGCAAGAAGGCCTTGTCTAAACAGTGCTTTCCAAGAAAAGGAGACTACTCATAACTACCATGAGAATTTGGTTGCAGTAATAAATAGTTTTGTGGCTTATATCATGATGTTTTTGCATGAATAATGAATTTGTTCGTTCTTTTATGTAAATGTACTACTCTTCTGCCTAAATTTCCACGACCTTCCAAGTGGAGTGAAATATCAATTGTGTTACATGTCACGTTGTGAAAATATTGATTGGATTTTGTCAAAGAGGTACTAGTTTAAGGAAAATGTTTAATATCAGCATCTGAATGACACAAGACTAATATTTTGTGCTTAACATCTATGAAAGAGGTAAAGATGACATATAGACATCTATTAAAAGGTCAATCTTTTGAAATAACTCAAATTAGAAAGTAGGTCACGCCTATGGTATGGACAAGCAAGGAGGAAATAGATAGAGGCATTTTTGTCGTAGTCTCGCAAAATATACCTTCTAACATGTACCTTCAATTTTCTGGGGACTAACCATCATATATGATTAGGTGTGAGTCATTTTCAACGTACCCACGTACGTATGACCTACTTCATGCCTGGATGATTCTCTCGGAGACAGAAGATCGAGGCTGCAGCATTGAGGATCTGCTTATTGAGATGGACCGCATGCTACGGCCAGAGGGAGTTGTCATTTTAAGGGACAAACCTCATATAATAAACTATGTAAGAAAATTCCTGACTGCGCTAAAATGGGATGGATGGTCATCTGAGGTAGAACCACGGACCGATGCTCTCTCCTTGAACGAAGAAAAAGTTTTAATCGCAAGAAAGAAACTTTGGCAGGAGAAGTTTACAATTTAATGATACTTTTTGGTATGTATTTTTTCTTCACGAATGGACTTGTGATTCAATTCTCCTCATTTCGATTATTGTTCGAAATGTAGCAGTCGTTGCCAGGATCTGGGCGAGGCATCCTGATGGCCAGTGTGTTATGTGTCTACTTCATCAATGACAATGTTGGGACTATCTTTCAATAGTTTTAACTGATTTTTGGTTTGGCAAATTCTGTGTGTTTCAGGAGCGAAAGCTGGATTCCGGATCTCTGTTTGATCACAAAAGATCAGTGTACTATCTGCAAAAGTTGAGACTTCTGATATACATTTGCAAAGGAGAGAGGGAGGTTGGAGTTATGTTCTTTACAACCATTTTTGTAGTTAATTTGGTCCATAAAAACCTTACAAAAATTAAATATTCCCTTGAAATTGAAAAGTGGGTTGTTAGTTGTTACATTTTTTTAATTGTGATGTAAGTTTTCATTCTTGTTTTTACTAAATGAAAATCATTTCCAAAATTATGCAGTCCAAAAAGGTTGTTCTAGTTACAAGTATCATCTTTGCGGTATCCGATTTGGCTGGCTTATTTGCTTGTACTTTTCTTTGTGTCCTTTATTTGCATTGCAATCTATTTACAAATATGCTTTAATTGAACTCCAAGTTTCAATATACTTTTACATATACAAGAAAGCATTCATGACATTATTACTAATTAGGAATGCTTTTTTTCCTTAACTACGTTTTTATAAAGTAAATTCTGGATTTTTTATCTACTTTTGTAAATATGTAGTTTCAAAATAAAAATAAGAAACCGACACACTGATGTTCATTCACCTACTTCCACCACGTTAATCATTTTTTGGACAAGAAGAGTATACATATCAAATACGGTAATCAAAATCGTCTATCACAAACTGTCAAAGCACCCTTCACTTTATATTTTCTTTATAATCAAGAAATTTCTCTGATGAATGATCCAAAATTGATATTTGATGGATAATGGGTCTGTGACCAAAGCTTGGAAGGCAAAATCACGTATCCGGGAAAATCGCGCATTAGTAAAATTAAATTCTAGTAAAAATAATACAATGTGTCATGTTTTTATTTGTTTGGAAACATAAAATTGGTGGGTAAGCTTTTCTAGTAGAGTGTATGCAGGGGAAATTTTTTAAAATAGTCAGATTTACAACTGGTCATTCAAAAATAGCCTAGTTTCGAAAGTAATCGAAATTTAGCCATTTTTCATGTAAAAATAAATTTGAGTGAAAACACTATTCAATATTTGAAAAATACACCCGCATATTATATGGGAGTTCCAGCATAAGTATGTTTGAACTCCCGCATATTATACGGGAGTTACAGGATAACTATGTTGGAACTCCCGTATAATATGCGGGAGTTCAAGTATAATTATGCTGGAACTCCCGCATAATATACTGGAGTTCCAACAAGTATAAATGTCCAGTATAATATACTGGAGTTTTGAGCATCGGTGCTCCAATCTCACGTATATTATACAGGAGTCAGCGCAGTATACCGGTCCAGCATAATATGCTAGGGTTCGTACACAAATATACCAAACTCCCGTATATTATACGTGACCGGTCTCTATTGTAGCAAAATAATGACTATTTTATCATTAACTTAGTAAATAATAACTATTTTTTATTTAATCAGTGCAAAACCGTGCTATTTTGACATGCTAGTAATAATATAAGAGGTGCAAATAACAAATAAAAAGATACATGCAAGTGATAAATAGGTGACTAAAACAATTGCGATTTTCCCGCTCATTCAGTTTGCTTCTTCCTCAATTCACCACAAACCATAAGAAGAACACCCACACAGAGTCGTCGCTCTTCTCTACCAATACCATTGCCACTCAACAGAGCTTCAATGAATACTAATATCACCTATCGTTAAGAGGGAGGTACGTACGTAAATTTCCATCTTGAGATGATTTCAGATTCCTTCTATCTGACAACAACTATACGTCATATTTTCATTGTCACCTATCCCATAATTGTTACCCTTGGGATTAGAAATTCTTCAGGTTATCGTTTTTACACCGTCTAACAATCCCTATGAAGACTTCATAATACAAATTAAGGATAAGAAATAAAGATTCAATCTTCTTTGTTATCTGGAATTGAGAAAGATCATACAGATAGAGTTTGGAATTGGACTAGTTGATTGATTGAAATTGAGGTTCAATAGGATTAGAAACTCAGAGATCAAGTCCGTTCATTTTTTTCCATGACAAATTTTCTATTATATCTTGATGAGATATTCATGCCACTTTCATGTCCCAGTTTATTAATGAGTCCTCTATTCTTGTAGGATAGCCCGATGGATTCTCAAATGGCCTCTGCTTTGAAGAGCAGTGTTGAAAATCACTTTTCACTTCAATCAAATGCTGCCCCGGACACTGCACACTTCCCGTTGAAGGTACCTTTTGTCATTGGTAAGGCTCAACCCTCTCGCTAGAGGCAGATTCAGGATTTTAATTTGACGGCCTCAACCTTTGTAGTTCTTTCTTTGAATAGACTGTTGTTTTGAAATAAGGGTTCATCATTATTATTTGTTGACATTTAAGTAATTTTTTACATGAATATCTATGCTCCATCAGAAAAATCCATTAAGTGTATGGTGCTTCTGGCTCTGACCCTCATGTCTACTATCTTGCATGTGGAACTAAACACACACACACACACACAATTGCATTTACTTTTCAGGTAGGAATGCATCGATTGAATAGGACTACTCTATATTAAGTGCTATGAAGGAATTGAAAGGGCCAGAGGAGAAACAAGAAATTTGTTTTTGTTCCTGTAGTTTAGTAACATGGTTCGATGAGAATTAAAAGATGGGAGAGCTTGGCTTCTCCTTCCTTGCAATTAAATCTGCAAATAAGCTAATATCCATAGCTCAAATAGATGGATACAAGAGAATTCATGTACCCGAGCACAACTAGTTTGGGACTGATGTAAAGTTGATTGATTGATATCAATCAAAATAAGCTGATATTGTGTATGCCTGAAAATCTTTATGCCCAATTACTACTAGTATTTAATTTCTATCCATGCGTTTCTTATGATCATTTAAAATGGTTAAAATTGTGAAGGTGTTGCTGGAGGGACTGCATCTGGCAAAACAACTGTTTGCAATATGATTATGTCACAACTTCAGAATCAACGTGTTGTACTAATCAATCAAGTAATATCTTGCTCACTTCTTTTTCCGCTACTACTGTTTGGCATTCATAAGCAGTCTCACTTTGTAATGTGAGAATTACCTCTTGATGTCCCATTAGATCATATTTATAGGTTTTTCAACTGTAAACAATTGGTATTCTGGAAAGTTTTCGTTCTTTTGTTATATTTAACTTCTCATCATCTTCTAACGCTTGATCAACCTAATTTCAACTTTCAGGAAGCATTTTATCATCCATTAACTGCAGAGAAGTTAGAGAAAGTTCACGACTACAACTTTGATCATCCTGGTAGGGAATTGATGTTTGAGGCTTAAAACTAGATTGTAAATATTGCCTGAATAAGTTCTCTATCGGCCACTTTCTAAAATTGGCCTGTTTACATCATGCATTCTTTTTCAGATGCCTTTAACACAGAGCTTCTGCTATCATGTATGGAAAAATTAAAACATGGACAAGCAATTAGCATCCCTAATTATGATTTCAAGAGCCATAGAAGCATTGAAGCAGCCCGTGTGGTAATAAATTTTATCTTCCTCGCCACTGATTTGAGTGTATAGTTCTTGTTAAGCAGTTTGACATTACTACTTCAATAATGTATCAAGTACCAGTCAGATTATAGAACTGTGTATCGGATGGCTGTGAATTTTTACATCTTAGCAGTAAGTTATATCCTGATTACAGCTTGCAGTATATATACTGTTTGATGCTTCTGGTTCTACTTTTAAGTTAAGGGAGCTGTAGAAAACATAGGAAAACCATAAAAATTGGAAAACTAGTTTAAGCCATAACAACGAAACAGTTCACAGTTCAATCAGATTGCTGAAGCTGCTGGAGTCAGTTAAATGTAGCAGCATACACTATTTTCAATTATTCTAGGTTTTGTATTTGGCTTTTACAGCTTCACTTTAAAGTTCCAAAGTTTAAATGCAGATGATATTCTCTTAACACATTTTGTAATCAAATACAGGTCAATCCTTCAGATGTCATCATTTTAGATGGAATTCTTATTCTACATGATCCTCGTGTACGTGAAATCATGAACATGAAGATCTTTGTAGATTCAGGTTCTTCTCTATTGACACTTAACATCCCTCGCTTATCCCCAAATAGGAAAAGAGAAACAAGACAGCTTTTTACTTGATATTTTGCTGTTCGCTCTTTGCCGCTATTCTTGCTTTTGAAATTGGAAATCAAATATTCTGATACGAGAGCCTTTAGGACATATTTCCAGCGTTCCATATTGTTCCCTAACCTGTTAATAAATTCATGAACACAGACTCTGATGTGCGGTTGGCCAGGAGGATACGGCGGGACACTGTTGAGAGGAACAGAAACATCCAATACGTGCTAGACCAAGTTAGCAGTTTTCTTTTTGCATTTAATGCTCCTTATTAGATTTTCTGTTGCCCCTCTCAATTGTCTGGAAGGTTACCACGTTAGCAGTTTTCTTTCACTTGAGACTCCTTTTCGGTTTAGTAACATGGAAAATAAGACAGGTTATCTACTACGATAGGTTAAAATCTGCTGGGAGTGTAAAGATTTATTACACTATCAATATATGTATAAATACATGATATATTAATATACTTCATTTTGCGTACAAACGGCAGTTAGCCATGGTTCTGCAGCTAGTTCCTCACGCACTGAGCCACACTGGTTAGAGGTTCAGAAATGTTGTATAAAGAGGCTCTTGGACCGTTATTTACACGGGAAATCTTCTATATGGTCCTATAATTAACCTATGTTACCAAATTGGATGTCAATAGGGTCTATTCACCTAGTTAAACTATTTATTATATGTGCCAGTTAAACAGACAGCGTGTGTGTTTAGTGGTTCGACATTAGGTTGCTGTGAACTTTCTGATGATTCACTATAAATTGTATTATCTATCAATTGATTCATTAGTAATCAACAACAACAACAACAACCCAGTATAATCCCACTTAGTGGGGTCTGGGGAGGGTAGTGTGTACGCAGACCTTACCCCTACCCTAAGGTAGAGAGGCTGTTTCCAAATAGACCCCCGGCATCCTTCCTTCCAAGAACTACCCACCTTGCTCTTGGGGAGACTCGAACTCACAACCTCTCGGTTGGAAGTGGGGGTTGCTTACCATCAGAGCAACCCCTCTTGTCCTAATTCATTAGTAATCAAATCTTTGATTTGTTTGGAAAGTTCAAATTCTTCAAGCCGACTGTACTATCTTATATGCAGTATGCAAAATATGTTAAACCTGGTTTTGAGGACTTCATTCATCCAACAAAGAAATATGCCGATGTAATAATTCCACGAGGAGCAGATAATGATGTTGCAATCGACTTGATAGTACAACATATTCGTACAAAGCTTGGACAGCACCATCTGTGCAAAATATATTCGAATGTATTTGTTATACATTCTACATTTCAGGTATGTTTCTCTTCAGATTCTCTTCTTTATCCTATTTCAATTCAGGTATGGGTATGGTAAATTTCTTGATTTGTGCTTCAATATTCTCGAAGATAAAAGGTGGAAAAGTTCCATAACATTTTCCCCTTTTGCTAGATGCGTGGTATGCACACGCTTGTACGAAATGCAAAAACAACAAAGCATGACTTTGTTTTCTATGCAGATCGCCTTATACGATTGGTATGATCATTTTTATCTTGTGTCAATCAATTCTCTATTGACCATGTAGTGAAACACGTTCTTTTCCTCATGTTTGAGGTTGTGGAGCATGGCCTTGGTCACCTTCCCTTTACTGAGAAGCAGATAACCACTCCTACAGGTGACTTTTCTATTATCATATCCTTCCACATAAACAGAAAGTTAACCCGTCTAGCGAGGAGGGAGGTATTCTTAAATTAACGCAATTTCCCTATCCAAATCACACATGAGCTTGGATTTCACTAGGTGTTTAAAAATATTTGCACAATCGGATCTCTTAAAAGTTGACTGCACGCTATCGTCCACACTAAATATGAGTTGATAACTTAAAAAAGATGGTTGAAATTCAGTGGGTTAGGAACCGGAGGGGGGTTGGAGATGCTGCTTTCCGCATATACATTTCGGAGCACAAGCAGTGTCACATATATGGAATTGTATTTAAGTTATATTAACAGTGTAAATGGCCGGATATAGCAGGTTATGATTTTATTTTCCAAGTTATCATATCAGGCTTGCTATAAAAACTAGCATATTGTTATAGATGAAAAACTCTATGCACTAACAGTGTACATAACTTAAACTCATAGGAATTTGCTGCAAAAAGTGTATTTCCCTCTTTTTCAGGATCTGTATACAGTGGCGTCGTGTTCTGTAAAAGCTTGTGTGGAGTGTCGATCATTAGAAGGTATTCATTTCCTACTCTATTATAGTATGCGTAGAAATTCCAGCACACAATTCGGGCAATTTCTGTTCATGTTAGTAATAAACTTCAGTAATTGAAACTGAAAGTTGACATGGTTACCTTGTATCAGTGGAGAAAGCATGGAAAATGCATTGAGGGCTTGCTGTAAGGGAATCAAAATAGGCAAAATTCTAATCCACAGGGAGGGTAAAAGTGGCAGGCAGGTCAGTCAAACAAACTCAAGTTTTATTGCATTTTCTCATTCCCCGTCCTTGTTATTCTCAAAATCCCCAAAACAAGAGAAAATAGTGCTTTAAAAAAGTTGATCTGCAAAAAGAATTCCGCTGATTTGATTCTAGGGAAAACAATAAAGCCAAAAAGTTTCTGACTGCATATGCAAAAGCATCATCAGATATCTGAGCATTCACCAAGAGCAATAAAGAATCTAATCTACTCCCTCCGGTCCAAAATAAGTTATTTTTTGGATATTTTCACACATATTAAAAAAGTCACCTTTTATCATTAATTAGCAATAGAATTGACCATTTTAACCTTACTATCTCACATAAACCCTCCTAACACATGTTCCAACACTATTTACCCCAAGGACAATGTACGAAAAACATCATTTAAGTCATTCTTGAAATCCGAAAAAATCACTTATTTTGGACCACAAAAAAAAGGCCAAAAAATTATTTATTACAGGAGGGAGTAATAAAGAAATGCAGGTGATCTACACATTAAAGAGTGGTGGCGAAAAGTAGATTGTTGTATCATGTGTAATCTGTTTTCTGCTCTCATAAGATGCCTTTATAAGTCAAAACAACTATGCCTATTCGTTATAGATATGTCTCTAAGTTTGTACTATAATGTAAATATCTCGAACCTGAAACAAATACAAATCTGTTGTAAAATAAAAGCAATGCAGTAAAATGTAAATAAGAAGAGATAGAAAGAAGGGAGAAGAGTTTTGTTCTTTCACTTTGGTGTATTTTTCCATTGCAATTACATGGCCTTTTATAGGCATAAAAAGCAAAGAAGATTGACATAAAATAGAAGATTTAATCTTTCAATTATTCACAACATGGGCATCCAATGTAGTATCCAATGTAGCATCCAATGTTGTAAAATTATTCATAACACTCCCCCTTGGATGTCCATATAACATAATGTGTCTCACTAAGAACTTACAAAAAAAATATTGGGATGTACATAGTTATTTATAATATACATTGCTTGTTGCCTCATTAAAAACCTTACTAAGGAAAACCCAGTGGGACAAAACCTTGGTTAAGGAAAAGAGTGCAGCATGTACTTACTCCCCCTGATGAAAAATCACTTAATGTTTCGAAGACGACGCATTCCAATCTTATATATCAACTTTTCAAATATTGAGGTTGGTAATGCCTTAGTGAACAGATCAGCCAAATTATCACTTGAACGAACTTGTTGTACATCTATTTCACCACTCTTCTGAAGATCATGAGTGAAAAAGAATTTTGGGGAAATGTGTTTTGTTCGATCTCCTTTGATATATCCTCCTTTCAATTGAGCTATGCATGCAGCATTGTCTTCATACAATATTGTTGGAATATTCTCTTTCTAAGAAAGACCACATGTTTGCTGAATATGTTGAGTTATAGATCTTAACCAAACGCATTCTCGACTTGCTTCATGAATGGCTATTATCTCTGCATGATTTGAAGAAGTAGCAACCATAGTTTGTTTTGTCGAACGCCATGATATGGCTGTACCTCCACTTGTAAATAAATAGCCTGTCTGAGATCGACCTTTGTGTGGATCAGACAAATATCCTGCATCTGCATAACCAATCAATGATGGCTTGGATTCATTTGAATAAAATAAACCCATATCAATGGTCCCTTTGAGGTATCTAAATATATGTTTAATACCATTCCAGTGTCTTTGTGTTGGCGAAGTACTAAATCTTGCCAATAAGCTTACCGAGAAAGCTATATCTGGTCGGGAATTATTAGCAAGATACATTAATGCCCCAATTGCACTAAGATATGGTACTTCGGCACCAAGAAGCTCTTCTTCATTTTCATGAGGTCGGAATGGACCTTTCTTTATATCAAGTGATCTTACAACCATCGGGGTACTCAATGGATGTGCTTTATCCATATAGAATCGCTTTAAAATCTTTTCGGTGTATGTTGATTGATGGACAAATATTCCATCTTTCATATACTCAATTTGTAGACCAAGACAAAATTTTGTATTTCCAAGATCTTTCATTTCAAATTCTTTCTTCAAACAGTCTACTGTTTTTGGAAGCTCCCAGGAGTTCCAATGATATTTAAATCATCAACATATACAGCGATTATAACAAATTCAGATCCAGACCTTTTTATAAAGACACAGGGACAAATTGGATCATTCTTGTACCCTTCTTTCAACAAGTATTCACTCAGACGATTGTACCACATACGACCTGATTGTTTCAATCCGTACAAAGATTTCTGAAGCTTTATTGAACAAGTTTCTTGAAAACCTTTATATGCTTCTGGCACTTTAAATCCCTCAAGTACTTTCATAAAAATTTCGCTGTCTAATGATCCATACAAATAGGCTGTAACAACATCCATTAGATGCATATCAAGTTTTTCTTGCACCGCCATATTTATGAGATACCTGAAGGTGATAGCATCCACTACAGGAGAATATGTCTCCATATAATCAATTCCAGGCCTTTGGGAAAACCCTTGTGCCACAAGTCGTGCTTTATATCTAACGACTTCATTTTTATCATTTCGTTTTCGCACAAAAACCCATTTATACCCTACCGGCTTTATGCCTTCAGGCGTTCGAACTATGGGTCCGAAGACTTCACGTTTTCCAACTGAAGTTAACTCTGCCTGGATAGCGTCTTTCCATTTTGGCCAATCATTTCTCTGTCTACATTCATTGATAGATTTTGGTTCAAGATCCTCATCTTGTTGCATTATTTCAATAGCAACATTATAAGCAAAAATGTTATCGATAACAATATTATTTCGGTTCCATCTTTTCCCGGTTGAGACGTAACTTATTGATATCTCTTCATTTTTATTATTTTCAGTTTCCTGGACCTCCCCCAAGGTCTTATCATTTGTTACATCTTGGGGCTCTTCTTGAGCCACTACCTCTGTGTTATGTTTACTTTGATCACTTGCTCCTTTTCTTCTTCGAGGATTTTTGTCTTTAGAACCGATTGGTCTACCATGTTTCAAGTAAGGGTTAGGCTCATTTGCTTTAATTAATTGTCCTTCCGGGATATCAACTCGAATTGGAGCATTAGCAACTGGAATATGTGACTTAGTCACCCTTGGTAGGTTAGTGAATGCATCTGGCAATTGATTTGCAATATTTTGCAAATGAATAATCTTTTGAACCTCTTGTTCACATTGATTTGTTCGAGGATCTAAATGAGACAGTGATAATGCATTCCAATCTATCTTCATTTTCAGCTGCTTATTTTCTCCCCCTAATGTTGGATATACTGATTCATCAAAATGGCAATCAGAAAATCTTGCCGTAAATAAATCTCCAGTCATTGGCTCTAGATATTTTATAATAGAAGGAGATTCATATCCAACATATATCCCCAACCTTCTTTGGGGACCCATCTTTGTGCATTGTGGTGGAGCAATTGGAACATATGTCGCACAACCAAAGATCTTAAGATGGGAAATATTTGGCTCCTGACCAAAAGCCAACTGCAGTGGGGAGACTTTATGATAACTTGTGGGCCTTATCCGCACAAGTGCTGCTGCGTGCAAAATAGCATGACCCCATACTGAAATGGGAAGTTTTGTTCTCATAAGCATTGGTCTAGCAATTAATTGGAGGCGTTTGATCAATGATTCCGCTAGACCATTTTGTGTATGAACATGAGCAACCGGATGCTCAATTGTTATCCCAGTTGAAATACAATAATCATTAAAGGCTTGGGATGTAAACTCACCAGCATTATCAAGACGAATTGTCTTAATTGCATAATCTGGAAATTGTGCTCTTAACTTTATTATTTGAGCCAACAATCTCGCAAATGCCATATTGCGAGTTGATAGTAAACACACATGTGACCATCTTGTAGATGCATCTACCAAAACCATATAATATTTGAATGGTCCACATGGAGGGTGAATGGGCCCACATATATCACCCTGTATACGTTCCAGAAATGCGGGGGATTCCATCTTAACTTTAATAGTTGATAGTCTAATAATTAATTTTCCTTGAGAACATGCAGCACAAGAGAATTCCTTAAATTGAAGAATCTTTTGATTCTTCATTGCATGTCCATGTGAATTCTCAATTATTTTACGCATCATATTAGAACCGGGATGGCCCA
The DNA here is from genome assembly GCA_032618575.1 of Nicotiana noctiflora. Classification (NCBI taxonomy): domain Eukaryota; kingdom Viridiplantae; phylum Streptophyta; class Magnoliopsida; order Solanales; family Solanaceae; genus Nicotiana; species Nicotiana noctiflora. Next base: position 55,866 of record JASVEL010002335.1, on the reverse strand, counting down.
ATCGGTCATGCCAAATAATAAAATTATCTTGATTAGTAAACTTCTCATTTACTACGGCATGTGTTTCAATCCTGCTAATATTTGTATAGTACAAGCCGGAGGAAAGAGCAGGTAACATTTCAAGCACATATTTCTTACTGGACATTATTGTAGTAATATAAAGATATTCAATCTTTTCATTATTGGTAGTCTCAATATGATAGCCATTTTGGCGAATATCTTTGAAACTTAATAAGTTTCTTTGAGATTTACTACAATATAGTGCTTCATCAATAGCCAAATTTGTTCCTCCCGGTAGTAATAAATTGGCTCTTCCAGAACCTTCAATTAATCTTGTACTACCGGATATTTTATTAACATCCGCTTCTTTCATTACCAAATAAGAGAAATATCTCTTATCTTTTATAATAGTGTGTGTTGTAGCACTATCCAGAAGACATATATCATCTTTATTAATCTTGAGTCCAACTGAAGACTGGGGAATGTTCATATTCTTCATAAAAAAAAAGGACAAATAATACATTATAAGAAATATGAAAGTCAAGAAAAAAAAACATTAAGAAATACATTAGGAATGTAGAAAACTAGCAACACATGATGCATTAGGAAAATACACTCAATAAAAATAAACTAGTTGCAAACATAAAAATAACAACTTTTATAGCTTCATTCCCCAGTAAGATGATTAGTTCTTCAGTCAATATCCTCAAAAAAGTCTCCAACTTCTAAATGAGTAATATTTGTTAGGCCTTCAAAATCATCATCTTTATATGCAAGATGTGCCTTAGAATTATATTTATTTGAGGGACCTGCTTCATCATCATTATTTTGAAAGGTCAAGTGTGCCTCCACATTATTTTCCTTTTTCTTGAGAGAGGCTTGATAAAGTTTAACAAAATGCTCTGGCGTACGACAAATGCGTGCCCAATGACCTCTCATACCACATCGGTGACACATACTAGCTTTACCTTTTGAATGATTAATTTAAGAACCCTTATTGTTCTCCAATTTATTTCCACCATAATGACGATAATTGTTTCGCCCCTGCCACGTCCACGTTTACGACCATGTCCACGACCACAGTAATTATTTTGTTTTCTTTCAAACCTATCATATGTTGCTACAACATTCACTTCCGGAAATGGAGCTGACCCAGTGGGACGGGCTTCATGATTTTTCATTAACAGAGTATTATTCTGCTCAACCACGAGTAGGCATGTGATTAACTCAGAATATTTCTTAAAACCTTTTTCATGGTATTGCTGTTGTAGTACCACATTTGAAGCGTGAAAAGTAGAAAATGTTTTTTCCAATAAGTCCTCATCTGTGATAGTGTCTCCACATAATTTTAATAGAGAACTTACTTTAAAGATAGCAGAATTATACTCACTTACGGTTTTAAAGTCTTGCAACCTTAAATGTATCCACTCATACCGAGCTTTCGGTAATACCGTAAGTTTTAGGTGGTCATATCGATCCTTTAAACTAATCCATAATTCAAGTGGATCTTTTACGAGTTAAATATTCAGTTTTTAACCCTTCATGTAGATGATGACGAAGAAAAATCATGGCCTTCGCTTTATCCTGATTTGATGCTTCATTTCCTTGTATAATAGTATTTCCAAGACCTTTAGCGTCAAGGTGAATTTCAGCATCAAGAACCCATGATAAATAGTTCCTCCCGGTGATGTCAAGTGCAACAAATTCAAGTTTTGATAAGTTTGACATAGTGAAAACTATCATAAAAGATGAATAAGTTAGAGAAATAATTAAATAATTAATGATAACAAAACGATTTAGATAAAAGAAATAAAAATAGAACTATATCATGTTAACAATCTACTATTTTTTTTTATTTTTATTTTATCATAAAGTAGAAGCTTTTCACTTTATATTATTGATATATATGTATTAATAGAATTGAACGTGAGTAACATTATTTATGTCCCAATAAATATAAAGCAATTAAACTATAAAATTATTACTTATCAGTTCATTTCTCACTGTTAGAATATTTAAACAAATGGAAATGCAATTATTAGTAATGTGCATGAATTTAATTAGAAATTTAAATATCAAAGTAATGTTGACAACAAATAAGTGAAGTACTAAAATAAATACTCAACTTTGAACATGTTATTAGTTGTAGTGAATATATAATGTATACACAACATACATATGCATACATGATAAACAAAAATGTGAAACAGACGAAAAAAAAAGAACAACAACATGAATTATGTAAATTATCAAATATTGCAAAAAAAAATTTGGGTTGTAAGAGTTAAACATATGATATGTACTGCGATAAAAAAAATTATTATAATGTACATACCTTAATCAAATATGGCTCAACTTAGCGGGAGTTAAGAATAAAATTAGAGCTTCGTGCTGATAACGTGTTGTAAAATAAAAGCAATGCAGTAAAATGTAAATAAGAAGAGATAGAAAGAAGGGAGAAGAGTTTTGTTCTTTCACTTTGGTGTATTTTTCCATTGCAATTACATGACCTTTTATAGGCATAAAAAGCAAAGAAGATTGACATAAAATAGAAGATTTAATCTTTCAATTATTCACAACATGGACATCCAATGTAGTATCCAATGTAGCATCCAATGTTGTAAAATTATTCATAACAAAATCTAGTTTCGTTATTAACTGCGCAACCTTTTGTCTGGATTTGAAGACTAAAGTCGAGTTCTAAATAAACCTCACAGGTTTAAATCAAGATACGAAAGATTATTTCTTTTAAAAGAAGTCATCATATTATAAATGGAGTAATTGTTAAGCGCTTTTATAATATGAATTCTATTTTGTCAAGAAAACGAGGCACACCTTTATAAAGTGGTTGAAAAAGTTGTTTCCAGTCCATACAGACAATTTCTTATCATTCACACTTGTACATTGACTTGCACTTTTAAAATCTCCAACAACAAAGAGCTTAATATCAGGACATATAGAAAATGCAGTTTCTTACCTATCCCAGCAACATTACAGTTGATCTACGAGAAGCTACCAAAAGATATTGCAAGTCGCCATGTTTTGCTGCTTGATCCAGTACTAGCTACAGGTTGGAAATGCTTTGTTTTCTGTCAATCAATAAATTCCTAAATAACTTTGTCTACTAACCAATGAATTGTTAATTACTATCCAGGGAATTCTGCAGTGAAAGCTATTTCTGTGCTGCTTAGCAAAGGTGTACCAGAGTGTAACATCATTTTCTTAAACCTGATATCAGTGAGTAATCATATCCAAACCTCGCAAAAGTCAAAACCTGATAGTAGTATTTTATTTCAGATAGTTTACCATTGTACTTCTTCCAGTCTTTCTGTCTTTTATGATTTTTGAACACCTCTTAAGAAAGACGTTTAACACTACCCTTTGCCTTGCTTTAAACGCCTCACTTAATAAACACTTCATTAATTATAACAGTAATATGACTTCTTTGTTTTTCTAAAACGGAAGTAGTTTGACACAAATTTAGTTTCCAAACGACGAATATTTTGACCAGAGGGAGTATTTTGTGTCAGATAGTTTTGAATATATTTATCAATTATGCAGGCGCCTGAGGGATTACATGCTGTATGCAACAAATTCCCAAGATTGAAGATTGTAACATCAGAGATTGACACAACTCTTAACAAAGATCTACACGTGATTCCTGGTATGGGCGAATTTGGAGACCGTTATTTTGGTACTGGTAGTCGAATTACTCCTCCATAGATTCAGCCATGCAACTTCTGTCCCTCTTTTATTCATGGATGGATTTCTATAGCACATATTCTAAATGTGGGTTAGTCTTAATAGACGGGTTATAAAGATATTGCGCTTTGCCCCCTTTTTTTAAAGTAGAAAGAGCAAGATTTTACTTATTTCAGGGGATGAAAGACGAATAAAGGATCATTAGATTGTATGATATGAGAGATATCCATGAGGCAGCATGACCATAGAGTTGTAATTTGAAAATTTTGCATTTCGATATACTATTGTTGCACCTGCTTTGAGAATGTGTATATACCTTCCGCAAGATCTTTCGTATATTTGATTTTAACTGCATAGTTCTCTTTTTCCTCTTTGTTCCTGCCATCCCTAAGTTTAAAGCAACCATCCCTGAGTAATAACCTTCAGAAAAGATGAACTTTATTCTTTCTCCTTTGACTTGCCCTTGCTTCTACATTTACACAAGCTGCAACACAGTTAATTTGCAACTCATTATCTCAATGCTTCAATGCATATACCTTCTAGCAAGGGAGGAAAAGCATGACTAAATGATTCCACCGCTACATATTTCATGTGAGTGTGTATTATCAAAACCGGGCTTGCCTTTGCATGATTAATCAAGATCGAAATACGATAGGTCAAGGTCGACCTCGTGTTATATCGAACCATGGTGCAAACATAGTTCGTTGAGCTTATGACCTAGAGACCGATCAAGATCGAGATCGGCCAAGATTGAGACCGAGTAAGATCGAGGGAAACCTGCCGAGCCAAATACCAAAAAGTCGAAATATCCGCAATTGGGCAATGATCACGATGGGAATCCCGGCACGTATCAAGAAGAGGCCGATTAATTTGCTAATAGAGCAGGACTCCCTTACTATATAAAGGGGATCTGATTACTTGCAAAACACATCATATTCACGCAATACAAAGCATTATACTGTTGTTTTCTAGCTTTCACTATCTTGTTATTCTGTTGATAAGATAGTTGAACTATCTTTTGGTTCAAGGGTGACTGAACTCGAGGACCAAGGCCAATTTGTGTGGCTTGCATTTATTCTTTTACCGTCAATTTCAATTTCAATATTAATTTATTTTTCTTAATCTGTACCAAGTTATATCACGTATCCTTAAAACCACGTATAAATTCAATTATTATCCGATTTTAGGGTAAATAGTTTAGCTCCCACCACTTGGCTAAGGATAATAGTGGTTACTCCGTGCAAACTTTCATTACACACACTATTTTTCACTTGTTGTTTGGGGTATCTTTGATTCCAGGACCAGAATGTCGAACTCTTAGTCAACACCCCTTCACATCAATAATGATTTTGGCCACCACGACGGGAATGATAACATAGCACCAGGAAAAGACGTACCCTGGTTGACCTCGATAGAGTTTTGGCTATAGATCCAACCGACGTCAGCTCACACGTCGCCCTCGATGCCAATTTGGCAGTCAATCCCAAGGGCAAAACTTGCGGGGGCGTTCGATCAGCCGCTCAAAGGGCACGTGGCGGTGAAGACAACGGGATCAACATGCGAGTGATCTTCGCAATATTGTAGGCCTAACAAGCAACGATAGCCCAACTCAAAAATCGGAATAACCCAGCGAGCAGGATCGAGCCCGAAGTGTCATAGGAAGTCCACAGGATCGAATCGATTTCAAATAAATCAAAACATAAAGAATCAAGGTCCGATCATGCAATCATGAAGATGCTCGAAGAACTGACAAAACGAATTGAGTCGGCGGAAAATAAGATCGAGGTAAATGATAAGAAGATGGAAACTTACAACTCCCGCGTCGATCAAATCTTAGTGGCATCGCCGATATTGAAGGGTTTGGATTCGAAAAAGTTTATGCAAAATCCTTTCCCCCAAGCTCAGCTCCCAAGCCGATCCCCAAGAAGTTCCGAATGCCAGAGATTCCTAAATACAACAGAACAACTGATCCGAACGAGCATGTCACCTCTTACACATGTGCTATCAAAGGAAACGACATAGAGGATGACAAAATTGAACCTGTCTTGCTAAAGAACTTCGAAGAGACCCTGTCGAAGGGGGCTATGATATGGTACCATAATTCACCGTCTAATACTATTGACTTGTGTGCTATGCTTGTAGATTCTTTCGTAAAAGTACACGTCGGAGCCGTCAAGGTTGAAACTAGGAAATCGGACCTTTTCAAGGTAAGGTAGAAGGACAACGAAATGCGTAGAGACTTCGTGTATCGATTCCAAATGGAGTAGATGGAACTGCCACCCTTCGCCGACAATTGGACAGTTCAAGCTTTCACCCAAGGACTCAATGTTCGAAGGTCGGTGGACTAGTTAAAGCAAAATTTAATAGAATATCCAACTGTCACTTGGGTTGATGTGCATAATCTGTATCAATCGAAGATCAGGGTCGAAGACGACCAACTCGGGGCTCCTTCCAGGTCCATTCATCCTATCAGGCCTGTCGACAAAATTAAGAGGTATATTGACAGCGAACCAAGGTTGAACAGAGATCGATACCAGCCATATAGTGGAGATAAAAGCAGCAGACCTGGGCGAAATCCTATACGAAACGAAATGAGAAGTCATAGGGGTCAGAGCTCTTGAGGGATCATGAGCAAGAACGGCTTTGACAAGATGAGCCATTGTATCAGCTGTAGGACACATTAAAAATACTAGATGTACTCAACCTTTACAAACTGATCCACCCGAAGAGATCCTAGCTAAATGTGATAATATCATGTAACCCATGGCCACAAAACAGAAGATTGTCGGCAATTAAGAGAAGAGTAGCTCGATTATTCAACAACGAGCATCTTCGGGAGTTTTTGAGCGACCCAGCCAAGAATTATTTCAGAAATAGGGATTCCAATAAACAAAGCAAGCAAGAAGAGCCTCAACACGTGATTCATATCATCATCAGAGGGGTCAGTGTTTCTTAAGGTCCAATGTTTAAGTGCACCAAAGTATCCATCACGAGGAAAAAATGGACTCGAGATTATGTGCCAGAAGGAACTTTATTTTTGAACAACGAAGATGTAGAAGGAATCGGGTAGCCCCATAATGATGCACTGGTAATATCTATACTCATGAATAAAACTCGAGTTAAACATGTGTTAATTGATCCAGGAAGCTCGATAAATATCATTCAATCGAGGGTCATAGAACAACTCGGTCTATAGGACCAAATTGTACCTGCAGCCCGAGTGTTAAACTGGTTCAACATATCTTATGAAACTAATAAGAGAGGGATAACTTTGCCGATTCATGCGGTCAGAACTATCCATGAGACTAAATTTTATATGATTGAGGGGGACATGAGGTATAACGCTCTGTTCGGGAGACCGTGGATCCACAACATGAGAGCTATGCCTCAACCCTTCACCAGGTGTTGGAATTCCCGACACCAGAGGGAATTAAATGATCTACAGGAAACAGCCCGCTACAAAGGAAATGTTTGCCATCGTTGAAGTAATTCCTATATCGACACTCTCATCAATAGATGAGTTAGATTCAAAAACAAAATAGGAAGACAAATAACAATCACCGATCTCGGTCTCAACCCAATAGGACTAATAAGGGACCGACGAAGACGATGATTACGGGGTTCCTCGGTCCTTCGTAGTCCTTGATGATTCTGATGCTACCAAATTGACAATGAAAAGTTGGAGCAAGTCACATTGATTGAGCTTCAGCCTGATAAAAAGGTACAACTTATTCAATTTCTTATAACTAGCATGTATTGTATTGCTTGGTCCCACCTCAATATGACAGGGATCTCACCGGAGATCACAACTCATAAACTCAGCCTGGACCCAAAATTCCATCAGGTGAAGCAAAAAAGGAGATACAGTCCAAGATCAGGCATGCTTTCATCAAGGATGAGGTAACTAAGCTCTTTAAAATAAGGTCTATCCGGGAAGTCAAATACCCAGAATGGCTAGCAAACGTAGTAGTAGTCCCTAAAAAGGGAACAAACTAAGAATGTGTGTTGATTACAAGGATTTAAACAAAGCATGCCCAAAGACTCTTTCTCTTTGCCTAAGATCGATTGCATGATCGATGCCACGGCCAACCACGAGATTCTAAGTTTTCCATATGCCTGTTCCAGGTACAACCAAGTGCGAATGAACTCGGATGATCATGAAAAGACATCTTACATCACTAAGTACAACACGTACTGTTATAATGTAATGCCATTTGGGTTAAAAAAGGCTGGTGTCACTTACCAGCGCCTAGTAAATCGAATGTTCGAAAAATAAATATGTTACACCCCGTAATATTATATCAATATTATGCCCCGCAGTATTATATTACGACAATGTTATGCTCTGCAGTAATAAATTACGACGATGTTGCACCCTGTTGTTTTTCATAAATTGTCGTAAGGTAATTGACATCTGTACAAGGAAAAGATAATTTGAGGATTATAAGGATTCTGCTATTTCACAAGTGATTAGTAAATTCATGAAGGTGAAAGGGGGAGCAAGGCTAAGAAAATGAATTGTGTCAAAGTTTTGCCTTTTTGTATAAAATACGGCCCGAGCTAAAGTACCCGATATTTATGGACTAGTGTCATACAAGATACTACATGACCATGATAGAAAGATGTATAAGGTATGTGAAAAGTGAATAATATTTTATGTAATTCGGGATAATTTTTAAATTATAACAGGGCATTACCTAGTTATCTAATAAGTGGATAATTTTTTTTTTTTGGATAAGTCCTTGAATTCCAAAACGTAGCAGTTGGCAACATGACTTATCTTAGTCATTTAATAAGTGGCAATCATTGACTAAGGTGAATGGACACCTCCTACTTATATTAATATATATGCCATATAATCCAAAATAGTGGTAGTAGTCTTCATTTCTACAATTAGAAGATATAATATCTTCAAACACTTCAAAGATTAAACACTTCAAGATTAATGGAGCCTTTCCTATGAAAAGAATTTGAAGCTACTGAAATGCTTCTTCTGAAGGTAACATGATCTGAAATTTGAAGCTAACGTGAGCAGAAACATTTCGCTTCAACGAAAGTTTCATTTGAAGCAGTTCGTCCAAATTTCAACAAATCAATCAAGATTTCGTTCCTCAATTTCAAAGCGCAAAAGCTTAATTCTATTTTTAGGTTCTAAATTCAATCCACGAAGATTTCCAATGAAATATTATCCGGAGCTTTCCTACTTTAGGTATGTTAAGACTATCGCTTCTTTCTTTTGGCATGACCCAAATAACAATACATCAACGCAGGGGCGGACCTACGTGTTAAGTTGAGGGTCACGTGCACCCGTTAGTCTCGGCAAAAACTCTATATATGTATTATATATATATTTGTACATACAGTTGGGACCCCTCAAATAATTTTCTTGTGCCCCGGACAAAGAAAGGCTGACGGAAGAAATGGTAACGAGGACACACTTTGTTTCCTCCTTTTTGCAGGAGGTCGTGGGTTCGAGACTTGCTAAGGTTTTCCACCTTTCTATTCCTATTTTATACAGTAATGTCAAATAGTATTAGTTAATTTTCCTTGTGTCCCTAGACTGAGTAAGGCTGATGGAAGGAATGGTAATGGAGCACACTTTATTTCTTCTTTTTGCATGAGGATGTGGGTTCAAGACTTGCATCCGGAGTCTTGTGTGATAAGCTGTGGTTAGACCTGCCATGCTGTATGGGACGGAGTGTTGGCCGGTGAAGAAATCTCACGTTCAGAGGATGATGGTGGCGGAGATGAGGATGCTTAGGTGGATGTGCGGGCTCACCGGGTTAGATAAGATTAGGAACGAAGTTATTCGGGAGAAGGTGGGGGTGGCCCCAGTGGATGAAAAGATGCGAGAGGCAAGACTTCGGTGGTTCGGGCATGTGCGAAGGAGAAGCCCCGACGCCCCGGTGAGGAGTTGTGAGCGGCTAGCGGTGGTCGGTGTGAGGCGAGGCAGAGGAAGGCCTAAGAGATACCGGGGAGAGGTAATTAGACAGGACATGGCCGGGATGCGGATTTCCGAGGACATGACCCTTGATAGGAAAGTCTGGAGGTCTAGTATCAGGGTTGTAGGATAGGGGTTTCTAGATTTTTCATACTCCTTTCCCGGGGTGTGAGGCGTGGTAGGGCCGCCCATAGATGATTAGTTTGTGTTCTCTTTTGGTAGTCATTTCTGGTAGTTACTGTTATGTCTGTTTATTTATGGTACACATGTATCTTATGTTTAGATAATTTTTATGAGATTTATGCTGGAGTAACTAATGCGGTTTTTATTTTTGTTTTTATTTTTGTTTTTGTTTGCCTTTTTTTCCATGCGCCGAGGGTCGATTGGAAATAGCCTCTCTGCCCTCTCGGGTAGAGGTAAAGCCTGTCTACATATTACCCTCCCCAGACCTCAAATTGTGGGAATATACTAGGTTGTTGTTGTTGTTATTACTTAGTTAGTTTTATTTTCTTCAAATTCCTCCCTTAAAATTAAAAAGCTTCAAATTGCTACTTGTTACTCCATAAACAGAAAAATACAAATTATTTTGTTACCACCTTTTTTTAGGAGAAGAAGGTTGTGGCTTTACTTATTACTTTTATATTTTATTGAATTCAAATGTAGTTTAGTATTCATGCATAATAGTCAAGTTAATTAATTTATTAATTTTCAAATTCCTCTCTTAAAATTTAAAGCTTCAAATTATAAACTATTGCTCCACAAATAGATAAATACAGATCATTCTACCACAACTTTCTTTAAAAATTATTTTGACAATGTTGCGGATATAAAATCCGACTTAGCAATGAAAACTAAGAGTTTGAGAATGTTTTTTAGTACTTTGACTATTAATATGCCCTTAATCTTGATTTCTTTCGTTAATTTTTGAAGTTTGAACGCCCTTTTGATCACTGACACTTTTTTTATTTGAGAAAATAATCTAAAATTTAAAGCTTGAAACAGGTTTAAATCAACACTTTTACTTCTTATAGCATTCATTTTGCAAAAAAATCTCCCCCTTGCGGTATTTTCTCCTTTTAGAACTTCTTTTTGTTTATACTTGGATGATTAGTCATCATACTTGTTCAAAATTTCAAAGAGTTGCATATTAAATTTTATTGCTAGTAATTAATATATAATAGTGCCCATGCTGTGCTAAAATCCTGAGTCCGCCTCTGCATCAACGTAATGATATTCTATAAGTAGTTGTACGCTTACCAGTTAAGGATGTTATGTTACTCATTTCCCGTGAAGATAATAATTGACTCACAGAGCAATTGTTAGAAACACTATTTTGAATTTTTGTGAGAGGACTAAAAGATACTGTAGTTGAAACAATTCTTTATGAAATAAAGGAAGTATTTATGTTAAATTAGATTATGGGTGTGTTTGGTATGAATTTTCCAATTTTTCATGTTTGGTTGGCTTAAATGTTTTGAAAAATATTTTTCTTACCAATTCATTTTTCTCCAATTTGAGGAAAATATTTTCCTTATCAAAAGAAGGGAAAATATTTCGAAAGCTCCTTCTCAACCTTTATCACCCTCACCAATCCACCACACGCCCTCTCCAAAAAAGTTTTTTTTTTTTTTTTTTTTTTTTTTTTTTAAATTTCAGTTTTTCCATCCACCCTACTACCCCTCCACCACCACCCACCGAAAAAAAAATATTTTTTTACCTTAATTTTTTTTTTTTTACAATTTCAAAGTTCTGTTTTTTTCATTTTTCTGAACCACGCAGCCCCTACCCCTTCCCCCGAAAAAAATGTATTTTTTTTACCTTAATTTTTTTTTTGCAATTTCAAATTTCTTTTTTTATTATTTTACTACACCACCCAGCCCCCACCCTCCCCTACCCAAAAATTATTTTTTTACCTCAATTTTTTTTTGCAATTATGTTTTCTTTTTATTTTTCTGCACCACTCAGCCCCCTACTCCCCTCCCACAAAAAAAAAGTATTTTTTTACCTTAATTTTTTTTTGAAATTTCAAATTTCTATTTTTTTTCGTTTTACTGTCCCCAGCCTCGCTCCCACCCTCTGCCTCCCTAAAATTAAAATATATTTTTCAGTTTTTAATTTTATTATTTATCGATTTAAAGACTCAAAATTTTACAAGTTCCAAAATTATTAGTTTGGAGGTTTATGTATTTGGATGTTTACGGGTCTAGAAATTATAAAGTTTACGGGTTCGAAAATATGCGATTTTTGCGTTAAAAAGTAAAGCATCACCACTAGTTCCTTTAGATTGTGTCAATTTTTAGAGACTTAGGGAAGGTGTGGGGGAGAGGTGGGGGAGGTGGGAGGGGAGGGGTGAGGAGAGTTGTATAAAAAATATTTTTCTAAAAAAAACTATTTTCTACTCTCTAACCAAACAATAGAAAATATTTTCCGGAAAATGTTTTCCACTTACCAACCAAACAAGAGAAAATAAGTGATAAAACCACTCATTTTTCATGATTTTCCATGAAAAACATTTTCCTTTATACCAAAACACACCCTATATGATTAAATTGTTTACCCATTGGCTATACCATCTCATAACCCCCTTTAAAATTATTGTTTTAGTCACAATTGAGAAAGAAGAAAAAGTCATCATCTGAATATCCTGGTATCTACTAGCTCTCATATGAACAACTGGATAAGTTTAAATTGTCTACTCCTAGGATATCTAAAAATTTGCCATTACATGTTAGTGGGTTAAAGAATTCAGGCTTTACAACCACTAAGTATAACCTCGAATGAGCTAGTGATATAACATCTATTCAGTTGGACAAGCTTACAGATTTTTCACACCTCACATTGGATTTAGTACTAAGCTACATCTTATAAATCGAAATGTACTGTATATATTTTCATTTGGATTTAATATGGACCATGCTTTTGGATTACAAATTTATTCTAAGAAAGTATGTATGATCCTTGCGTTCTAGTAAAGTTCATATTGATGGTATGATATCCATAAGGTTAATAGAAGGTGCAACGACCTTACGTCACTCTGATAGGTTTAGAACGTGTTTCCATCAGTCAAGCATGCATGCATTATATATGTATCTATTTTACTCCATCGAGCCGCGCTATAGTCGCCCGTGTATGATCCCTATTGTGCAACCACTAATCAGTTGGATTTACCGAGCTCCACGTGGCCGGATGCGATTCTACCGAGCCTTATGATGGCCGGGTATGTTTTTACCGAGTCCTCTTTGACGTCGGATATGATATGATGATGATGATGCCCATAGAGGCGAATGTTTTAAAAAAAAAATGTTTATGTATATATATGTATTATGCATTTCATATCAGTAGCCCGCAGATGCACTCAAATATTACAGGTTGTACCTCCTCCATCTCTCTTTACATTACTGTTATTGTTTATGCTTTCATTCCTTATATACTTGGTACATTATTCGTACTGACGTCCCTTTGCCTAGGGACGCTGCGTTTCATGCCTGCAGGTCCTGATAGACAGGTCGAGAGCCCTCCAAGTAGGCTATCAACTCAGCGAAAGATGTTGGTGTGCTCTATTTGCTTCGGAGTTGCTCGTCTGGTTAGTATTATTTAGACGTGTATTATTTGGTATGGCGGGACTCTGTCCCGACCTTTATGGCATTTATGTATTCTTAAAGGCTTGTAGATATATGTCGTGTACGTAAAAGATTGTACGGCCTTGCCGGCCTATGTTTTGAGTTTATAAAGGATCATGTTGGCCTATTAGGCCCGTATGTCTCGTGTATATGATGATGTAATAAGAAAGATATGTTACATTGGTACTCCATTGAGTGATGATTGCAATGAGGTGTGGGAATTTTCCAAAGCATGGACCTTGTCTGCAGAGGCTCGCAATTCTTCTTGTACTCGAGAAAGCTCTTGTGCCACCTCTCCTGCATGTATTTCCTTCTGAGCCAACAAAACTTTTAGAGCTTTATTTTCAACAATAACCATGGATAATTGCTCTGCAAAAAGATCCTTTTCTCTCTTAGACTGATCTGAGTAGCCTTGACTGTTGCTAATTTAGAGGTAACAGTTTGAACTTGTTCCTCTAGCGAACTTTTTCTCTTCTCCAAAATGTCCATATCAATCCGTGAACTTTCATACTGGCCTTTCCAATTGTTGGCCTCCAATTGAGAGTCACGAGCAGCTTCTTCCGCGTCGTGAGCATTTTTCTCTAGGTCACGAGCCAGTTTCTCTAAAAAAGGAACTCGATTCATAAGCTCAGTACCAATGGGGTTGACCTGTTCATATGAAAAATATAAGGTTAAAGCTCCCAAAGCAAAAAAAAGTCTTGATAAAACAAGAGATTAAAGAATACCTTCAAACTAGCATGAACAATGTCATTCAGGAGAGTCATATTATTATGACTCTCAAGTTTTGCTTTCTCAATAGGGCCGATCAAAGGTTTGAGCCAGGTGTCGGCTTGCCCAAACTTCAAAAGACTGCTATTAGCAGGGACTTCAATGGTAACACTCCTCATAGAGGAACTCCTACTTGGGGAACCCACTTCTGTATGATGAACAATGGGAGGAGTGATTGTGGGAGAAGGGGCAGTAGAGAAAGGAATGGAAGTAACAGATGAGGGAGGCAGAGAAACAATCACATGAACGGTAGAAGAAGACAGAGGAAGCTCATCTAATATCGGTCCTAAATGGCCACTACTAAAACCACTGATAAAAAGATGGTTTATGGAGTTAACGATATGAGACGTGGGAGAAACATCATCATCAGGAATGACTACTGGAGCAACAACAGGTTCGAAAAGGGGCAGGTCAGGAGAGACATTGATCTCATCATGAGAAACAATTTGTCTCGTGGCTCGTGGTCTAGTTACCAGGGATCCCCCACCCTCTCCTTCAGAATCATCTTCAATGATCGACTTTCTTTTCTCAAACCTAGGATGAGCTGTAATGTCTTGATTCACAGATCCAAAGAATATGTCCTAGCCATGAGATGCCAAGAAACCCTCAAAAGTAACTCCTCGAGTGAAAAAACCTAAAAGAAGGAAGGTTAAAAAGTCAAGACAACGGAAATAATTAAGGTAAAAGACAAAAACTCTTACCATCAGTCTTTGGTTTCCAACCATAGTGACTAGAAAGGGTTTTTCACGTCCTACTTCCATTGGTGCAACCTTCAAAAGCTTTTCTACCTAACCACGGATATCGGATACAGATTCAATCATACCCATGGTTGCTGAAAAGAAAAAGAAGTATGATAGTAAAAAATTGGTAAGGTTGAAAATAAAAAGGCACGGGGATATTTCATCCTTACGTGCAAAATTCCACTTCTCCGGGACTCACCAAAACTCTTTTACTCCTGGCTGCTAAACCAAATATGCCATTTCGGAAAAACCTAGGAGAATAAAGGTGAATTAAGTGTGGGAAAGTAAATTATACGTTGGCCTTATTAGCAAGATGCCTCAAGCATGCAACAACTCGCCATACTATTGGTCCAATTTGACCAAAGCAAACATCGAAGAAGCGACAAAAGTCTTGAATGACCAGGTCGATGGCTGGTTTGAACCCTAAAGTAAATGGGTAGGTGTAAACAATGGAATAACCTATAATATAAGAGGTAATTCTTTGATTTGGGTTAGGAATAATAATAGGAAAATATTCAGCCCAATGACACTCCTTCCGAACTGCGGGCGCTAAAACACTTGTGATTAGAGTGGTAAGGATCAGCACGATCTAGTAAAGCAACTTGAGTTTTTAACGGCTCTTTATCTTGATAAAAAAAAACTCAGTCGGAATTATTTCTTCCACCAAGGGTTCACGGAGTGGTTCAGAAGAATACTTGCTTTGAGAATAACCCATTTGAGAATGCGAACCCCTAGTTCCAAAAGAAGGACTAGAACTAGAAAGAGACGTTGAAGTGCCACCACAAGCAGAGCTTAGATTGTGTAATCTACCTCCTCTTCTATGCCTTATAGGAGGATTAGGAAAACTATCCAGAATGGGAGTTTTCCTAGGGTTAGAATTCGATTAAGCCATGGATGCAAGAGTTGAATTAAAACATGGAATAATCAAGAAAATTCGAAAGGCAAAAGTGTTCAATTCAATTTATGAGGAACAAGACAAGAAGATAGGCTATATTTATACTATTGGGAAAAAGTACGATGATGAAGGAACCGTAATAATGATAACTGATACTTCGTGAATAGTGAAGCAAAAAAGAAAGCCTAAAAAAGTGCTGTAATATAGTGCAACTAACGAGGAGGCAACATGTGTCTAGTACATTAAAAGGAAGTGACAATTGAAGCGTCAACTTTATCTGGGTATTAATGGTGACAAAAATTCTCCTTTTATCAAATCCACTTCCCAAGTATTCAAACTGATGAATAAATAGAAAGTGTGGGGACTATCTGTATTTGGAAAAATTATATACATAAATGAATAATGACGTGGTATGACACATGTAACTATCAAAAGGTTATAACTGGTCAAAGAATCATAGACTCGTGCGGATAAAAAGAGATACGAAAAAAGAAAAAAAAAGATGCGAGACAAAAAGGGAGAAAAAGAGATACGGGAACAAAAAGGAGGTACAAGATAAGAGGCTCGGAAGCCCCATCCCTATTTGAGTGTAATTACGTATGAGCTGCGAGAAGAATAACGAACTTGGTCAAATAAGAAGATAAAGATACAACATTTTAAGGGAATTAAATGCCGGAACCGTTAAGAAATATTTGTATTCAATGTAATAATTATGTAACGCAACATTTAATGTCATTAAATGTCCATAATAGCCTCATTATGACTTAGATGTAACGTGCATTTTCAAAGATTCTCCAAAGAGACCTATAAAAGGAGAAATATGTAACCAGTGGAGGGACAAGTGACTATTGAAATATATTTTGACTTACTAGTTTTCATATCTAAGTACTTGGAAATTTTTTTATCTATTTATTTTTCGATTATCAGTAACTCGATTCTTCTATTCTCTAGATTTAAAACTTATTTTTTGGTTGAACACCC
The DNA here is from genome assembly GCA_032618575.1 of Nicotiana noctiflora. Taxonomy (NCBI): domain Eukaryota; kingdom Viridiplantae; phylum Streptophyta; class Magnoliopsida; order Solanales; family Solanaceae; genus Nicotiana; species Nicotiana noctiflora. Next base: position 39,219 of record JASVEL010002335.1, on the reverse strand, counting down.
CTAGGTCCACATTAGTCCGCCAGCCATAAAAATCCAGGAATCCTTAACATCACCCCGAGGTCCAACAACGTGCTATAAATCGAAGTCGTTTGAACCCAAGATAATGATCAAATACCTCACTTTTTCCTACATTCAGATCAAGCCCTCCTCGTCACTTTCAAATTTTCTAAGCATAGAAACCACCTTAGAGATCATCTCCATCGAACTATCAACACTAGAAACGTCGATTCGATCCTGAAGTCGCAACACACAACCATCCTTGATAACTTCCTCTTAGGTTCAACCTCACAACACCGTGCCCTGAGGAAAAAAATAAAGACCGAGATGCTGATGAGTCTCAATGCATTCAAATAAGTATGCAGAAACCACAATATTAAACGAGAATTCCACCAAATTCAGAGGTATCAAGTCTTGACCGTAGACAATGTCAACATTCATATGAAATGACAGAATATTCCTCCATAATTCGATGTTAATGGTCCGCCCATATTTGTAGGGAAAAACATCCCACACTGTATCTGTAGCATCTTCACAACTCATCGGTGGCCAATTGATAACAAGCACTCCACACCGTATAAGAACGATTAGGAAAGAAATCAAGGCATAAGCTCCAATGGAATCAAATCGCACGATAAGGAATCAAGAGGGAAGTGCTCCTAACAGCCTTGTAGCCTCACGAAGATAAGTACAGACGTCTTCGTATCGAGCCACAAGACTTTACTCGACTTTCTCATGACTCGTGAGACCTAAGTGAACCTAACGCTCTAAACCAAGCCATCACGATCCAAAATCCACTATAGGTCGTAATGACGCCCAATGTCGCCGTTAGGTAAGACAACTGTGAAGTATCAGCTTAATTATTTATTTATTATTTTAGAAATAATAAATCTTATTAGATAGAGAGATCGAAACAATAGAAATAGTAGGTACATACAATTTAAATGAAATATAAAGTAAAAGGGTATCAAGTAAGCAATCGTACACAAATCTAAGAACACCCCAAAACTCGGTATCGCAAGTGCATGAGCATCTACTAGAAAGTATAATAACAATATATCATTTATCTAGAATACAAGATAGACGTAATAAGGTTAATAACTATAATGAAAACTCTGTGTGCTACTAATCGTGTCATGGAATATAGCTCACCATAGAGTCTCCTTAACAGTTGTGCCTCCGCGCCCAAGTGACCCTCAAATGAACATGTCAAATCTTGCATATTTAATGTAGAAGTGTAGCATAAGTATGTAAATCAACATATACATGTAATTATATAGCCCAACCTTAGAGAGGTAGTAACGAAAGGTCGACATTGACAATTACTAGTGGTCTAGCAAATCGATATAATAAGCAAGAAAATATGAAACATTGTAGGTAACAATAAGTACAGGTAAAGGCAAATAATATGGTCTACAACTGAAGAGTGCACACAAAGTCCTCAAATACTGTATACCTTTCAAATGAAATGTGTAGTGGTCAATACCAAATCAACCGTCACATCTCAAGTTTGGAAAATTCATGAATACGTGGACTTCTTATCATGTATTTTGCATTTTATCGAGGCGAGCGGTCTGATCCCATAAGAGTGATTTTATAGAAATGCCGAGGCAAATGGCCCGATCCCATAAGAACATGGTACATAATACTGCCAAGGCGAACAACCCAATCCCATAATAATATGATACTACCGAGGTGAACGATCTGATACCGTAAGAGTGTGATACATATATCCTGCTGAGGTGAACGACCCTATCCCGTAAGAGTGTGATTCATATATCCTCCTGAGGCGAACAACCCAATCCCATGGTACATGATACAGCCTAGGCGAACGGTCCGATCCCATAAGATTGTGGTATATGATATTGCCGAGGCAAACAATCCGGTCCCATAAGAGTATGGTACATGATATTGCCAAGGCGAGTGGCCTGATCCTAAAAGAAGCTTTAACGGGTCCTTGACCCCACTCACGAATATACATGTGAGTTATGAATTTTAAGAAAACTTTTCGATTTATGAGAGCTTTAGTTTTTAAAACCTATTTTAGTTTATTTTCCATATAAAAGTGTTGGAAATATTTTGAGTTGTCCTCTTGCTTAATACCACGTTAGGCGCCATCACGATAGGCTAAAGTTTTGGTCGTGGCAGTACAATAAATAGAAAAGAAAATAACAAAGGAACGAAAATAAAAGTCTAAACTTCTGCTTCCCCAGAATCCGGGGGAAGAGAAGAATTTGCGCCCCCAGGAGAAGCAGATGAATCTAACGCCGGATCGAGGTCTTGACCTTCATTAGAAATTGCAAGCGGGAATTTAACAAAGCTGAAAAATATTATTCCCTCTATCCTATGTTATGGGAGGCTCTTTCCTGTATTTTCTCTCCCAAAATAAATAATATTATTTTATATTTAAAAATAATTTAATTTTAAACTTTTTATTTTATCACATATAATGAGATGATTAGCTACACAATATGACTAGTTTTAGCGTACAAATGTCAAAAATCTTCATTATTTCTCAAACTTCATGTTCAACCAAATATTATAACACAAAATGGACTGAGGGAGCACTATCCTTGTCAAAATTTGCAGATTATTTGTCTTAATTTCTGATTTTTTTTGTCCAATTGATCAGATTACTTTTAGAAAGGGAATGACGAAGAATTCGTAACAGATGATTGCGGTTAATACTTTAAAATCTTCTTCGGATGATGTTAGAACTCAAAGAATAAATTTGAAGCTTTCTTTTGATGAAATATAGATTATTTATCTTGTTAAGGCTTGCAAAGTTGAAAAATTGGAGGAGAAAATTTATAAATAGATGATTTCATTTTGATTTTATGGGTGTTGCTCATTTAATTTCTTGTCAAGGATAATTAAATGAAAGTCTGTTGTCGTCTAAAATGCTTTATCGGCATAGTTCTATGTTTGATAAATATTTTGAACAATTAGTATTGGGCCAAAACAATGGAGGATAACCATTGTATTATTTCTAAATATTTTTTCTATAAAAGCATGTTGATTTGCAAACCTTTCGTTGCTTGACGAGTGTTGAACAGTAGTTATGAATAGTAATTAGACAAATTATAATTATTAGGCTCCAAACTATAATACTTTATGAAAATTTCTCATTCTTTAATCCAACAAAGCCAAAAAAAAATGAAAATTATTAGGACCACACTTTTTGAACTAGTAGAATAAAGTTTACCATTATACATTATATCTCTCCATAGCGGAGTTATTATTACAAATAAAAATCACAACAGATTCTTTTCTACCATAGACGGGAGAATCTCTGTCCATTTTCTCTTTTAATTATTTAGAAATATAAACTAGCACTCATAAATAACGAATAAAACAAGAAAAAGCAAGACCAAGAGATATCTTCTCCTGCCCAAAAATAGTGGTATTGCGTTCATATATAATGAGGATCAGAACGACCAACGTTGAGTCCCCATAGCTCAAATTTTCCTTCCATGAAATCATAGTAACCTCCCTTCAACGCCAAAGTCTTATTCAACAAAGCATCGCTCACAAATGGGTATGTCAGCAAATTGGTTAGTGATACATTCACAGATTCCTGCAGTTTATTCATTTGCATTATTATCTAATAAATTACTACTAGTTGATTATAGAAACAAAAGTCAAAAAGATAATTATTAGTGGGAGAACAAAATTTTACCATCTCACAGTATTTGAGTTGGTCGTCAGGAGTTTCGTCCCCGTGTTCAGCTAGAACCTTCTCCTTAGCAGGTAATCCAATTTTCACCCAATTCTCAATAAAATCACTAAATCATCACATATAAGGCTTTCTTTATTAGTAACATAACACAATTAGTTATTTAGTTAAATTCAATTTACATACCTTGATTCAGAACTATCTTTTGGGAGATCCATGAGGGCTTTAATACCTCCGCAGGCACTATGACCAATTACTAAAATATTTTCTACGTTGAGATGGAGAACAGCGTATTCGATTATAGCTCCTACTCCCGAGTATTTAATCTGTTGCATTCCAATTCCAACACAAAAGTCAAGTAAACTATCAAAATTAATACAGATTATATATAGAAATTAAACTGATAAATGACCTTGTCATAAGGAGGGACCATGTTGGCGATGTTTCGAACCATAAAAGCCTCACCGGGCTGAAAATTCAGCACATGAGATGGGCTCACTCGTGAATCGGAGCATGCAAACACCAGAAACTGTTACATGGTTGGATACTTGATTTTTCAGCTATAGAAAATTAAATTACAAAGTTAAAAAAAAAATATAGATCTTATACCTTAGGTTTCTGTCCTTCCTTGAGTTTATCAAACAGTTTTGGATTTTTGCTGATAGAAGAAAGAAATTAGTTGGTTTATTTGATTATTATGGTAAGGAAAAGAAAAGGAAGGGAACGTAAGGTTTACTCATATATCTCTGTTTTGAAATAATCAAAGCCAGTCTTGATCCTTTCAACAGGGTCGAAGGATTTGCGGCCTGTCGTTTGTAACTCAGCTGTGATTTCATCGATTCTTTCTGCTACAACCGGTTCTAGTTCTTTCTTCTCACTTCAATTGCATGATTTCCAAATCCAACACCCATAATTAATACTCTTCATTTATTAAATTGCTACTTAAGTAAGAAATGTTGATTTCTTTTTTTTTTTTCGTTCAAAAATGTAGATTCTTAAGCAACTGCTATTATGTACAACACTGCATCTATTACTCTATAATGAATACAAAGTTTAAATCAACATAAATGTTATAATATAATTCATACGTAAATACGTGTATATATATATATATATATATATATATATATATATATATATATATATATATATATATATATATATATATATATTCTAAGACAAATCATTCAAATATAAAATAAATTTTCAATTACTTTTATTAAAAACTATATAAACAGCTAGATATTTGGAAATATTTTTGTTAAAGAAGTTTTAAAACAAAAACTTTGAACTTGTGCTTGGGTTAAAAGGAACAACTTTGGTTCTTTTTCTAAATATTTAAAAAAACAAAAGTATCTGAAATTTCAGTTAAAGCATACTTTTCAGTTAATGTTACAGATACGATGGTTCAAACCTGAGAAGGTTCTGGAGTGAAACAATGGCCTTCTCGTAACTTCCCTTTGCCATGTCTTCTCTCTCTGCAATTTCTCCAACAATATAATTATGTAAGTATTTAAATTTTTGCATAGAACTGACTATATATACTCGAAAGAAATATATTGTAAAGTCTAATCTCCTATAATTTCAATCAGGCTATATTTAAATAATTTTTATACTATATTATGTCAACCAAAGAATATCTATAGGTAAGTTTGACATGTAGAATCTGTAACCTTAAAAATAAAATAAGTTAATATGCTACAACATGTAGAAATGACTTGATGATGTAAAAATTCAACTATATACATAATATAAACTCTAATATACGCTATATATACCGATCAAGACATGATTAAGAAAGAAGATGAATTAAGATACCAAAGTGGGGTGATGATGGGAGGAAGCTGAAGAATTATTAAGTCTTGCAAAAAGAAATGTGGGTGGGAAATTTGGGTTCCTTTAGGCTGCAATTTATACTACTCAATTAGCTAGTAACAAGTTGCCGTGTCCTCTATCATCTTTCTTTGTTTTTGTATTGTGTCATTGTCATTTTTTTATCGAACGTTTTAGGTATGTTACACATAATAGCAAAACGATGAAATTGTTGGCCAATAAGAATTTCAATCCATTTGATATAGGATAATCTTTTAATGATCACCATATTAACATTAGCTACTGATGTAAGTGGATTTAAGATTTATTATGTAAATATTTTTTGATATATTAGTGAATTTAAATGAGTGCTAGCACGTTAGTTGCCAATTTACCAGATAACCAATGAATTTAAATGAGTGTTAGCACAGGCATCATTGTTTTTTTTTTCTTCCTTTTTCTTTTTTATTTTTGGGTATAATGGACATGTTTCATCTCGGTTGGAAGATAATATCTTATGTAGTTATGTTACTCTCCTGATAATTCTCTTTTTGTATTGACAAAAACTAAGCCTCGTTTGTTTATAATTTTTTTTTTTTTAAAATATATATTTGTCCATGAAAAATTGCAATTTTTTTGGTAAAAGATTGAATATGAGTTTTTTCGAAAACCAAAAAGTGGTTTTGACCATTATTTCAAACTTTTCGAAAAATAACTTTTCCTACTTGCAAAACTGTAACAGTTCTTCATGTGAAATGCATGTCAAAATAGTTTCAAATTTTAAATATTATTTTTATTTTAATTCCAAATATTACTTTTTTTCAAAAATTTCAATCTTTTTGTCTAAACGCCTATTAAATACGGGGTTCTCTAAGAAATGTTATGATGAGTATTTAAGTAGTATTAAAAGTATCAAAGTCTCCAATGTTAAATAGCATGAAGAGTTAATACAAATAAATATTTTGATTATATAATCTATGGCTTAGCTTTTCCTAAACCTAAAACATCTAAATTTTTTTTCGACTAAAACATCTAGTTTGTACTTTTTTTTTTTTGGTTAATCAAAGCCACCTTAATGGTGGAGGTTAGGCTAATCCCTACAATAATAAAAGGGAAAATACATAAACAGCCTCTCCAGGTTATCCACAACGGTCATTTGAGCATCTCAACTGAGATCGTTTTTACTTAAATATATTACATGACTTAAAATTAAACTCAACAAACCCTTCAAAGTGACAGATCTTGTAGGCACTACAAGAAATTGAGGATACGACGACGTTTATTTAGTGACTACTGAAATAAATGTCGGGAAAAAAAGAATTTTTTGACATTTATGACAAAATGTCGTAAAAACTATGACATTTGATATAAATTGTCGTAGAAACAATGACATTTGATACTAAATATCGTAAAATAATGACATTTGATACAAAATATCATAAAAACAACGACATTTGATATGAAATGTCGCCAGAACAATGACATTTTTAAAAAAATATCGTAAAAATACGACATTTGCTAAAAAATATCGTAAAAACTAGACATTTGATATAAAATATCGTTAAAAATGACATTTGGTACAAAATGTCATAAAAACAACGACATTTGATAAAGAATGTAGTAAAAATACAACACATATATCAAATGTTGTAAAAACATTTTGATACAAATGACAAAAAAAAAAAAATATTACCATAATTTAAATGTCATATTATTTGTCGGTAATTACGAACATTTACATCTACTACTGAAAATTTCTCTAATTTTTTGAATTTTAAATCATTCTTGTCTAAAGAAAATATCATCCTTTATATTTAACATTTAACATTTAATATTTAATTACCGATAATTACCTACAACATAGATGATTTGTCTATTGTTGATAAATATTTTAAAAAGTTCTTCTAGGACTAGCTCCTGGACTAAGCATTTGCAACGTCTCAAGTGTAAGGATTAAATTGTGAGGCTTATACCCCAAACATATGATTATGCGCCCTAAACACGCCTATCACTCTGCGTTCGAGGCTCGCTCAACAATTACTAGATAAATCATATGTTAAATTTTTAATTAATAGTGTTGACCCTCAAAATAGATTAACAAATGAATGATCTTAACTAAAATAATGAGTCATAGTATTGCATATTTACTAAGTGAGAACATCATGAGGGTGAATATTATTTGAACATTTTTCCTGAATATATAAATAGCCGAACTTTATATCTTCCGCTCGCTATAATTGTTTTTTTTTAGTTTTTTATCTCCCAAAATTATTATGATACTTTTATTATTTTACTATTTAAAAGTAATTTTATATTTATTTATGAAGGAGTAATATTTTGAATTATAATAATAATAAATTTTATTTATTATTTACTTTTAAGAAGGTAATTAAATTTGTAGTTTGATAATAATATATAACTTTTAGCCTTATAGGGAAGTAATCAAATGTGTGTTTCGATAATAATTTTAACACTATTGCATTATTCATACTTGTAAAAGGGTTAGATTATTTGGTCATTTATGAGTTTGTTTAAGCCTTTAATTTTTAAAACTTTTAATATACTTTTTATTCTTTTATTTTCTTTTCGATTTCTTAAACTAAAAAATATAAAAATTTATAAAGCTTATACCTCACCTGATATAAAATAAAATTCTAATATCTATCCTGGATGCTCCGCATTTTAAAATATTGTTCCTATTTAAATTTTTTTATTAAAATATTAATGTTTAGTAAAAATATGTATATTACTATTACTAGTACTTACTAGATATGTTGGATTTATTTAAACATGAAATATTTAAAATAAAAAATATTTATAGGAACCACACAATTAACCATAAGTTAAAAACATATTAGAAAATCAATTGTCAGTAAGATAAAATAGAACCACGTACTCCAAGCCTTAGAAAACTATTCATATCTCAATCAAAACCGGGTCTCAAATTGGGTTTGGCCAGATTTTCTACAAGGAACTATGTATGGAGAGTATTGGAGATTTAGAAGGAAACGATTTTGGCGGTAAGATTTTTGCTTGCCTCCTCCCCATTCTAAAAAAATACAATTTCCTTCCTTAGTTAGAATTCTTCAAAAAAACCTAATTTTTTACATTCGGCTGTGCTATATATACTTGGAGACGAAAATCTCTGATGCTTTTGCTGCCGAGATTCACAAAGTTTATTTCCTACGAATTCAAGGTACCACTTTAGTTTGTTGATATCTTTCTTTTTCTTAGTTGTTCGGAATTGGGTTAACAAATTTCTTTATTTTTATTAATTATTCAGATTTGAATTAACAAATTTTCTCTTTTAGGTATTGATTGGTAGAATGATTTTAATTTTTTTGGTGTGTTTTTGGATGTTTGTTGTTCAGTACATTTATAAAGTTGGATATAAGATTTTCATTATTTAGTGGTAGATTGATTTTAATTTTTTTGGTGTGTTTTTGGGTCTTTATTAAAAGTTTGCAGTGTTCAAATTCTCGATTTGCTAATTGAACATAAAAGAATTTGTTAATGAAAAGACTTCAAATTCATGATAATGGAGACATGTGTGTATCTGCATCACTCTGTTCATGAGGAACAGAGGTACAAAAATACCATATTTCTTTTGCTTTAGCCTTCCTTGTTCCCTATTCATTACATTGTCTCAATAACAAGCTACTACTTGTAATGTGCTGCTATTTCTTGTTTCTTTACGAGACAATGCTTGGCAATCTTGTCTCTTTTCATCATGTCATAATAAAATACATTTTGTATAGATCAAGACAACATTCATGATATCTTAGCTGTCCAGTGTCCTAGCCTGATGCATTCTGTGATGGGTATATCTTCCTGCTCTACATTAATTGGTAGAAGGAGTAGTAACCTTTGATTTCACACCATCAAGTCCAATGGAGGATGATCAATATTTGAATTTTATGGTCTTTCACCACCAATGGTCCACAAAATTTATTTTAATACACGAGTCCTTAATTCTCCGGTTAATTTGCTTCATAATGCACTAATTCTTTAAAGTAGTGTAGTTTTTTACCTGTTCCCACTAGTATTAGGTTTTTATTGACAAGGGATCGCAAATTTGAATTCTAAAGAACTAACAGGACTTCATTTCATTTTTTACCTCACTTTGCTCAATCTTTGCGCTAACAGTCAAGTCATTACTTCCCTAAAATTTGAATTTTGTAATTTATTTACTTAGTTTCCATCTATAAGTACTCGTTTTTGGTTATGAGCCATACAACAATGATATCGAGTGATTAGCTAAACGTCCAGACAGGGTAGAAGAAGACCAGTGGCGTGCATTAGTTCATTAGTGGAGATCTAATGAAGCAAAGGTATTCTTCGAGCATCAATCAACTTCTCTTGCTAATAATGATCTCTCCAACTCTTGTCTTAGCACATGTTATTAGCGTATTCCTTTTGCGGATCATATTTTTTCCTCTAAAGATTTTTATGCTTTTCCTCTCCAACGGAGTAGGACCTTCTTAAATTTGTTAGGGGATGATATAGAGTGAAGGATTTGCAGGTTGGTTTCACTGATCAATGTAGCAATCTGGTTGAAGCTAAAGACTTCTTTCTCTCTCTCTCATAGTTGATTATGAATTGTCTCTCCGTTATGAACTCGGGCAGAAGTTCAAAGTAGTTAAAGATTTGGGATTCTCCCTTTAGCAAAGCAACTACTATGCTGGAATATGAGATGTATTGGCTGCTTAGTTATAGTACTCTATAACATGTAAAGATACTCTAGGTTTATAGTAGAAAACAATTCATCCAGTTGGCCTGGGAATTGAGGTATCAATTTAGGATTTTGCTGTACTGTTGTTCTAGATAATAGCAACAATGGATACTTTTGTTCTGATGTTTGGCCATGAATTACCTCTAATATATCAAATTACATGTAAATCTTTTAGGAAAAAAGCGAGAGAAACAAAGAAAGTCGAAGGAAATTAAGTATGCCACACATATCAGGAAGAAAAAGTCATTCTCAAATTATAGATGATGTATGCCTTATTTACTATAATCTTTCTGCAATTTATATATCAATATTTATTTTCTTGAATATATTTGTAATAATTTTTTTATTATTTAAACAGATGACAAAGCAGAATAGCAGAATGGTATAAAACCAAGTCGTATCGATGTATTCAAAGAAACACATACGAGAAAGAATAAACAACCAGTAAATGAGATAGCCGAGGAAACTATGGTAAATTCTCATTCTTTATGAATATGAATTACTTTCTTTCCAATGTAAGTAAGATTCTTTGTTGACTACAAGAAATTGTGAATCTATGATGTTGCATTACTCGGAAGTTATTATTAATTAAATTGTGTGGATTAAAGTCATAAACCAAATAGTAGGTTAAGAAAAAAGATTCTACGCTCAAAGTTAATGGAGTTATAAGCTGGCTCATTTGTTTTCGTAAGAAAATACTATACATTAACTCTAAAAATATTAGCCGAATAACAAAAATAGACAATTATATATCTCCAATATAAAAGAGATAAAATATTAAATATTCTAAATACGTTGTTAGAGGCTTGCTCCTATATATTTCTCTTCATTTTCTTTCTTTTTTCTTATGATATGTATAAGCAATACAAAAATATTTGTGGTAGCCATAAGATATAATTCTCCTAATTAACTTTTTAAAGCAAAGTTGCATCGTTCTTTCTCCTTCTCTTTATCTTCTTTGAAATATATACAAGGATATTTTGGTTTGCATAATCACTTTACTACAATCAAGCATGGCATTTTATTGTAGTTACTTCGAAAATACTTGTGCATAGTCAAATCCTTGATCTGGATAGGTACTAAAATAATTCCTTTTTATTCTGAACTTATGTTATTTTTAGGTGTCCTTTGTGAATCTCTTTGTTATTTAGGCTTTCATCGTTACTATTAGTAAGTAAAATAGTACAAAAAATGGTTGCTCTTTTTCCCTTTTTTGATTTTTTTATATTTTTTTCTTCTGTGATCTGTAGAAGCAGTACAAAATATTTATAGCAACCATTAGACATACTTATACTAACTAACTTTTTGAAGCAAAATTATTGTCTACCCATCATTTAAATACCAAGATTTTGCCTTCGATAAGTTTCAAACGTAAAATCATTTTCTATTTTCCTTTTTTTTTGTACTTTTCCTTTCATTCATCCACAATCAAAGTATAAGTCTCACGGAAAAGTATTCCGCTTGTACTTTTTTCTTTAGAAAACTTACCTATAACAAGATTTTTCATATAGCATCTTCATAAAGTAATTATCAGAGGTTGTAGATGGTAAATCAATTTGCTTGAAACTCTCATAAACGTTATAGTTCATTTTCTTTAGTAACAACTTCTTTCATTTTCAGGTGAATTTGCTGTAAATCTTGGTTGCAAAAATTGCCATATGCATTCTTTTTCCCTTAGACTTTCATCTTTCACTCCGTATTGTACCCTATCTCAGGGGAGTGTTCTTTATTTTGAACATTAGGTATGTCATAGTCCGATTTCTACCTTTTTACTTTCTAAGTTTAGTCATGATCCTTTTGACTCTTTGTTCAAGTTATGTTAACTTTCTTTACCCAAACTTTTCCCTCCAAGTTATCTCACATTTTACATTTTGTTAGTCTATTTTATTTTACTCAATTATATGAAATATAACGAGAAATAGGACTATGATTATCATGCATAATACACAACTTTAAGTTGTGTTCTGTTATACACAAGTATTTAGAGAATTGAGCTTTTAATTATTTTACAAAATATCAAATGTCATATTATTCTATTATTTTAGAAAATGATAGTTTCATGAGTATGTTTTTTCATTTTTCATAATATTTTCATTCCCACTCTTTCCCACCTCACCAAGGAAGGAAGGTGTGTTGTATCTTCTTGGAGAGAAAATAAATAAATCATAGAGAATGATAGTTGAAATAGAATATAAGATTAAGAATATAACTTCCTCCTCATAGTTTATGTTTACTTTTTTCTTTTGATTTTCCTTTTTTTCAGTCAAGAAGAATTGCTTATTAAGATAGGAATTTTATCATGCAGGTTTTAATTATACATTTCTAATTTCAAATATTATGGTTGTAGCAATGAGTGTTGAATTTCATTAAAGAAGTTCATTTGCTTCGTGTTTTAGTATTTCAAATAGACGAAGGTGATGTAAATTTTATGTTCTAGAGTGGATTGCAAATTGCAGTCTTATATTATTTGTCATTTAACCACATTTTTTGCTTTTACAATCTGTAGAGTATTTCTTGCAAACAAGTACTATTCTTATAGCATTAGTTGCAGCGTTTGCTTTTTTCTTTTAATCGATCCACGCATCGCGCGGGTACGTATACTAGTTATAAAGGTATAATTTCTTTTTTTCTTGTGCAGCATTCTCGAAGGACGTAATGTCAATTACTGGCAGTGAAAAGCTTGACTTGTGGAGAGTTGGTTTTATAAGATTTAATTTAGAAGTTGAGGAAAATTAATTCGAATTAGGAGCAATCTTAAAGTATTTACACATTGAAATTACTATCATTTATGTTTTAGTTAGATTTGGATTTTACGTGAGAACAAATCATTTAATTTGACATTATCTATCTTGCACTAAGTACGCTTTACATTGCTATTTTGTTCTTTGGTTATTGTGCTAAAAGATATTTGCTTTACATTTATTTCATGTTTGTTATAAACGTTGACATTTGTGAATGTAAATGTGTTCATGATGAAACTAAACAGAACATTATTATTTACATTCTAAAAAATATGATAGCGACATTAATTGAAATGTCAAAATATTTAATCAACATTTTGCTATGTTATAAAATATGACACTAATTTTTTTTTTAATGACATTCACATAAAGTGAAAATGACATTTTATATATGTTATGAATTTCTTAGTGACATTTACTAAACTGTCGATATTTCAATATGATATTTTGTCAAGATCATATGTAAATGTCGTAATTTTTAGTAACATAAATCTAATTGTCGAAAATTTTAAGTGACATTTCCTATATGTTGTAAATCAAATGTCGTAATATTCTTACCGATTTTTACCTAGATATCGTAAATTAAATGTCATAAATTTCTAATTTACATTTACCTATATGTTGCAAAGTAAGTGTCGCAAATTTCTTATCGACATTTACCTAAATATCATAAAATAAGTGTCATAATTTTTTATTGACGTTTATCTAAATATCGTAAAGTAAATGTCATAATTTCTTATTGACGTTTATCTTTCGCGAGTGTAACTCACGCGAAAGACGTGGCAAATTAACAAATAAAAAGATGATACATATTATTTCTTTAAATTTTGTTTTCTATAGTTAATAAAAAAAGGAAAAGACCAATAGAATATTAATATATAGTTTTCCACCATTAGCACCAGTAGGTGGGTTGTGTTGATATGTATTGCCACTCAACGGATCTTCCATATCAATTTCCTCATCACAATCTGAATCATGGTAAAGTTGTCGTGTTAAAAGCAGTGGCTTAAGGTGCAGTGAATATTTTGGAGGAAAAAGCGGGCTTCACCAGTTAAATTAAAAAAAATAAACATAATTTTGAAAGTCTTAGCGACGCGAGTGTAGTGCACACATTTTGTTATGTCACTTTGAAGGGTTTAAGAGATACACTGAAAATTAACTTAAGGTGTCTACTTGATAAATAGATCAATTAAAATGTTCAAATGACCGTAATAAATAATTTGAAAGGGCCATTTATATATTTCGCAATAATAAAAGTAACTAATAGCAAAATACATGTACGAGTGGAATTAATGTGTAGCCTAGCCTCATCTCTACAGTTATAGACATCTACTATGTACTAATTAATTATAACAAGCCAAACATCCGTTTTCCAAAATCCTGACCACCCAAACGTGTCAACAGCTGCTGAGATACTACTGAAAGTTGATCGACAACAAGATAGAAAAAATTGAAAACAAGAACACATAAATAGAAAAATCTAAAAACACGAACAGATAAATACAGAATGGTTGATGAGAGACAAGCTATTGCTACTAATGATTTTGTGCCGGTAGAAGGATCGCATTCTGACGCCGTTCGCAGCTGGTTGCAATTTTCAGGAGTTGTATTATTATTTGTGATTACTGTTTTGTTGTTCAGCATATCCTACTGTAGAATCGGCTCTAGAATTTCAATAAGATGAGTGCACCACAACGACGAGCTTGAGACAAGTCATGGATGCAGGATGCTGAATATATAATCCCAGCAATTGCTAAGCTATGATGAGATAGGAAGTTAGACAAGAGATATTGGAGGATTATGATTTTTTAATGAATTTAGTGATTAATTAACTACACAATCATTGTGAAATATTTTTTCTCTATCTAGAAGTCAATTACCGATAATTATATGTAGCATTACAAGCGTTTGATCTATAACCATAAATGATAAATTACCATAGATAAAAGTTCTTTATACTTTTTATGCTAGAACATATATAATCTAAATCTTCATAAAAAGATAAAAAGAATAGCAAACTTGGAAAAATGAAAATCAAAAATCGAAAATAAAGAAACAAGAGGGAATAACATAGCTAACTTGGAAAATGACGAAAAGAAAAGAAAGGAAAAAGAATAACATCCGGGGAAAACTAAAGAAAGAAAAGAACAATAATGAATATATTATTCTTAATAAATTAAGCTCAAAGTAATAATATGAAACAATAAATTGACAATAGATGTAGTGAGAAAAAGAGAATTATTTTATTTCTTCCATGTATTCAAGTATATACAATGTAATGCTCAAACCCTCTATTTATAGGATGATATTTAAGCAATATAAAGGGATACCATGAACATAGTATTAACTACTGAGATCATAAGGGAAGATAATAGAGATGTTGAAGTTACAACCATAATAGTAAGAAGTAGTTGGAAATTATAAAGAAAAGTAGTGAATGTTTCTCCCTTTTGAGTTTTGGACATCCACCATAATCAAGTATTTCATTGTAACGACCCGATCGTTCGTTCCGAGAGTTGTAGCCCCGTTTTCCCATATTTCTAATTCTTTATGTGTTGTTCAGTTGTGTTGAGTTGTATCGAGTCGGTAGGTTTGAGTCCGGAGTAGTTTTGGAGTGAAATGAATAATTCGTCTCTTATTTAGTAAGTTAAGTTAGAAAAGTCAACCTGACGTTGACTTATGATTAAATGAATTCGGATTTAGATTTTTATGATTCAGTTAGATTTGTCTGATGATTTTAAACTTAGGAGTGAGCTCAGAATGGAATTTAAAAGTTTGTGGTAGAATTGCTCTTGAATTGGCATAAGTTGGATAATAAAATAACCGTGATAATAAATTATGGTAAAGAAATGGGCAAGACCCACACACTTTCCACATCAAAAAAAAAACCTAAGATGTAGGGAAAAAAGAAGTATATTAGGTCTTATAAATTAAGAGATAGGAAGAAAAAAAGAAAATTCTTACGCGGCGGCTGTCACGACTTGGGGAAAAGAAAGAATAAGGTATGCGTATTTTCGTATAAACATATTGTACTACTGTTTTCAATTGATATAAGAAGATATATTTCCTTTACATCATTGTAATCATTATATCAATAGTTATAAGAAGACACAATGATTAATTAATAAGTGGAGTTGGGCTAAAAGTTTGTATTCCAAGAATAAGTAAACTGATATGAAAAACATAGATAATTGTATGCTTGATTTGTTTCTGCCTCTTGAATTAAGAGATAATGCCTAATATTTGAAATAACAATGATAATGATTAGGTATAGAGTAATTAAATTTCAACGATTGGATTGAGCAAGCTAGAGAAGGTTTGGCTGGAATAATGAAGTCACTCATTCGACTTTTATTGCTGTTTATTTTGACACTTAATTGAATACAGACTTTTATTAATTGGACAGAGGGCTGATATTGATTTTGATTTGTCTTAAGAGTATAGAGATTATCCACCTAGACTAATTAGGACGTGTTATTCAATATTTTGGATAGATTTGGAGCTTTCGGAGACCGAATCGAGGGACGAATACATCCCGGAATAGGATTTTACGCGGTTGAGGTAAGTAACAATTTTAACTCTGGCCTTGAAGGTATAAACCTGGAGAAATTAATATCATGTGATTGTTTAGTGGTGATACCCACGCTAGGCGACGGGAGTGTGGGTGTGCACTGCGAGAGATTGAGACTTGGTCCATCCCGTGAGGCCTTATGGCCATCATCTGTGTTTACGTAGCTACTGGCTGTTGAACTTGTATGGCTTTATATTAGAGAACATGCTTAGGCTTAATTATTTCATGCTCAATTTATTTCTACTCAGTCATAGAAATTATTGTACTTGTTTACCTCAATATCTATTATTCGCTAATATGTTGTGATACTTGATGTGGACTGTATTCCCTTATTTGTTGATAATGGTGAGGCTCGTGAGGTACATGATTGAGTGAGGCCGAGGGCCTGATTGTGAGGATATTAATACCATAGCACGTGAGTTATCCGCGTAGCACGTGAGTTGACCGTGCGGATCCAGGTATTGGTACCATAGCGCGTGAGTTGTCCGCGTAGCATGTGAGTTGACCGTGCGGATCCAGGTATTGATATGATGGCACGTGAGTTGTCCGTGCATAGCGCTTGAGCTTTGGGAGCCCCTCCGGAGTCTGTACACACCCCCAGTGAGCGCAGAGTGTTGAGTGTGGAGTGTTGAGTGCGAGTGCGAGTGCTGATTAAGGGAGTGACATTTCTATGAGGTTGCATTTACTTTTGTTGTTGCTGCACTTACCTATAGATTTCTTTGTGATATTTGCTGGTTTTATGAAATTTACCTATTTTATTCATGTTTATTGTAAATTGTGAAAATAAATAATTGGACTACTTTTCTCAACTCGTCAATACTGCTCAATTCCTTAGTTATTTTTGTTACTACTGAGGTGGTAGTACTCATAGTACTCCCTGCACTATATGTGCAGATCCAGGTGAGTTAGAGCGCGGCGATCGTTGAGTTCCGGCCGACTATCTTTGAAGACTGCAAGGTAGCTGCTAGCGTCCGCATGACCTTGTTAATCATCTTGTCATTTCTTATTTTAGATAATTATATTTCTAAATTCCTAGTTTTAGACGCTCATGACTTAGTGAAACTCCAATGTTTGGGACACGTTTACGTATTTTATATTAATTGTATTTGGAGTTGATTAGTTTATGAGAAATTCAAATATTGAAAGTGTTTTATTAAATTCTTATTATTGATTTAGTAGTAATATTTTGGTAATAGGCTTTCCTTGTAACACGATAGGCGCCATCACGACCGTGGTAGATTTTGGGTCGTGGCAAGTTGGTATCAGAGCCTAGGTTACATAGGTCTCACGAGTCATGAGCGGGTTTAGTAGAGTCTTACGGATCAGTACGGAGACGTCTGTACTTATCTTCGAGAGGCTACAGAACCTTTAAGAAATTTCACATTCTTTGATTCTTGTCGCACGTTTTGTGTATTCTAGTAACTGAACATTTATTATTTTATTCTGTCACAGATGGTGAGGATTCGTGCTACCGGTCAGGAGGGACAATCATCCGCACGGGCCGCAAGAGGCCGAGGCCGCGGTAGAGGTCATGGTAGGGGTGGGGATATCGCTGGTGCAGTACCTGGGGCAGCACCTGCAGTTCCCCCAGTTGTTCCCGCTCAGGATCAGGTCCTCGAGGTAGAGGTTCCGGCAGGACCAGCTCAGGCACCACCTGTGCCTATTGTTATTCCAGGCCTTCAGAAGGCCCTCGCCCAGATTTTATCAGTGTGTACAGGCCTTGCTCAGGCAGTTTCCGCCACTATGGCTGCAACTACTTCTCAGGCCGGGGGAAGCACTCAGACTCCTGCCTGCTCGGACACCTGACCAGGTAGTTCAGGGACTTCAGACACGAGGGGCACCTCCAGCACATCCAGTTGCAGCTGCTCAGGACTATGTTGCTCCAGTAATGCTAGAGGACGAGCAACGCCAATTGGAGAGGTTTGGGAGACTCCATCCTCTGTTATTTAGTGGTACCGAGGGTGAGGATGCACAGGGTTTCTTGGACAAATGTCAGAGAATGATTCGGACCGCGGGTATTCTAGAGACTAGTGGGGTCTCATTCACTACTTTCCAGTTTTCTGGTGCTGCACTTAATTGGTGGGAGGCTTACGAGAGGCGTAGGCCGGTTGGCGCAGCGCCTATTTCTTGGCAGCAATTCACGGTTCTCTTTCTAGAGAAGTTTGTACCGGAGTCCCGCAGAGAGGAGCTTCGCAGGCAGTTTGAGCAGCTTCGTCAAGGTGAGATATCTGTTACACAGTATGAGATGCGGTTCTCTGAGTTGGCTCGTCATGCAATCTGGTTGGTTCCCACAGATCGAGAGAGGATTAGGAGGTTTGTAGATGGCCTCGGGTTTCAGCTTCGATTGCTTATGACCAGGGAGAGAGTATCTGGTTCTACCTTTGATATGGTTGTAGATATTGCTCGACAAATTGAGATGGTTCGAGGTCAGGAGAGGGCTGAGAGGGAGGCTAAGAGACCTCGTAGTCAGGGTGATTTCAAAGGTTCTCCTTAGGGAGGTCAGCTTCAATAAGGTCAGTTTCAGCAGAGTCACTCATCATTCAGTGCATTGCCAGTGCAAGATTCTCATTATGCCCCGCCCGCTCAGGCATCATCGGGTAATACTTTTGGGCATCGGGAGCAACAGTTTCTTCAGAGGAGGGGTTGTTTCGAGTGCTGGGATTTTGGTCACATTGCAAGATATTGCCCTAGGCTGTCGAGTAGTACTCCACAGCAGGGTGCCCGACCGCCGACACCAGCACCAGTTCCTCCACCACCTGCCCGGCCAACTAGGGGTGGAGTTGAGCCAGCTAGGGGCGGAGCCCAGCCAGCTATGGATCGCCCGAGAGGGGGAGGTAGATTAGGGGGTGGTCAGGACCGTTTCTATGCACTTCAAGCCGGGCCAAACACTATTGCTCCAGATGCTATAATTTCAGGTATGTTCTTTTGTTGGACTTGTTCGAGGTCGAACGTTTGTTTAAGAGGGGGAGGATGTAACGACCCGATCGTTCGTTCCGAGAGTTATAGCCTCATTTTCCCATATTTCTACTTATTTATGTGTTGTTCAGTTGTGTTGAGCTGTATCGAGTTGGTAGGTTTGGGTCAGGAGTAGTTTTGGAGTAAAATGAATAGTTCGTCTCTTATTTAGAAAGTTAAGTTAGAAAAGTCAACCTGACGTTGACTTATGATTAAATGAATTTAGATTGAGATTTTTATGATTCAGTTTGCTTTGTCGGGTGATTTAGACTTAGGAGTGAGTTCAGAATGGAATTTAAAAGTTCGTGGTAGAATTGCTCTTGAATTGGCATAAGTTGGATAATAAAATAACTGTGATAATAAATGATGGTAAAGAAATGGGCTAGACCAACACACTGTCCACATCAAAAAAAAAAAAACAAACCTAAGATGTAGGGAAAAAAAGAAGTACATTAGGTCTTATAAATTAAGAGATAGGAAGAAAAAAAGAAAATCCTTACGCGGCGGCTATCACGACTTGGGGAAAAGAAAGAATAAGGTATGCGTATTTTCGTATAAACATATTGTACTACTATTTTCAATTGATATAAGAAGATATATTTCCTTTACATCATTGTAATCATTATATCAATAGTTATCACCTGTCGTGTGACCCGTTGGTCCTAAGCAATGTCTTGCGCGAAGCGACCCACTTAGAAAAAGCTCCCCTTTATGTTAGGGGAGCACTAAAAAGACACAATAATTAATTAATAAGTGGAGTTGGGCTAAAAGTTTGTATTCCAAGAATAAGTAAACTGATTTGAAAAACATAGATAATTGTATGCTTGAATTTGTTTCTGCCTCTTGAATTAAGAGATAATGCCTAATATTTGAAATAACAATGATAATGATTAGGTATAGAGTAATTAAATTGCAACGATTGGATTGAGCAATCTAGAGAAGGTTTGGTACAAGTCACGATGGAATAATGAAATCACTCATTCGACTTTTATTGCTGTTTATTTTGACACTTAATTGAATACAGACTTTTATTAATTGGACAGAGGGCTGATATTGATTTTTATTTGTCTTAAGAGTATAGATATTATCCACCTAGACTAATTAGGACGTGTTATTCAATATTTTGGATAGATTTGGAGCTTTCGGAGACCAAATCGAGGGACGAATACATCCCGGAATAGGATTTTATGCGGTTGAGGTAAGTAACAATTTTAACTCTGGCCTTGAGGGTATAAACCTGGAGAAATTAATATCATGTGATTGTTTAGTGGTAATACCCACGCTAGGTGACGGGCGTGTGGGTGTGCACTACGAGAGATTGAGACTTGGTCCATCCCGTGAGGCCTTATGGCCATCATCTGTGTTTACGTAGTTACTGGCTGTTGAACTTGTCTGGCTTTATGTTAGAGAACATGCTTAGGCTTAATTATTTCATGCTCACTTTATTTGTACTCAATCATAGAAATTATTGTACTTGTTTACCTTAGTATCTATTATTCGCTAATATGTTGTGATACTTGATGTGGACTGTATTCCCTAATTTGTGGATAATGGTGAGGCTCATGAGGTACATGATTGAGTGAGGCCGAGGGCCTGATTGTGAGGATATTAATACCAAAGCGTGTGAGTTGTCCGTGTAGCACGTGAGTTGACCGTGCGGATCCAGGTATTGATACCATAGCGCGTGAGTTGTCCGCGTAGCATGTGAGTTGACCGTGCGGATCCAGGTATTGATATTATGGCACGTGAGTTGTTCGTGCTTAGTGCTTGGGCTTTGGGAGCCCCTCCGGAGTCTGTACACACCCCCAGTGAGCGTAGAGTGTTGAGTGCGAGTGCTGATTGAAGGAGTGACATTGCTATGAGGTTGCATTTACTTTTGTTGTTGCTGCACTTACCTATAGATTTCTTTGTGATATTTGCTGGTTTTATGAAATTTACCTATTTTATTCATGTTTATTGTAAATTGTGAAAATAAATAATTGGACTACTTTTCTCAGCTCGTCAATACTGCTCAGTTCTTTAGTTATTTTTATTACTACTGAGGTGGTAGTACTCATAGTACTCCCTGCACTATATGTGCAGATCCAGGTGAGTTAGAGCGCGACGATCGTTGAGTTCAGGCGGACTATCTTTGAAGACTGCAAGGTAGCTGCTAGCGTCCGCATGACCTTGTTAATCACCTTGTCATTTCTTATTTTAGACAATTATATTTCTAAATTCCTAGTTTTAGACGTTCATGACTTAGTGACACCCCGATATTTGGGACACGTTTATGTATTTTATATTAATTAAATTTGGAGTTGATTAGTTTATGAGAAATTCAAATGTTGAAAGTGTTTTATTAAATTCTTATTATTGATTTAGTATTAATATATTGGTAATAGGCTTTCTTTGTAACACGATAGGCGCCATCACGACCGTGGTGGATTTTGGATCGTGACATTCATAAGAGGAATAAATTTTTAAGAAAACACAAAAAGAAATGACTCAACCTTTATACTCAACCTTCACCTAATTAGTTAATCTACAAATATTTAATACCCACCTTATACACGGGGAACACAAGATTTTGTAAGAAATCTAAATTTAAATTCTTGTCTTGCACATGTGTAAGGTGGGTATTAAACATTTATAGATTCACTAATTAGATTAAGGTTGACTCTACATCTCTTAATATTCTATTAGTATATGGACAACTGTATGGATCGATGGACTTATCAACCTTAATATTTACAAAGGGTGATGCTACCGCATCAAACGTGTTGTTGGAGAAAACGATCAATATGTTGCTTATATAGCTTACCCTTTAGATCTTTTCGAAGATTTGGAGGCATTATCTGTATGGCATGGTATGTGAGGTATTTACAGATCATAAGAGTCTTCAGAATTTGTTCAAGAAAAAGGAGTTGAATTTGAGGCAGGAGAGGTGGTTGGAGTTGTTAAAAGATTATGATATCATTGTCTTATATTTTCCGGGAAAGGCCAATGTAGTGGTCGATGCTTTGAGTAGGAAGTCAGCCAATATAGGCAGTCTTGCTTATATTTTGATCGGTGAGAGACCGCTTGCTTTGGATATATGTTCAGGCTTTGGCCAATTAGTTCGTGAGGCTAGATGTTTCTGAGCCCAATCGTGTGTTGTCTTGCACGGTCACCCATTCTTTATTATTGGAGCATATCCGTGATTGGTAGTATGATGATCCTCATTTATGTGTCCTTAGATACACGGTGCAGCGCGGAGTTTCCAAGCAGGTTACCTTAGAAGATGATGGAGTTTTAAGATTGCAGGGTCGAGTTTGTATGCCTAATGCGGATGGGCTCCAGGATTTGATTTTAGAGGAGGCCCATAGCTCGCGATAATCTATTCATCCGGGCGCCCCGAAGATATAACAGGATTAGCAACAACATTATTGGTGGTGGAGAATGAAGAAGGATATTGTTGCATATGTGGCTCGGTGTTTGAATTGTCAGCAAGTCGAGTAGGAGGAACAGAGGCTCGGTGGTTCATTTTCAGAGGATTGAGCTTCCCGAGTGGAAGTGAGAACATATCAATATGGACTTCGTTATTGGACTCCTTTAGACTCGGAAGAATTTCGATGCAGTATGGGTCATTGTTGATAGGCTGACCAAGTCAGCACATTTCATTCCTGTGGCAGTCTCCTATTCTTTTAAGAGGTTAGCTGAGACCTATATCTGGGAGATTGTTCGCCTTCATGGTGTGCCCGTGTTTATTATTTTGGACCGAGGTACACAGTTTACCTTACGTTTCTGGAGAGCAGTTCGATGAGAGTTTGGCATACCGGTTGAGTTGAGCACAACATTTCATCCCAGACGGATGGGCATTCCGAGCGGACTATTCAGATTTTGGAGGATATGCTCCGAGCTTGTGTTATTGACTTTGGAAGCTCGTGGGACTAGTTTTTGTCATTAGCAGTGTTCACCTACAACAACAACTACCAATCAAGTATTCAGGTGGCTCCTTATGAGACCTTATATTATAGGCGGTGTCGGTCTCCGATTGGATGGTTTGAGCCGGGGGAGGCTCGGTTGTTGGGTATGGATCTGGTTCAGAATGCCTTGGACAAGATCATGATCATTCATGATAAGTTTCGTTCAGCTAAGTCCAGGCAAAAGAGTTATGCCAACCGCAAGGTTCGAGATTTGGTTTTCATGGTCGATGAACGCGTATTGCTTCGAGTGTCACCTATGAAAGGCATGGCGAGATTTGGGAAGAAGGCAAGCTTAGCCCTAGGTTCATTGATCCGTTTGAGATTCTTGATCAAGTGCGAGAGGTGGCTTATAGACTTGCATTACTGCCGAGCTTATCAGCCGTTCATCCAGTATTTCATGTATCCACGCTTCAAAGGTATAACGATGATCCATCCCACGTGTTAGATTTTAGCACTGTCCAGTTGGACAAGGACTTGTCTTATGAGGAGGAGTCGGTGGCTATCCTAAATCGTCATGTTTGTCAGTTGATGTCGAAGAGTTTTCCCTCTATTTATGTTCAGTGGAGAGGTCAGTCTGTTGAGGCATCTACTTGGGAGTCTGAGTCTGATATGCAGAGCCGTTATCCCCATCTTTTCCCCGACTCAGATACTTCCTTCTTCTGTCCGTTCTAGGATGAACAGTTGCTTTAGAGGTGGAGAATGTAATGACCCAAAAGTTCATCGCTTGCTTTGAAATTGAATCGTATGTTTCTAAGGCCTTGAAAACCTCATTTAGAGTCACCTCGATTTGTGTGCGTAGTCCAGGCGCATAGACATAAAGCTTAAATATGAAAATCTGTAAAAAATGATAAACTTTTCCTAATAAATGAATTAATTTGACTTTCGTTAATTTTTTGCGTAAATAGACCCGGACCGTGTATTGATTGTCCTAGAGGATCCGTAGGAAAATACGGGACTTGGGCGTATGCCCGGAATCAAATTCTGAGGTCCCAAGCACGAGAAATAAATTTTTAAAGAATTTTTTTTTGAAATTATTTAAAGTGTTTTGAAATAAAATTTGATAAGAATATGCGGGCCCATATTTTGGTTCTGGTGCCCGGTACAAGTCTTATATATGATTTAAGACATTTATGTAGAATTTGGTAAAAAAATAGATGTCATTTGATGTGATTCGAACTTAAATTGCTAAAGTTGAGGTTTAAGAAGTTTTGAAATATTTCATCGATTTTGCGGTTTAATTCATTGTTAATGGTGTTATTCTTGTGATTTGATCGCATGGTTAAGTTCATATGATGTTATTGAGTTAGTACATATGTTTGATTAGGAGCTCCGAGGGCTCAGGTGTATTTCAGAGGTGTTTCGAAAAGGTTTGGAGTTACGAAAAGTTGCAGAAAACAATTGTTCTGGTGTACTGAAATTTCTTCTACGCGTTCATGGGATGGCCCTTGCGAACGCGATGTGTAAATGATGCCGGAGGAATTTCCTTCAACGCGAATATGTAGCTCAGGTCGCGAACGCGAGGCAATGAGGGTTTATACCTTCGCGAACGCGGTCTAGGCCATGCGAATGCGAAGGCCAAGTTGGCCTGGGCAGGGGAGGGGCATTTGTCTTACGCGAACACGAAGGCCTGGAGGCCTGACTCATCGCAAACGCGAAGAACATATGCCCAGTTATTTTAAAGTTTTAAAAAAAGAACACTTACACGATTTTTACAAAATTTCATAAACCTCTTCTTCTCCAAAGCTCTTAGGCAATTTTTGAATCATTGCCTCACCATAATATCTTGGGCAAGTAATTTTTAACTTGTTTTCTTCCATTTTTATCAACACCCATTAGATTTCTAGGTCTAAAACATGTGATTAAGGGTAGAAATTAAGGATTTGGGGTAGAATTATAGCTTTTTGATTAATTGCGATTTAGACCCCAATTTGGGGTCGAATTCTGGAACTAATCATATATTCGAATGGGTGAATGGGGGAGCGGAGTTTGGTTCGAACTTCGTGTTTTGACGAAGCGGGCTCGGGGTCGATTTTTTAATTTTTGGAAAGAATGATCAGAAAGCTATAATTTGGCATGGAACTGAATTGTTTAGCGTTTATTGACGTTATGAAGTCAATTATGTATAGATACAATTGATTTTGAGCTGAATTCAAAAGGAAAGGCGGTATTTGAGGATTGAGTTGGCCGTGGAAGTTTGAGGTAAGTGGCCGATCTAACCTTAGCTTGAGGGATTAGGAGATGTGTCCTATTTGCTAATTGTTTCTTGTTGAGTATGATGTATAGGCATGGTGGTGAGTATCTATATGGTGGTGTCGAGCATGACCGCGAGTCTTATAATTACAGTTATTGTGTTCTTAAGTGTTGCTGTGGATGCTTTAGTTGATGATTCTCGATATTGAGCAAAGATTTGGTTTATTCTCGTGGATTCTATTTATGATTAAGCATTGGTGCTAATTGAGTTGAGTAGGAGTTGAGTTACAATTGGTTATAGTTGATTCTCCCCTGCCAGGATGTTGGTATGGTATTGTTGTTCCCTTGCCGGGAAGTTATTATATTGCTTTTGTTCCCTTGGCGAGAAGTTATTATTTCGCTTTTGTTCCCTTGCCGGGATTCCTTGTGATTTTTTGTTGGCTTGTAAAAGGAAGAGGGTGGTACGCCTAGCACAAGATGTAATAAAATAGGAGCGGGTAGTACGTCTACCACGAGATATAACAAAATGGGATCGGGTGATACGCCTACCACAAGATATAATAAAATGGGAGCGGGTGGTACGCCTACCACAAGATATAATGAAATGGGAATGGGTGGTACGCCTACCACAAAATATGAGAAATGGAGTCGGGTTACACGCGTACAACGAGATGTGAACCAAAAGTGAAATCCGCTTTTGTTTACCTCATCCTTGTTAGAAATTGAATTTTTATTTCCTTATAATTCTCTTGAGATTATGTTTATATGTTATTCCCGAAGCATGTTTTCCCTTCCAAGCTTTAATTGTTTGTTCTAGTTATCTTTCCGCCTTATATATATATATATATATATATATATATATATATATATATATATATATATATATTGGTCCTAGCCTCGTCACTACATCGCCGAGATTAGGCTATGCACTTACCAGCACATGGGGTCGGTTGTTCTGATGCTACACTCTGTACTCTTTGCATATACCGAGGCAGCACTGGGACAATAGCAGTAGCTCAGGAGCCATTCTTCAGTCCACAGAGATCTCGAGGCACTCTTGCATGTGTCCGCAGGCCCGGCGTTTCTTCTATCTACTATTATGTTCTACTATCATTTGTATCCGAGACAAACTGAGTTTCTTTCTTTCAGACATTTGTATGTAGTTATCATAGATATTCCATGAATGTTGTGAAACCGATTTCTGGGTAGAGAAATATGTTGACTTTTTCATATCAATTTGATATTATATTTGTCTAAGTCTTCCGCTTAAATTTTTGTTTTCCGCTATTATTTTTACCGTTTATCACCTGTTATTACCAGTAGTAAAAGTATAAAATAATGAAAAGGTTAGAGATTTCTAAATTTTGTGACTTGCCATCTCGACTCCCGATGATGAAAAATTCGGATCGTGATAGGGGGAGTGTTGAGATTAGCACTGATAATGGTGGTTAGTTTGTTAGTTGTTAGTTGTACATTTGATTAGTTATAACTACCTTAGACTATACTAGAGTTAGCTTTAGCACTAACCATGGTTAGATTAGTTTACATATATTTATATATCCATGAAAAGAATTTTTAATACTTGAAATGGAATATTACATTTCATCTCCTCTAGAATATTTCCTCAGATTATATCCATGAAAAGAATTTTTAATACTTGAAATGGAATATTACATTTCATCTCCTCTAGAATATTTCCTCAGATTTGGTCTTCTCTTTAACCGACTGACTCTTAGTTCAAAACTTCAGTGAGATTGCCATGGCAGAGCTCCAGACTATTAGAAAATTGCTGATTACAAGGTGATTTTTCTAGGGATAATATATAAATTTTCGCAAGTAATTTGATTTGCTGCGGAATTTTCTACCAAAATAAATCCGTTGGAAAAATCTTCGTGGGCAATTATTACCTGCGAATAAAAATATCCCCAGCTAAATTACCTGGAAATTTTGTATCAACATGTAACTTACTTTCGAATTTATCAGCGAAGCATATCAAAAAAATTGCAAGAGTATTTTGGTAAAATAGTAAACAAAAGGAATTTTCTTGGAAAATTATGTAGGAAGAAATCCGCAGGTAATTTCCCATGAATATCCTCAAGTAAATCCGTTTAAAATTTTGAGGTGAAATTTTATGGATGAATGGGATTTTTTTGTGAATATTTACGAGAATATTCCACAAAAAAAATTCTTTAAAAATCCTAAGTAAAATCCGCAGGAGCATATTTTCGCAAGAAAATTCTCATGAAATATTTGCATGTAAAATCCCATAAATATTACCAACTAACAATTCACAGGTAAATCACAATGTAAAATTTTCAATCAAAAAAAGAATTATTTGAAATCCTCAAGAAGATCCATATGTGATATATTGTAGAAAAATCCATATGTAATATTGATAAGAAATATGTAAATTTTTTTTGCAGGTAATTTTCATATAAAATAGACGCGTTTCAAAATATTTCTGCAAGTAATCTATACATTTTTAAAATATTTTTTTATTTAATCAAGCTTATATTCTTATAATTCAACATTATTATCATAATCATTTCACACGTCTAATATAATTATAACAAAGAAAAAATATAATTCATAACATTAATATTATAACATATAATCCTTCATAAAAAAGCAAAATATTTCAAATATAAATCTAATGAACATCTAATTCCTAATTATAATCACTTTCATTCACGTTATCAAGGTTAGAACCACTTTCATTCTTATTATCAAAGTAATTGTCACTTTCATCCTCATATCCTTGACTGTCTTCTTGAGATGATAACTCATTTGAAGATGATGCATTGAAATTCACATACTTCTTCAATAAGTCTAATTCCTTCCTAATCTTTTTGTTTTTGTGCCGCTCTTTTTGCAACTGAGCATATAAGTTAGCATTGGAAGCATGCACCTGCGATTTAATCATCTCATCAATTTCTCCTGGTAAAGTAGATGTTGAATGCTTAAGTGCTTTTACTGATCCACCCAAGGAGCCAAGGCCTGCAACCTTTCCGTTTTTCTATCCACCAACATATTGCACCCAAATATCCATTTCACTTAATTGGATTACTGAATTAGTGTCACATACCTTAGTCATTGCACTTTGAGAAGCTGATAGTTCTTGTTTATTTCTTTCAAAATTATTCTGTACCAAAATAAGTTATTTGAGATATTGTATAATGCCAATAGAACATCATTCTCAAGAGAAAACATTAATAAGGACAAGAATTAACTCTTATTCTCGGGAGAAAAAAATATATAACATAAGGTAGTAATATTGCTCTTAATATCCATCTTCTTCTTACTCTTCTTGTGTATTCATGTTGACTTGCTTAGCTAATAATATTGCTGTTAATCTTACTATAATTACCATTAACTATCAACTGAATTTCGAGTATGCTCTGTTGTATTTTTTTAAAAGGGTGTGAATGGGAAATGGAAGAGGCACCTTTTGGATTGCACCTCTTCATATCACCCTCATTTGTCTATAAATTTAGAGGCTTGGCCTCATTTTTCAGACATGAAAATCAGATGGAAAAATCTGAAAATTTCTCCCCTCTTTTTATGTTGTTGCATTATTTTCAAATAAACTTAAGTGTCAAGTGTGATTTGCTCCGTCTGTTGAGTTCGCTGAAATTCGGCAGTTTCGATTGCCAGTGTTGCAGAATAGTTATTCCGTTCTATCCTGGGAGGAATTAATCCAAAACCTTGGGCAACAGTGAAGGGATTAAATTCCTTAAGGACACACAAGCAACTTGTGGGCTCGGAATTATTATTTCACGTTTTGTTTATTGAACTAACGTTTATTTGTTTACTTCTCTGATTTCTGATTTCGAACACAGATTACCAACAATCTTAAGGAATTTAATATTCTTTTCTGTGTTTGTCAGATACTAAACGAGAAAGAGAATTATTTTGTTGGCAGTTAGATAGAAATTTTGTTACTTTCTATTCCTATATGTGTCAGGGTAGACACTTAATTGATGATCTCAAAATATATTTTATTTGCATGCTATAAAATATATTAGTTGGTATACAATCTGATAATATGCATAAAATTATGTGGAAGATTATTTTCAAGGTTGTAAGCATAAATTAGGCTTACATTGATACTTGAAAGTATTCTTGAGATCATGAATATAATATATGTAAATATGAACATATATGTGTTTGATTAAAGAATCAAATTGTTTAAAGAGTTATAATGATTTAGTTGGAAAAATCATTTGGAAAAGGAATTAAAATTCTCGTGAATTTTATACTCCCGTTATGGAGACTAAAATCTTCGTGATTTCTACTCCTTTTGAGATCAAAATCTGCACGATTTGTATTCATTCATTGAGATTAAAGTCTTCGTGACTTTCTACTCATTTGTTGGAAATTAAAGTCTAAGTGACTTTATACTCGTTTTGGAGATTAAAATCTGAGTGATTTTCTACTCTAATTTATTATTCGATTTGAAGATTAAAAACTTCATCGTCTATTAAATTTGATTGTGTCACATATTACTCGGTTTGAAGATTAAAAACTTCACCGTTTATTAGATCCAGGTATCAGGAATTACTCGGTTTGAAGATTAAAAACTTCACCGTTTAAAGATCCAGTATCAGGTAGTACTCGGTTAGAAGATTAAAAACTTCACCGTTTATTAATTCTGATTGTGTCAGATTGGTTTGAAGATTAAAAACTTCACTATTTATTCTGACTATGTTATGGCACAAACAACAGTCCTTGTGGTTGGCTCAACAACGTAATAGGGGCGTCAAATATGAAATATGTTTGGAATACGGCATTATTCACCAAACGACCGCTCCTTCATTAGCGCAATCTAACGGAATTGTGGAAAGAATGAGTAGAACGTTAAATGAGATGATAAAATGCCTTGTTGTAAGTTATGGTTTACCCAAATCTTGTGGGAGAAGCTATTCTTACGGAATCCTTTCATACGAAAAATGAATAAAAGGAAGAAAACCCAACTTGAAATATTTTCAAGTGTGGGGGATATTTGGGTAAAGTGCAAGTTCTTAAACCCAAAAGGATAAAATCGGATCGAAAACTCTTGATTTGTTTTCATAAGATATGCAACAAATAGTAAGGCATATCATTTTCTGATTCATAAATCAGAAAATCCCGACATTCATATTAATACGGTAATTGAATCAGATAATGCTGAATTCTTTGAGAATAGTTATCCGTATAAAAAGAATGTGAATCGTCTAGTGAAAAATCTAAGCGAACATGGGAAGAAGCAAAAGAAAGTACACCGATTTAGGTGAATCTAAGACGTAGTAAACGTCAAAGGATAACTACTTCCTTTGGACTAGATTTTCTGACATTCGTATTGGAAAGTGAGCTTCAAACATTTAAAAAAGCAATGTCTTGCTCGGAAGCACAATATTGAAAAGAGGTTGTCAATAGTAAGATAGAATCCATACTTGGGAAAATGGTTGATCTTCCTCCAGAAAATAAACCTTTGAATTCTAAGTGGATTTCAAAAAGTAAAATGAAAGTTGATGGTGCTATTGACAAATATAAGGCAAGATTAGTTGTCAAAAGAGTTTAGACAACGAGAAGGTCTTGTTAATTTTGGTACATACTCACCGGTAACGATGATTACATCTACTCAAGTGTTAATAGCGTTAGCCGCGGTGTATGGCCTTGAAATCCATCAGATGAAATTAAAGAGAATCTTCTTAAATGGAGATTTGGAGGAAGAAATTTACATGGAACAACCTAAAGGGTTCATGGTTCCCGGAAAAGAAACGAAGGTGTGTCGACTTGTTAAGTCACCCAAACAATGACATGCGAGATTTGACCAAATAATATTGTCAAATAGTTTCAAAAATTAATGAGTGTAAATAAAAGTGTTTACGTTAAGAATACTTCAAGTCATATATATAGTCGTTATTTTGATTATATGTTGATGAAATATTTAAAATGTGGGGGCTTTTATCTTATGCATGACAAAAGCAAATGTCAGACGTAATGTCTAAATTGATATTTGAAACTCGTTGATATAGTAGTTGGTAAATTCATCAGTTGTTTAGTCTTAATGAAGACTAGTTGATGAAACTACTAATTCCGAAGTTGGTCACATGTCTTTCTCGAAAGGTCATTTTTCTTTAATGAAAATTTATATTGTTTGGTTCTTTTATGAAATGATGTCACTTTGAAGGTTGTGACTTTTCATAAAATAATACGTCTGTATGTTTTAGTATGGAAATGACCGTTCATGAACGGATATATTAATACATTGGTCTATAATGAGGTGAACCAACCGATGAACATGAACAAAATCCATTGCAAGTTGGATTTGTTTCATAAATAAAGGTGCTATAATTTGCATATCATATAGACGTATGAATAAATAGCATACAAATGCTTGGAAATGGCAGAGTGATTGAGAAATGTGTTATATATTAAAAGGTTATGATCACAATTGACGCCAATCATTCCAACTGTCATTATAATATACTACATTAAGTGTAGTTAATAATCTGATATGCAATCGAAAGTCGAGACGTAGTAGTCTACAACATAAGGAAGTTTGCATTGAATGTTTACGATAATGAAATGATTTTTGAAGTATTTGAAATATACTCCAAATTATGCTTTGCACTATAATAAGTATCCCGCGATAATATGGGGGTATAGTGATGAAAATTAGATCACCGGTTCAATCGATTCTAAACAGTCGATGGATGAGCGATATCTTGGAAATTATCCAAACAAATGTGCATTGACCGCTCTACAGTGGAGGCTCAGCTTATAGCCTTAGACAAGGTCGGTGACGAAGTTGAATGGCTCCGGAATTTCTTGAAAGATATTCTATTTTTGCCCAATTTTTGGCACCTATATGTATATATTGTTATATTCAAGAGACAATAGGAAGGGCTGGGAGCGTTAAGTATAACGGAAAGTCTCGTCATATAAGACGCAGACATCGAACCGTTAGACAACTACTTTCTAGTGGAATTATCACAATTGATTATGTAAAATCAAAGGATAATTTGGCGGATCCGCTTACAAAAGGCCTAACTAGAGAGGGAGTTGAGAAATCATCTAAGGGAATGGGACTATGGCCGAGGACAAGTCATCATGGCGGTAACTCTACCTAGAATTTTGGAGGTCCGAGATCTAGGTTCAAGGAGCAAACAAAGTTATGCATGACCGGTTCAACATTGTCAAATATAATATTTTAGTCCATTCTCGTGATGAAGACAATGTTCAAGTAACAAGGATAAAATGTTAAGACATTTTTTAATGGTTTCTAAGTTTGATACAGGGTATATCAAATAGTGTATCTACGGGATAACACGTTTAGGAATCACCTATGTAAGTGTGAAGTGTAAGCCGCTTCAAGGAGAATTCTGTAAGGCCAATTCTCTATGCACTTATGAACCAGGTGGTGTTCATGGCTGAAACGAACACAACAATGAGAACCAAAGACGGTTAAGGGTTGATTGTGTGACTTATGGTTGTCTAGGTATACACCAAAGCTCGACGGTTCAAAGATATCAATTCTACCGATTGACCGAGTATATCCGACATAAGTTCACTACGGAAAGTTCAAAGGGAAACCTACTTATCCAGATGCGATTAATCCTACTTGCGAATCACACAGTATTTTCATGCATATTTTTTCACATATGTCCATTCCCCATTCATGTGGGGGATTGTTGTATTTTTTAAAAGGGTGTGAATGGGAAATGGAAGAGGCACCTTTTGGATTGCACCTCTTCATATCACCCTCATTTGTCTATAAATTTAGAGGCTTGGCCTCATTTTTCAGACATGAAAATCAGATGGAAAAATCTGAAAATTTCTCCCCTCTTTTTATGTTGTTGCATTATTTTCAAATAAACTTAAGTGTCAAGTGTGATTTGCTCCGTCTGTTGAGTTCGCTGAAATTCTGCAGTTTCGATTGACAGTGTTGCGGAATAGTTATTCCGTTCTATCCTGGGAGGAATTAATCCAAAACCTTGGGCAACAGTGAGGGGATTAAATTCCTTAAGGACACACAAGCAACTTGTGGGCTCGGAATTATTATTTCACGTTTTGTTTATTGAACTAACGTTTATTTGTTTACTTCTCTGATTTCTGATTTCGAACACAGATTACCAACATGCTCAACCACCTATTATCACTACTTTCACAAAGTTTTGATTTTTTCGTAATTCAATGGAACTCATTTATCACATTATTTTTCAATCTTCTCTGGAATACCAGTTAGTACTTCAACAAATTTTGGCTCAAAAGACCAAGAATCATCCAAAACACCATTAATTTCAAACAACTCGTGTCTCAAAATGAGTAGTGCTTTGGAAAAATATGGTATGAGCATGAGCCAACATGGACATCTTAATTTTACTGGATTCCCGAATCTCATTTCTTCGGAATAACCAAAAAATCAGCGTTAAGGAATGGGAGAAATATTCGTGAAGGAAGGATGCAGGAATATAACAAATCCACAATTTCATTCAAAGAAGAACATTAACATCTAATGCGAAGGGTTCATCATTTTGACTATTGAATTGAAATAAAGAAATAACGAAATATTGCAACAATGAAATAGAAATAATAGCAGACAAAGAGAGTGACCAACAAATTCAAACTCTGCTCTAAATTCAACAGTGTATAATATCATTACATTAAACTTGCATGAAATTGTCATGACCCAAATCCGGTCGTGATGGCGCCCAACCCTAAAACTAGGCCAGCTAGACCAACAACTGTTTTCAAATAGAAAATTAGTCCCAAAAGGACATCTCAAGAAGAATATATGAGTCAATAAATACTCCAATAATAATAGTATGAATAAATACTGAGAAGTGCGAATAACGAAATAACACTCCCAAAAGATTTGGAGTTACGAAAACTCCGGATCTCAGTAGCTGAGGATGGTCTGGGCCAATTCTGCACCGCCTCGACTTTCTGTGGGTCGACCCAAATACCATTACTGGACACTACATGTCCCAGAAAAGTCACAGTATCAATCCAGAACTCACACTTAGAGAATTTTGGATAAAGCTTTTCCTCTTTGAACCTCTGCAATACCACCCTCAAGTGTTGTGCGTGCTCCTCCTAGCTGTGTGAGTACACCAGGATATCATCAATAAATACGATCACAAAAGAATCAAGGTGCGATCGAAATACACTGTTCATCAAGTGCATGAATGCGGCTGGGGCATTTGTCAGCTCAAAAGACATTACCAAAAATTCATAGTGCCCATATCTCGTTCTGAAAGCTCTCTTAATAATGTCTGAATCCCTAATCTTCAACTTGTGATAACCCGATCGAAGGTCAATCTTAGAGAATACACTTGCTCCCTGGAGCTGATCAAACAAGTCCTTAATACGAGGCAATGGGTACTTATTCTTTACTGTCACCTTGTTTAGCTGTCTGTAATCAATGCACATTTTCATTGTGCCATCTTTCTTCTTTACGAATAATAGCAGTGACCCCAAGGTGACACACTCGGGCGAACGAACCCCTTATCCAAGAGTTCCTGAAGCTTTTCTTTCAACGCTTTTAACTCAGCGGGTGCTATGAGGTAGGGAGGAATAGAAATGGGCTGAGTGCCCGGCACCAAGTCAATACCGAAATCGATATCCCTGTCAGGTGGCATGCCCGACAGGTCTACTGGGAATACATCAAAAAATCCCTCACAACGGGGACCGAATCAAGATCGGGTGTCTCAACCTCAACATCTCTAATAAAAGCCAAATAATATAGACAACCCTTCCCAATCATTCGTTGGGATTTCAGAAAGGAAATCACCCTGTCGGATACATTATCAGTGATGCCACGCCACTCGATCCTCAAATACCTGGAATAGCTAATGTGACTGTCTTAGCATGACAGTCCAGAATCGCATAGTAAGGAGATAACCAATCCATGCCTAGAATCACGTCGAAATCCACCATGCCCAGTAATAATAAGTCAACTCGGGTCTTCAAACCCCCAATAGTAACAAGACAGGATCGGTATACCTGATCCACAATAACTGTATCACCCACTCGGGTAGACACATGCACGGGCAAGGCAAGAATACCACGGGTCATACCCAAATAATGCACAAAATATGAAGAAACATGGGAATAGGTGGATCCGGGATCAAATAAGACAGAAGCATCCCTGTGGCAGACTGAGATAATACATGTTATGACTATATCTGATGCACTAGCGTCCCTCATATCCGGAAAAGAATAAAAACGAGCCTGACCTCTGCAGTACGATCCCCACCCCCAGGGCGACCTCTAGCTACCTGACCACCACTCCTAGCTGACTGAGCTGGTGCTGAAGAAACAGGAGCAGAAGACGAGGGCTGGTCCCTCTATTGAGATCGCTTACGGAGCAACTGGGGACACTCCCTCCTGATATGGCCAAACTCACCACACTCAAACCAACGGCCTGAAGCTGGAGAAAGGGACTGCTAAGGAACCCTCGCTACAGATGAACCTTGAGCTGAAGGAGCAGGAGCAGAGCTCTAAGCTGGAAGGGCACTCAGTGCGGGCTGGCTCTACTAACGACCCTTCTGACGGCCCTGATGGCCCTGATGACCCTGACGACCACGGTCTGATGAAGCTCCACTGAACTTCGCATGACCTGACTGAGGAGCTTGAAAGAACGACCCCTACTATGCTGAGGCTGGCCGCTAGACGGAGCACCACTGTAACTACCAGTACCACGAGGCCACTTAGCCTCCCTTTTCTCACGCTCTCTACGGCGATCTGTCTCAATCTGATGGGCCGCATCAACCACCTCCTCAAAGGTAACTACCGAAGCCCTCTCTCTAGTCATCAATATACGAATGGGATAGATGAGACCATCTATAAATCTCCTGTTCCTCTCTCGATCCATCGGAATCATCCATATGGCATGACGGGCTAGATGTGTAAATCTCAACTCGTACCGAGTCACCGACATATCTCACTGCTTCAACCACTCGAACTGATGATACAACTCCTCCCTCTGAGAATGGGGCACATACTTGTCCAGAAATACCGTGGAGAACTGCTGCCAAGTGAGGGGCACTGCCCAAGCAGGCCTACGCCTCTCAAAATCCTCCCACCAATGAAATGCTGGTCCCGTGAACTGGAAGGTAGTGAAAGCAACACCGCTAGACTCCAGAATACCCGCAGTACGAAGCATACGCTGGCACTTATCCAAAAAATACTGGGCATCCTCGCCCTCAACACCACTGAACGCCGGAGGCTGTATCCTCTCCAACCTTCGCTGCCCATCATCAGGCATAGCTAGAACCACATGAGCTGGGGATGGTGCAACGAGTGCAGCCAGCTGAGCTGGCTGAGCTGGAGCTGGCTCAGGTGCCTGTAAATGTAATGACTCGACCGGTCATTTTAGAAAATTACGCCCCAATCCCCAATTTAACTGGTTCCCCTAAGTTCATTTCTGCTATTGTGGTTTGCCGAGAGAGTCGGTTCTGAAATTTGGAGCATTTTGGGACACTTAGTCCCTAAATGAGAGCTTTAAAGCTAGAAAATGGTCCGTAGCCGGAACAGTGTTAAGACGATCTCGGAACGGAAATCCGATGGTTCCATTAGCTCCGTTAGGTGATTTCGGGGTTGGGAGCGCGTTCGGAATGTATTTTGGAGGTCCGTAGCTCAATTAGGCTTGAAATGCCGAAGGTTGAAATTTTGGATCCTAACGATAGGTGAGATTTTGATCCGGGGGTCGGAATGGAATTCCGACAATTTCTGTAGCTTCGTTATGTGAATTTGGATATGTCCGCAAATTTTCAGGTCATTCGGACGTCGTTTGGTCGGGTTTTAGATCGAATGTGCAATTCGGAAAGTTTTAAGAAATTTAGGCTTGAATTCGATGTGAATTATTGATTTTTGATGTTATTTTGGCGATTTGATCGCGCGAGCAAGTTCGTATAATATTTTTAAGTCAGTGTGCATATTTGGTTTGGAGACCCGAGGGCTCGGGTGAACTTTGGATAGGCCACGAGATCAATTTTTCATGTTAGAAGTTGTTGTCGGCACCTGGTCTGCAGAGTTCGCAAATGCGAACAATAGTTCGCAAATGCGAACTCCTCACTGTTCTGCAGAGTTCACAAATGCGAACAATAGTTCGCAAATGCGAACTCCCCCCTATTGTGCATGTGTTCGCCAATGCGAACAGTAGTTCGCAAATGCGAACTTGACACTACTGTGCATGTGTTCGTAAATGCGAACAATAGTTCGCAAATGCGAACTCGACACTATTCTGCCTGTGTTCGCATATGCAAACAATAGTTCGCAAATGCGAACCTCCCAATATTTAACCTGTGTTCGCAATTGCGAACAATAGTTTGCAAATGCGAACTTCCCAGTTTTGCCTTGGCTTCGCAAATGCGAACTTCCCAGCCTTAGCTTATTTTTCAAACTCTAGAAATTGGTCGGGGTTCGCAATTGCGAACCCATGTTCGCAAATGCGAACACAGAGACCTGTAAATCACGATTTCCAGCTTCAATCTTCACATTTCACAACCCAAGAACACCCATTTGCGATTCTTCACGGATTCCTTCTTCTTCAAAACAATTGTAAGTCACTTTTTACTTAATTCTTTCAATTCTTAACATCATTATACATGTTTTTCAATAGAAACCAAAGGTTTTCATGGTAGAATTTCTTGTTTTTGGTAGAATATAGGGTTTTTCATAAATTGGGAAATTGGACCTCGAATTGAGGTCCGATTTTGAAACAAATCATATACTTGAACTCGTGGGGGGGTGGGTAACCGGATTTTGGTCCGAACCCCGAGTTCCGGTCATGTGGGCCCGGGGTCGAAATTCACTATTTTGGGCAGAATGTTGTAAAAGTTGTAATTGGCCTTAGGAATTTGTTTGTTGAGTAGTATTGATGATATTAATTCAATTGTGTATAGATACGATTGGATTGGAGCCAAATTTGAAAGGAAAAGGCATTGCCACGGATTGAATTGTTCGTAAACATTGAGGTAAGTGGTTTGTCTAACCTCATGTGGGGGACTTTCACCCCTAGGATATTATTGTGATATTTTAAATGCCTTGTACGCGAGGTGACGGGCGTGTACATGCGCTGGTTGTTGAACACATACCTTACTTAAAATGTTCAATGAGTGATATTCCTATTTTTAGCTGTTAAATTCGATATTCCTACTTGGTAGTAGTTATAAAAGCATGATTTGATAGTATTTAACTGTCTAGTTGCCTAATTGTCTTACTTGAGTTTTCTTGGTAATCGCCGGCGCTGTTTATCGGCGAAGTTATCGTTAAGCATATTATACTTCTCTCTGTGTGTATTCCTTTCACTTGTATTGAAATATGGACTACGGGTTCGATTCCCGAGATCCCGAGATTATTGAAATGTGGACTACGGGTTCGATTCCCGAGATCCCGAGATTATTGAAATGTTGACTACGGGTTCGATTCCCGAGATCCCGAGATTATTGAAATGTGGACTACGGGTTCGATTCCCGAGATCCCGAGATTATTGAAATGTGGACTACGGGTTCGATTCTCGAGATCCCGAGCTTATTGAAATGTGGACTACGGGTTCGATTCCCGAGATCCCGAGATTTATTGAAATGTGGACTACGGGTTCGATTCCC